>CAUYUJ010020601.1:0-75000 GCA_963575745.1 Prorocentrum cordatum | reverse complement strand
TGGCATCCACAGCAGACCCCAGACACACTTGGTTTATGATAGTATTCCGGTTGGGTTCCACTTGGAATGGAGCAGATCCCAGATCCAGCGGATTCCAATGAGATTTCAAGTGAGTTCAAAATTTATTTCAATTGGAATCCGAGTAGAATGGAGCGGACCCTCGATACATACAGAGGTCCAAACAGCTGCACTAAGCAGGGTCCTGGAGCCAGACCCCCCTTTCCCCTGTTGACGCGTATCTGAACACCAACTTGAAACAACCAAACAAAAGCTCACATGCAATCGGAGGTCCGCGCAGATTTTTGGAATCTGCGCTGGACCGCCCCTGGCGGCGCCTCCAGCGTGCCAGGGAGGCGGCTCTAGCGCCCATCCAGGAGATCCGCGAGGAGCTCCGAACGTTTGTGGCAATGCAGCCCAGGCTGCGAAACTTTTTCGTCGCGGGGCGGCAGAGGCAATCGGGTCGCGCGCTCCTAGTAGCTGGGTCAGAGCGGTGCCAACCGTCCGGCTGCAGGGTGGAGGGCGGCCGCGGAGCCGGAGAGAGGGAGGCAATTCACTCACAGCCCGAAGGTCTTCGTCACGAGTGGCCGTTGCTGACGAACCAACAACACACACCCATACCCATAGGGATGTCGGAAAGGGCTATGGGTGCGTGTTGTCGGATGGGGGTCCCCGCTCGAACGGGAGCGTTCCCTAGGGTCCGACACCCCGCACCCATACCCATAGCCAGTCTTCCTCCCAACGACCCCCTTTATGGGTATGGGTGTGTGTTGTTCGTTCGTCAGGTGCAGGCCGTTGCTGCGAAACAGATCTTGCGCCAGATGTCGGGTCCCTATGGCCTCTTTCTCCGCCGTCCTCTGTTTCTTGCAGTTCCTCCGTCGAGGGAGGAACGGCATAGTCATGTCGGAAGCTGGAGCATATGCATTACCAATGGCGGGCTGTTCTTCAATCCCACGCCACTGTGAGGATGGTGGACGACGTCGGGGTGGTGTGATGCATACTTTTTTCATCCGCTTTCCCGGGGAACGAACCAAAGATGTATTCACCACGGTCCCGTATACAACAGGATCCGTTTCCCGTGCAAATGTCAGTGCAAGGACGGGAAGAGCGTCGGTGTGTATAGTTCGGTTCCCTACCATAAGCCGTCCAAGGTACGCGAGGATCTCTTGGATCGGCGCTAGCCTCACCCCGGGCGGCGCCTCCGGCGCATCCATTGGTGCGCCGACCCGAAAAGTTCCTTGCGAAGTCTTTTCTGTCTAGCAGTGGCGAGGCGTCCTGGTTTGCCTGTAGTCCCACCAAATATTATGTTTTAATAACCTGCCTGTAGTTTGCACGACATGTTCTTACGACATTTCTGGCTGGGGCTGTCTTGTTTCAAGTTTCAACACATGGGGATAATGTTCAAAGAGCAGTGTTTTATTCGTAGAACATTTTTGGGTTCGGGGCCTGCTCAATTCTGCCTCCACCCCTTTGGGTGCAACTCCTGGAAGGTTTAATTCAGCATCGGTGCCGCTATATCCGTGGCCGAGAGCGAGCCGTATCCCGTATAGCTCCGCACAATTTCGCTCCATCCCGCCCAATGCGGCTTGATCTTGGGCCCAATTGGGGTTGATCTGGTTCACTGGTCGGGCTTGCTGCATCACTGTTCTTACGAAGACCTCCCAGGAGTCGCCTCCGAACGCAGCCCTCTCCTCTCTTCCACCGCCCGCAGGCTGCATCACCGCTCAGCGTTGTGTTGTCAGGCATAGTTGCAGGGTGGGCCATGTCCTTTGTTCTGCGCCCTTCAGCTTTGTTTTCGGCTTCGGCCGTGGGGTGCTCTCTGAAGCGCCTACGGGCCAGCTCACCCGAGTCGGTTTTCCACTCGCATGCGTGCCTCCCCCTCCCCCCCCTGCCGGCAGGAGGCAGCGACGCGAACAAGTTCTCCCCGAAGGCGATGCACGCGGACCTCGTCGAGCGTTTCCCGTGGTACGGCGGGAGGCGCTGCTGCTGCCCAGGGGCGGACTCGGCTTCCGTGCCCGTCAGTGCAACGTTAGGGGGGGCATTGGCCCCTAGGAGAACGCATCGGCCCCCATTCGCCAATTGATCGCCGATAGGGGTGCGAGGTTTGAAGTTTTCGGACGTTTGCGTCGTCTCTCGGCGGGGTGTCAGCTTCGGGATGCTCGTCGAGAGCTTCCCGGGGGTGCCCAGATCGTCCCCAGCGTTTCTGAGCCGAGAATTGTCGGGCGGGGGGGCGAAGAAAGACAGGATCCTGACGGGAATGGGGTGCCGGAGCGAGGTGGAGGCCTGGTGGAGGCTGAGGTCGGGTCCGAGCCGAGAATTGTGGTATGGGGAGGCCAAAGAAAGAGACCGGTGGGGTGGGGTGGGGTGTCGGCGTGGGCCAACAATGATCGGATGGGGGGCCCTGGGATCAGGACCCCACAGGTGCGGGAGTACCAAGACGAGGTAGAGGCGCGGTGGGGGGTCGGGGCGGGTGCCGAGCAGAGAGGTGTCGGGCGGGGAAGAAGAGGACCCAGAGGGGTGGGGGTGCCGAGGCAGGTGCTTGTCACCATCTATTCACCGTGGCATGCGTTCCCCCCTAGATCAGGAGAAGAAGGGGCATGGACATGTTTTTTCCCCTCGCGATAACGGCCGTTACCTCAGGGAGAGAGGAGGCGGGGCTGGTAGCGTCACGATTCGCGCTGGCACCGCTTGTCTCACACCGTGACCCATGGGCTTGCGTCAACCAATGTTTAACCGTCGTTCCCAGGCTGATCGCGAATCGTTTAAGACTGCGCTCAAAGGTACCGATAATCTTCCCTCGTCGCCACGGCTAAAATCACCTCGACGTTCTGGTCACAACGCACCCCTGCAGAGGTCTGGGGAGTAGCGGTATCGAAATCTTCTCGTTCTCCCATGGGAGGCCCCCCAGGACGCGATCCCCGAAGCGGTCCTCGACACCTCCCGGGCGAGGCTTCGAAACCGCCACAAACAGGCTCCGAGACCTGGTCCAGAGGGCCCCGTGCCGGCTCCGAGGACTGATGTGGTGGGGGCGCATGGGCCAACACATTTTGACGTCGGCGCTAGGCAGAGAGAGAGGGTTTGCGCTGGCTGATAGGGCGCTGGTAGCGCATGCGGAAGCGAATTAGGCCGCGGTGCTCGAGGGGGAAGGAGGAGGCGCCCGGCGGTGGCGGGAGGGAGCAGGACGCCGGGCCCGCTCGTGCTCGAGGGGGTAGGAGGAGGCGCCCGGCGGTGGCGGGAGGGAGAAGGACGCCGGGCCCGCTCAGAGCAGGGCCAGGCGCGCGGCAGGGCGGCGCCGGGGGGTTGGGGCCAGCAGCGGCGGGGCGGCGGCCGGGGCGCACGGGCCAACACACGCACACACACACACACACACACACACACACGCACACGCACACGCACACGCACACGCACACGCACACACACACACACGCACACACAAGTACACACACGAGTACTCTGTGAGCGCGTCGGTCCCCAGGGGCGACGCGCGCACCCGGAAGCCTGTGGCGTCTTCCTGCCAAGGTTTGGGGGACAGCAGCTCGTCAAAGGCTGGACCTGTCTCACCCGCGGGACGGCAGAGTGCGAGATGAGGAGGAGGGGCGTGTGTGTGTGTGTGCGTGCGTGCGTGCGTGCGTGCGTGCGTGCGTGCGTGCGTGCGTGCGTGCGTGCGTGCGTGCGTGCGTGCGTGCGTGCGTGCGTGCGTGCGTGCGTGCGTGCGTGCGTGCGTGCGTGCGTGCGTGCGTGCGTGCGTGCGTGCGTGCGTGCGTGCGTGCGTGCGTGCGTGCGTGCGTGCGTGCGTGCGTGCGTGCGTGCGTGCGTGCGTGCGTGCGTGCGTGCGTGCGTGCGTGCGTGCGTGCGTGCGTGCGTGCGTGCGTGCGTGCGTGCGTGCGTGCGTGCGTGCGTGCGTGCGTGCGTGCGTGCGTGGGTGTGTGTGTATGTGTGTGTGTGTTACACGACTCCGACGTCCTAGTGTGGACACATCGCGGCCGTGTCCCCAATTTGCGATCAAAATGCAGTTCCCCGTCTCAACCATGTTTGGTGGCGGGCTCTTTCTGGCCATACCGCCTGGGTAACGAAAACGATCGGATGCTTGTGCTATATGTTTGTGTGAGACTTGCGCCTCCAAGGGGGCGCATAGTGCCTCCAATGGTGAGAGTGCATCGGCAATGGAAGAGAGGAGCCGTGGCACGTGCGGAGGAGGAGACGGGCCGCGCTTGCTTGCCGAACCTGGCCCGAGATGCTTGTCCGGTGACTCCGCGGGTTGGGGAGGTGAGATCAGTTGCCCCTGGGGAGCGCTGCGGAAGAGCAGGGGGATGATGGCGAGGAGCAGGAGGAGGACGAGGGTGACGAGCACGTAGCATGTACACAAGTTGGGTATGACATGTGGGCACCCCTCGGAGTGGGGCAGGAGAGTGTTCCAGGATCTTGACCAGCGCAAGCTGTTTTTTTCGGGGCCGCTGGATTCCAGTCGAGCTCCGACCTCTCGATCCGATGAGCTCGGAGCGCTCTGCAGTTGTAGGGGGCAGGTTCACTATGTAGCGTGCCGCGCGCTGGCGGCAGCGTAAGCCGCCGCGTAAATTCGCTACGTAATCTCGCGTAAGACCCGTTTTTGATCGTCGCTCATGTGCCAGTCCCCCCCTTCCGTTGCAACGCGAAGGAATTGGCCCTCCGGCCGGAGGGCCCTCGGGGCGCGCGGTTTGCGGAAGGGCGGGCCCGAGAGACGAAGGTCAGATACCGATGCGGTCGGGCCGACGAGGAAATTCGAGGTCGGCTCGGGGAGGGTACCGTGGAGGCCCATGCCAAGAAACACCCTTCTTGCCTCCAGGGTTATCCTGGGTTTCTTGGGTTCGGATGGTTTTCTATGGAAAGCGTGACGGTCCCACACCGAAAATCCATGGACGTCCTGGGATCTGAAGGTTGGGTTTCTGGTTGAGTTTTTTTTGGGCGGGCCTCCATTGTACCCTAATGTTCTTCGTGCTTGTCGTATGTTGTTGTGCTTCCTGGGGGAGGGCACCCTCGAGTTACCTTATGGTTTGGATCGGTCTGGCCGGCGGAGGGTCTCATGTGCTTGACGGGCGCTATTCTGGCCCAGGTTCTGCCAGACCGCTACCCGACCCTCGTTGCCGGGGCTGGATTCGCCTCGGAGTCCTGGCCAGAAGGCGCCCTGGAGCAGTCGGGCCTCGGCCTGGCGACGGTGATGGCGACGAGAAAACAAACGCCGAAGGATTGCAACAAAAACAAGGATTGCAAAACAACCCTTCGAAGGGTTGCAACAAAAACCCTTCGAAGGTTTTTTTGCAATCCTTCGAAGGTTTTTTTGCAATCCTTCGCACAAGGCATGCATGTTCGGGGGTCCGCGATCGTCTCTTGGATCGGCGCTGCACCCCCCGGGCGCGCGAGCCTCTGCGGTCGCACCGCGTGCCGCGGTCGGCGAGCTGCGCAGCAGAGGGCACCCTCTGCGCCCGCGGCCACCTCTCTCGCGTGGCCAGCGCTGTCGGGCCGGGCGAAAGGGGGGGATTGGGAAAGGGGGGGGTACGAAATCTGCTGCATGCAGCTGATTTCGGCCTCACCGAGGGGCCCATTCCTCGATACATAGCCGCTTCCGGCGCCGGGAGGCGCCGGGAGAATCAGCTGCGTGAGCTGATTCTCAACCCCCCCCTTTGCTATCCCCCCCTTTCGCCCGACCCGATCGGCGCGGACGTGCTCGAGAAGGGCAGGCACAGTCCTCGCTGGGCGAGCCGTAGGGGGCCAGGCTGCACACGCGCCCGAACGTGTCAGTGCCGTTGGCGGCGCCATCGTTGGGCACGCCATGCTACGGACGCGGCGTGCTGGGACAAGTGGACGAAGTGCGCACGGGCCTGCACCTCTGTGCGCGGATTGGGGCCGACTGGCTCACGGTCTGGGGCGGGGCAGGCAACGCGCACCCGGGCTGGATGACGCGCGGGGGCCGCCCCGCCCGCGCCGCTGCCGGCGCCCATGCCCCAGGCGGGAGCATCGCACAGGCTGGTTCTGCGAACCTGGTCGGTGACGTGGGTCGCTCGCCTTGGCGACGCTCCAGCATCGCGCTCTCAGCTCGCTGCCAGCTTGCCGGGGAGGCCAGCTGGGACACGGGCGTCACAGATGCCCCCTTCCAAGACCTCCTGGGGCGCCTCGTCCCCCTGGCGGCCCAGTCCGACCGAGAGCGGCCGCGGCAGGGGGGCAGGACCACGCGCACCACCGCCGCGAGTGCAGCGATCCATACGACAGCCTCTACGAGGCGCCTCGTTGCGACATCCGACGGACGCCGCAGTGGGACTGCAGGGAGAACCGCAAGGAGACTTGGCCTCGGCATCGCTCGGACGTGTGCATTTTTCCTTCGGCGAGGACCATCGAGGAGCATCCTTGACCATTTCGCGTAAAAAACCACGCACGAAACCAAAAAAAACACAGGAAATGGACGTCCGAGCGATGGCCAGTTCCGGAGCGCATCAGCCGCCTTCAAGGCATCAGCATGGCGCTCTCGGTGGAAGGTTGGAACCAGGCGTGCGACGTGAGGGATGGCAAGGGACGGGACAAGGGCCGCGACAGCCACGGCGGTTACGGCATGATCTGCAGGCACTTCCTCGAAGACGCATGCGCCTCCTACCACGACATCAGAGCCTTCTGACGGTACCAGCACGTCGAAGTCGACCGGGACGACGCGTGGCAGCAGAAAAGCAGGACCGACGGTAGACAGTCGCAGGCGGGGGGAGGGCAAAAGGCCACGGAGGCACGGGGGCCGGCGGTGCCTCCTGGCCAGCGGGAGACGAGTCCCGCACGCAGGGGATCTAGCCTCCAAGTGTGGGCCTCAGTCCGTGCCGCCCTCTCCTCCTCCTCCTCCTCCTCCTCCTCCTCCTCCTCCTCCTCCTCTCCTCCTCCTCCTCCTCCTCCTCCTCCTCCTCCTCCTCCTCCTCCTCCTCCTCCTCCTCCTCCTCCTCCTCCTCCTCCCCTCTCGGGCCCTGGCAATTCAGCTCGGCGCTCTGAGCCCTCTGGCGCCCCTGGCAGCAGTGAGAGAGCTCGCGCGGTGCCTGCCCCCCCAGGTCGGCCCCGTGCTGCTTTCACAAAAGCGATACTGCGTGCACCGATCAGGTGCTTCTCCCGAGGGCGCGCCACCTCTCCAGGTGGTGCGCCGTCTCTCCTTTTTCCTCTTCGGGAGCGTCCGCCCCCCCAGGTAGATTCTCCCACTCCTCCCGGCTGGGGCGCCTGCCCCCCCAGGTGGTCTTCCACGCTTGGGCGCGATGCGACCGGGGCGCCCACCCCCCCAGGTGGGTGTTTCCATACAACAGTTTTGTGCACCGATCAGGTGCGATGCTCCATGACGTTGCGTGCGTGCGATAAAGTGACCGCCTTGTTCCCTGGCGATGCAGCTCTCCCCGCGGCCCGGAGGGTCATGGCCCATGGCTGGTGCCGCTGCCCCGCCCTGGCGGGCTCCTCTTGGCGCCGCCCCCCTTCCGCCGTGCGCCGTACCCGGGCCATGCGGTCCCTGGCTGGCCCTCTCCTCTGGCCGCCGACTCCTGCCTCGCCTCTCCAGCTGGTCCCCACGCCCAGTGGCTTCGCGACGCGGCGGCCCTGCGGCCTCCCCGCAGCGCTGCTTGCACCGGCCCCCGGGGGGGGGGCCTCTTCCGCCCCGCCCCGAGGCGCCTGCCGCGGGGCGTTCCGCCTCGTCTCGCCTGCCCTGCGGCGGGGCGGTCTGGTGGCGCCTGGCTGTGATGCGTGCGCCGGCGGGGTCCAGCCCCCGCCATCGCCCGGGCTGCCCCGCGCGACTTGCGGCAGCGTGCCGCCTGCGTGTTCCGCAGCTGCCCCGCCTCCCCACAGCCCTGCTGGTCGCCGCACGGGCGCCTCTGGCAGCAGCCCTGTCGCGTGGCCCCAGCTGCCGCCGTGTCCCCGCGCCCCGCCGGACGCCGTCGAGGCTCCGACAGCTGGGGCGTGGTGCTGCGCCATTTCGGCGGGTGGCACGGGCAGCCCAGCAGTCTTTGGCATGTGTAGGGCACCCCCCCCCCCGGCAGCGCAGTAACCCCATGATTCTCAGCAGTTCAGCAGGGCTCTTACAGCATTCTGCTGACGTGAGCTGTCGCGGCCCTCCTCCCCGTGCCCTTGGTGGGCATGGGCCTTCCCGCATCCGCCAGCCCGCCCCTGCAGCGAAGCCTGTCACACCCTGGGACCTCGACGAAGAGTCGCCCACCTGAGTGGGCTCGCTCGCTGCTCCGAGCCCTGTGCTGGTGCGATTTGGTCCTCGCTTTCATACTGCAGCTTGCGCCTCAGCCTCTGGGTGTGGTCGCCGTGCCGCATCGCGTCCACTGCCATGCAGCGTCAGGCCAGCCGCCCGGCCACTCTGGTCAAAGTTCTTCGCGCTGTGAGTGTTCTCCCTCCTCTTTTTCCCCCGCGGCCACGCTCCGCCCCTCTTTGCCGTAGAGCGCGCGCGGATTGCCTCCGCTGCGCTGCGACTGAAAAATTGGGAAGGGGATGGCATAAATCCGTTCGGCCAGCGGCAATGCCAGGCTGCGCGCGCGCACGTGTCAGTGCCGTCGGTGGCCCCATCGTTGGGCATGACGTGGTGCGGACGCAGTCGGACCCAAACCATTGAGGCACGGTGTGTTGGCTCGCGCGATCGAGCTCGCGGAGCGCGCCCCCGCATAACACATTCAACATCGCGAAAATCCGGACCGGAGGCCTAGACTTAGGCCCTATGTTTCTGCAGTGGCTTTCGAGCCAGATCGATCTGTGATGGCCGCCCTGGGGCCCGAAACCATAATTACGAGAACGCACTGCGTGAAGAAATGCAGCTCCCAGATCTCAGGGCCCCCTGGCGCGCAGGCAGCAGCAGGACGCGCACGAGTTCCTCAGGATGCTGCTCGGTTGCGTCTCCGACGAGGCCACGGCCATCGAGCGCTGCGAGGACCCCGCGGCCAGGGGGGAGCTGCGCGGCGGTCGCAGCTGGACGGCGTGAGCGGCGAGGGTGTCGACGCGGCATCACGTTGGCCCCTTGGGGGCCAGCGACTCGGCACGAACGACATGGATAAGGACAATACTCCAGATTTCGTAATAAAGGGAGGGGGGTCTCATTTCGGGGGGGGTCTCTTCCAGGCTATCTTGGAGGGCCTGGGGGGTCTGGGGACGATGTTTTGGAGGGTTCTCCCACGGGGGAGGTCTGAAATGGCTTATCTTGGAGGGTCGAGACCCCCTCCCTTTTATTACGAAATCTGGAGTATCGGTACGCTGCCCAACAGCTGCTTCTGTTCATTTTGGACACGAGTCGCTGTCCTCTCAGCCGCAGGCGTTGCCCATTCGAGACGGGAGGCTACCTGCCCAACAACGGCCGTTGTCGGTTTTGGGCAACATTTGTTGCTGGGCGTCGTACCGTGTTTTGCGTACCCACTTCGGGCGTCCAAAGACTCCGTCCACCTAGACATGCTGGTGTCGTAGAAACACCCGCTTCTGGAAGCCCCTCGCCGGGCCCCCACACCGTCGCAAAACGATGGGCTCGGGATCAAAAACCAGCCCTGAGAAATGCTCCGGATTTTCTGGGGACGGCGCAGTAAAACAATCAAGAGTTGTGGCTGGTTTTTTGAGACGATGCCTGATTGCCCCAGGCCGCCGCCAGAAACTGGCCGCCGCGGTTTTGAGTGACGCTGAAACGGGCGTCGGCAAATGTTGCATCCCCAGGGAGGTTCAGACGACCTCGAGCGCCCCATCATGAGGCCGAGAGGGCATTCAGGGTGCCCCGAAATGGAACAGCTGGGGAGCAAGCACCCCGTACACCTGACGTCGTGGTTGTTTTCGCAACGTGACTTCCCCGGGGTCTGCACCGTGGAAACTTTTCTGGGTACCCCGATGACGATCCCAGGCCTGGTAACGAAGCCCACGGATGCCGAATAATGGGCATGTGTTTAGGTTCGAGTGATCCCCACCCTCGCAAGCGAGCTGACATCCCCAGGGATCACCAGCACCCTTGGGGCCTGGCGGCCGCGGCATGCAGTTCTCATTCGTCGGAGACGCGAGTCGGGACACCCAGGGAGCACCAGCACGCTGCGGGCCTGGCGCCCGCGGTATGCGGGGTGTGCTAGGCGGTCGGAGGTCTTTTGTTTCAATCTAACAGTCCAAACCCGTCGGGTGGGGAAAAACCTTCCGTTGTGCTTGTGGTCAGCGACGCGTAGACGTGAAGGACCTTCGTCCAGGACCCCACCTGGTATACAGCTGGAAGTCCAGAGACGTCGTTGTCGCCTCTCGCCGCGTCGTCGGCGGCGCACAAGGGGCGCAGGGCGGGGGGGGCGGCGGGCGGCCTTTGCGAAGCCCTCCTCCGCCTCCCCTTGGATCGCCATGAAGGAAGCGGGTCCTCAGCGAGACTTCTGTTCTGTTGGCTCCCAGGGCACTCCGCGGGCCCCGTGACCTCCGGAAAGCAGCGCCAGAATGAAAAGTAGGTGTCCGGGGAAAGGTTGTAAGGATTCCAGCACCCGTCTCCCTCAGGACCCGTTCTTTGTAGGCACGTTGGGCGATTGCACAGTACAGGAATTGACGATCTCAAACCTGTGACGTATGTGATAGCTTGTTTTGCAGGCGCTCTGTGGTGAGCTTTCGCCGGCCTCGCCGGCTCGCCAGACGGCCTGAACAAAAACAGCTCTGGCACGGCCCTCCCTCTTGCCGGCACGCGCGCGCAGGAGCGAAGAGGGGAGGGCGTGGTCACGTCTGGGTGTCAGGGGTTGTCTGCAATCCGCGCCGCTGGGGCCTGGGCAGGGCACCACGCTGCGCCAGAGGCTTGCTGAGCCCTCGCTGGAGCGCGGCAGAGAGGGCTTCCCCGCCGCCCCAGGGCGCGGGTTGCAATCCGCACCTTTCGCGAGCCGCACCATCCTGAGTCGCCGGCAGTCGGAGGCCCTCGCGAGCCGCATGAGAGGAGCCTTCCTGAAAGTCTCCACGGGGGTGATTGGCGGTCCAGGAGCGAAACAGATACGGTCGGAGGTGGACAGACCTCCTACCCTGACACGTCGATTGAGGAATTGGCCGTTTTCGGTTCGCGAGAGGGCGTCGCGGCCGTCGTTTTTGCGGGTCCAGGCCCGTCGGTTTCGGTCTCAGGCCGTTTTCACTAAGGGGAGGTCTATTAAAGGGAGGTTTGTCCACCGCCGATACGTACGCGCATAGTTTTCCTTTGGTTTCGAGGGTATGCATTACGCGAACGTTCGTAGCACGAGGCTGGCCTCGCGGACTCGGGGGTCGAAGTATCTTGATTCTGTGATTGAGCGCGTGCGTCTTCTGTGGGCTCCCGGGCCGAGGAGCTCCCCTGCCTTTGTGGGAGGACCGCAACAAGGGGCGGGCATGGAGGGGGGAGGAGCGGGACGACGAATGCGGAATGGGGGAGGAGGAGCAGGACGGGGGAGGAGGAAGAGGAAGAAGGATGCACGGAGTTGAGTTGTGGAGGGGGGGGTGAGGGAGGAGGGGGAGTTGTCAAGCGGTGTTTGGGGGGGGGGACGGGGGCGCCAGGCAAGGGGGAGGGAGGAGGGAGGAAGGTCGGGGACGGAGTGGCGGATGGGAGGGAAGGAGGTGGGGAGGGCGGAGGAGTGGGCAGAAATCCAGGGAGGCGGAGGGCGAAGGTGGGGGTGGTGGGGGGAGGGAGGGAGGACGGAAGGACCATTGGATTGCGACCCCTTGGGTGGGTTCCCGCGTGTGCGCGGCGCTCCTCTGTTCTGCGGACGCCTCCGACCTGTGTCCCCATACGGGCTCTCGCAGCCGGAACGGCCCCGCGGGTATAGCGCCTTGTGGCCGTGACCTTGCGGGACGCGGATGCCTGTAGGCAGGGAGGGCCTGTAGGCATGCCTGTCGGCAGGGAAGGCCTGCAGTCAATCCTGTACGCAGGGGAGGGCCTGCAGGCGTGCCTGCACAAAGGAGGGGACAGCGGAGAAGGAGGAAACGCCTGTAGGCAGGGAGGGCTTGTGGGCGTGATTGTAGGCAGTGCACGCGAGGGTGCTGGTAGGCAGGGAGGGCCAAGGCCAGGGAAGGGGGGGGGGAGGAAGGGACGGAGGGAGGGAGGGAGGGAGGGAGGCAGCGCGCGCGCGCGAGCCCGCGGCCCCCCTTTCTCAACGCTGGGCGCCAGCATGCCTGCGCGAAGGTCGACGCAGCCACGCCAAACAGCCGCACCTTGTCAGCCAGCTCGTCCACGCCCAGGGCGTCCCGCAGTGCCCACAGCAGCAGCTCGCCCTTCGGCGGGCCCACGCGGCCTGCACCGCTCCCCGTGGCGAGGCCATGCAACCAGGTGCTGGAGGCAGCCCGCCCCGCCAGCGCACAGCCGGAGAACGCGTCGGGCAGTCGCTCCGTGGGCAGGTTCCGAACCCCGACCAGGATCTGCAGCGACACGCGCGCGACGCACCATGCACGGTGCCCACCGCCACACGTTTCGCCCCCAGGACGCCCGCTTGAGGGCCAGGGGTTAGTCGCAGTGAAACGGGAGGACCTCCGCGATGGGCACGAGGCCTGTGTCACTCGAGCGGCCCAGCTGTTTCGGGAACCAGATCTGCTCGGTTCTGCGGATCCGCGGGGACATGTCTGAGAAAGCCCAGCCGAGAAGGGCGCGTCCTCGCGCCTGCGCGCCCGCCTGGGCCACGACTGCGAGGCTCTCCTGAGGCGCCCCCACCCCGAAAAGGGCGGCCACCGCGGCGGCGTCGCGCAGCCAACAATCGCCGTGGCGCGCCAGCGCCGCCCGCACCGTCGGGGCGATCGGCGTCTGCTCCGACGGGCCCAGGACATGATGATCTGAAGGGCCATGTTGCTCGAAGTCCTCGTCAACAAACGTGTCTCCAAGAACAAACGCGCGTCACCCCCCAAGGCCCATGGATGCGGCTGGCGGTAAGCCCAGCGGAGCTCCAGCCAGTTCGTAGTAGGCCCAGTTCAGCTTGGTGGTAACTTCGTTCCAGTTGCGGGCGTGGCAGGCGAAGAGTACCGCTCCGTAGAACGCCGACGCCTCCAGCGCGGGCTGGAAGCTGCTCCGCTTGCGTTGGCATCCCCAAGCCGTGGTCGGTCAGCCCCGCCACCAGGCGCTGGGCGGACTCGCGGAGCTTAGCGCACACACATGGGCGAGCAGGGGCTTAAGCGACAGCTCAGCGTCGATGATTACGCTCAGCACGTCGAAGTTGTTCACCGCTCGTGCTGGGACGCCATCTACCAAGCCATACGCGGCGGCGTTTCTGGCAGCCCCCCCCCCTCCGACGGCCATTGCGGCGAGGCTTGTGCTGCCAGAGTGAACATGTGGTGGTACAGGTGGCAGAATTCAGTCATGCCGCCGTTCAACTTGGTCAAGCCAGCCTCGTCGTTCTGCAAGGTGGAGCTGTCGTCCACGAGCTGCAGCTTGAGCATGGATTCAGGGCGCCGCCTGCGTGAATTTGGGGTGCCAGCGCCACCCCTTCATACGCCCTGCGACACGAGTCCAGGAGCGCGCGTAATCAGGTCTCTGAAAAGGTCTACCCCCGCGAGCCGGCTTGGGCCCACTCCGAAGGCCCCCAGGATGCGCACGGGGACCACGGGCGGATTGATGCGGAGGCGCACATTTTCCTCGCAAAGGTATGCGGCCGCGGCAAGCCACAGGCGCCCCCGCAGCCGAGCCCAGCGGAACTGCACTTGCACTGCGTCCCGCCAAGCAAGGTCGAAACCGTGCAGCAGGTCTGCTTTCTGGAGCACGGTGCGGTGCCCCCCCCAGACGGCGCAGCTGCATCGCTGTGAACAGGCCAGCGGCCATCAAGGTACCGTCGGACAGCCCTTCGGCCTGCACGTCCCCCGCGAACGCCTCAAGCAGGCTCTGGGTGTCAGCCAACCACGGTGGTCGTCCAGGAAGCCTTCGGCGTCGTCGACGTGGCCGATCGGCCGCAGGTCGTTGACGTCTGTCACGACGTGCGGCCCCTGCCTGCGGATGGGAGCGAGCTTCCGCATCCACATCGTCGCGCCGAGGTCGACCACGGGGGAAGGTTCAGGATTGCCCAGGTGACAGTCAGCCCGTCGACCGCCAGCGCCTTCGCCGCGGCGCGGGGGACGGGCAGGGTGCTCCTGTCAGACGGCGCCCGTTGGACCACGGGCGCCACCAGCTCCCGGGAGAGCGAACCGTCACCTTCAGCGCCGACTCCCGCAGGGCTTCCGCCCAGGCCTCCCTCACAGCCTGGCGGACGGCTGCGGAACCTGCGCCCGCAGCGTCCCTACGCCCGAGGATGGTGTCGATCACAGTTTGCCGGGTCTCCTCTGGCCCGAGGCGCGCGCCCGTGTCTTCGGAGGGCACCAACTATACACCAACACCGATCCTGGCCCAGGATCGCCATGGGCCCAGGATCGGAGTAGATGCCTTCTTGCGCAAGGCAGGAGGGCGTATACACCGATCCTGGGCCCAGGGTGATGCTGGCCAGGATCGGTGTTGGTGTATAGTTGGTGCCTTCCTATGTCTGGGTCGTGCATGGCCAGTTGCAGCGCCAACGCCGGCTTCAAAAGCTGTGGCAGACAGCCCGACCCCGGACTGGGAGGCCGCCGCCATCCGGGGGAAGGGAGGGGAGGGAGGGACGGAGGGTCGAGGCGGACGGGACCGGGGGAGGGAGGAGGAAGGGAGGGGCGGAGACGAGCGAGGACCAGGGATGGGAGTGGGGAAAGCATCTTGGGCGAAGGAGGGGAGAAAGCTTCCCCCCCACTATACTGCATTAACAACTGTATATATACATATATATATATATATATATATATATGTATATGTATATATATATATATATATTCATATATATATATATATATGAAGCAGCAAACTACGAAATGCATGTATCCCATATGATAACGATGTTGGGCGCGTGCGCGCATGCGCATGAATGCGCCGCAGAATCGCGCGCTGGTACGGTCTAGGGCGCGTCTCGATTTGCGATCTCCCCCTGCCCTCCCCCGCCCCGCCGCCGCAGGACCGGGGGCGCGACGCCCCGCCGGGCAGCTGCGGGCGCCGCGCGGGGGGGAGGGCGGGAGGCGGTCTCGCCCGAAATCGGCCCTCGCCCCCGGGCCGGCCCGCCCCAGGGCCCCTCCCTTCGGGGGCGGCCGCGATGGGGGGGACGACTATTGAGGGGGGTGGTCGATATCATGGCCGGGACTTTGCTGTCTCCCCGTATCTCGTGGTCCCTTTTCTTCTCTCAACACGTCCCTGCTCCCCTCGTGGGCCTCGCACATGCCCTCGGACCATGATTTGCGACCCCCCCTTTTGGACGCCCCGGATCCCCTGAGATTTGGGCGTGTCAAGGGCAAAGTTGGGGGGGGGTAGGTTGGGGGGGAGCCATTGAGCTGGACTCGGCGATGCATCGCCGATGGATCGGGATAGGCCCCCGACAGCGAATCCGATCGCTCCTGAGCGGGCTGGATTATCAAGCCTCTACCGCCGATGTATCGCCGATTCCGGCTCGATGCTTCCCCCCCTGAGCCTATCCCACCCTATCGTTGCCCCTCAGCGTTGCAGTTGTTTCACATACTGGCGTCACAGATCGGCATCGGGCCCCAGCATCGGGCCCCCGGCGTTGCATTTGTTACATCGGGCCCCAAACCCATCACATATCGGTCTGGCTCGAAGAATGACGCAGAAAGATTGGGGCTAGGGCTCGAGTCGGGATTTTTCGCTAGGTTGCGTGTCTCCGCTGCATGTGTCCGCGACGCCGGATCTCCAGGTCGAGTCGTGCACAAAATCACGACAGGAGGCATTTTGTAATGGTCAGCCTCTGGGGGTCCTCGCTGGGCCCCAGGACCGCCAACAGAGGACTCGGGATGAAGAGCTTGTCCCGGGGAGTGTGTCGATCTAGCCCTCCTGGATGGTGTCAGAGTAGACGGGGTCAGAGGATCGCGCCGCATCGTCGATGCATCGGCGACGCGGTGCAATCCTCCAACCCCATCTGTTCTGACCCCACCCAGGAGGCCTGAAAGGAAGAGCTGGTCCTGGGGGGTGGGTCGACGGGCCCGATTGCCCATCCTCCTCCTCCTCCTCCTCCTCCGCCCCCTCCTCCGCCCCCTCCTCCTCCTCCTCCTCCTCCTCCTCCTCCTCCTCCTCCTGCGCCCCCTCCTCCGCCTCCTGCTCCTCATCCCCTTCTCCTCCTCCTCCCCTTCCTCATCCTCACCTCTCATACCGCCTCCTCTTCCTCCCCTTCCTCCTCCTCCTCCTCCTCCTTCCTCCTCCTCCTCCATCCTCCTCCTCCATTCCTTTTTCTGATACATAACTTCTTCCCGTCACACCCCGAGGCCTGGTTTTAGGGCGGGCCGGGCGTTTGTCCTGAGACTTCCTCACCATGTATGGCCTTGAAGCTTAAAAGGGGCAGCAGTTACACAGTTGGAGGGCGGGTGGTTTGAAAAATTTGGCTCTCGCCCTAGCGCCGCGCACATGCATTTTTTAAACATTGCAAGAGTCCCACGGATTGAGGGCGTGTCGTTTTCAAAATGTGGTTCTATCCTTAGCGCCGCGCATATTTGTTTTAAACGATTGCAAGGAGTTTCACGGATTGAGGGCGGGTCGTTTTCAACATGTGGTTCTCGCCCTATCGCCGCGCACACTTATTTTAATATTGTTCAAGCGTTTCACGGATTGAAGGCGGCTCCTTATCAAAATGTGGTCCTCGCCGCAGCGCCGCGCACAGTCGTTGTAAGAAATTGCAAGAGTTTCACGGATCGAGGGCGGCTCCTTTCCACAATGTGGTTCTCGCCTTAGCGCCGCGCACACGCGTTCGCAGAACGTGAAGGAGTTTCACGGATTCCCGCGATCACATTACCAGCAATGGTGTTTCAGAAGGATTCAAATTACGCGGGTGCAGCAGTTATGTTGATTCGCGGTGTTGAAGTCCCAGAATGGTATTCTGGCACGATTCCAGATCGTCAAGACGCAGCAGTCAGGTTGATCCGTGGCGTTGAAATCCCGAAAACAATGTTTTGGCATGCTTCAGGGTCTTCAAGGTTGTCTTCCAACGGGGCAGTTCCCCAAAAGGAAATGAACCGCTGTAATCCAGAAGCCGCATTAAAGTGATCATTTCCCCCCTCTGTGACAGAGGGGGTGTTTTTCGGACCCCCTCTGTGACAGAGGGGGTGCGTTCGGAGGCCCTCTGTGACAGAGGGGGTGCGTTCGGAGGCTCTCTGCGACAGAGTTGCTCGTCATCCCGTTCCTCCTCATCCTGCTTCTTGATTTCGGATATGTCATGCTACCACTGCGCTCATCATCTTTGCGTCTGTGATCCTCGTCGTGTTGTTCCATGCGTCCTTTTCACAATTTCCACCACATTATCCTCCGTTGCCGTTCTGGCCCGCCATCTACCTCGTCACTCTCCTTCGTCTGCATGTCCTTATTCTTTTCCGCTCTTTTTTCGCCTCCCTCTGGTTCGATTTCCGCTCTTCGTCCACTTCGTTCATTCGTTTCCAACCCCCCTTCCTTTCAAGTTCTCCGCCGTCCAATCACGTCGCGTCGTCCGCCGCCGCTATGCTCAAACCACCCCGCGCCCGTGGGATCGCCCGCGAGCACCGGTGCAGCTGGGCCCGTCGCGGCCTAACGCGCGCCTGCGCCATCGTCTTGCAATGGGCGATGCAGGCGGATACACATGGGATGGCGCGGGAGGATGGTGGGATAGCCGCAGCAGCGGCTGGCGTGGCTGGGAGGACGGCCATGATTGGTCAGCGAGGGGTTGGAGAGACTGGCGACAAGACGGGCACACGCCAACGGAGGACGCCAAATGGCGCGATGGCCCTGCCGCCGCAGCAGCGGCGGCGGTCTCGTCTCAACGGCCGTCTCGCTTCGCCGCGCTTAGCGTTGTGAGCCCCCGCGCCCCTGGTCTCGGCAAGCCCGAATTCGATAATTTCGTGAGGGCTGCCCTCCGAAACGTACCAGGACTTGGGGACACAGTTTCAGGAGAGGGGTCGGGATCCCGAGCCGCGCCTGCGGCGCAGGAGCCCCGCGCCACCGCAGCGGCGGCGGCGCGCGGGCCCCAGGATTTTGAGAAGTTTGATGTTAATTCTTTTTTGAGTTATGAAGAGAGGCTCGGCACTTCGTTTAAGCAACACAATCGAGCGTTGAAATGGTGGCGCCATCTGAATGAAGACCCAACTGCCCCGTTCGAGTCAGAAGCCAAGTGGTTTGACAATGCGAAGCCCACCATGGTCGCTGTTTGCGACCACGGTGCGAGGACGAGCTTTGGTTTCAAAAGCGACGAGGAAGTCCCTTGGCGGTGGCAAGAGATGGTGGCGACGCTCAGGGAGGAAGATATCAGGGAGGTCGTGGAGGGGCCCCGCAGCAGCGGGGCTCTGATCGGCTGTTCCCTCGAAGTCCGGCCAAACAGCTACGACCACATGCGTCAGAGTATTGTGCGCGCGCGACAGTTCGCGGGGCAGCGGGTGAAAGTGAAGCTGCCGATGTGGGATTTCGTGTTGCACCGCGACGACGGGACAGGCGTCCGTTTACACCCGCACTGGGGCGACAGGAAGGTCGAAGCTCTGCCCCTCGTCCCCCACGCGGACACGGTGAGGCCACCAACCGCGGGTTTGGGCGGGAGCGACGGGTCAGGAACTTTTCGCTGGCACAAGGACCTCGGTGTGGAGCGTAAGGTCAAGTTCGACGCCGCCAGAGAGAAGGGGAGGCCGACGCCCTCTCAGGGGCCCCGCAGCAGCGGGGCCGCGGCGTCCAGCACCAGGCCCTCGGCGTCCGCAGCAGCGGGTGGCAAACAGTAGTTTTGGGACCGAATAACTCCCCAGACGATTTGGTTTCGGAGTAGATGGCTCCGCAGCAGCAGCGGGGCTCGAATGAAGGGCGCGTTGCATTTCTGCAGGGGCGCGCGCGTCGGCCGCCGAGATCGGGGGCGCTCGTGCAGGCGCCGTGGCGCGATCTTCGTAAAGAAGTCTTCCCTCTCCTCCCTGCCCCCCCATCCCGCCGCCCTCAACGTCGGCTCCTCGCCGCCCGTTCCTCGTCGCTCCACGCCTGTTCGTTCTCCTCCAATTTCCTCTCCCGCTTCCTCGTTCTCTCCTTCCCATTTTTCCCTCCATCCCATTGCATCCCTGGCACCCCAGCGAAGTTCGCAGTTCGAAGTTTGAAGTTCGGAGTTCGAAGGTTGCAGTTTGAATTTCGAAGCTTCGCACTTCGAGGTTCGATCTTCGAACCTTCGTCATCTCGTCGTCGTAATCGTCGTCCTCGTTCGTCGTCGTCGTTCCTCGTCGGCGTCGATTGTCGTTGTCGTCGTCGCTCGTTGTCGTCGTCGCCGTCGTCGTCGTGGTCGGCGTCGTCGTCGTCGGTCGTTGTCGTCGCTAGTCGTCGTCGCTGGTCGCCGTCGTGGTCATCGTCCTCGTCGTCGTCGTCGTGGTCGTCGTCGCCCTCGTTGTCGCCGTCGTGGTCATCGTCGTCGTCGTTGTCGTGAAACGCCCCACGTAGGAGGAGCAGAGAAGGGAGCAAGGAGAAATGAGCACGGTGGAGGGAGGAGGGAGGATTGAACAGGAAGAGGAGGGTGCAGATGGAGGTAGAAGGGATGAGGTAGTTCAGAAGTGGGAGCAGCAGACTGGCGCAATGGGAAAAGCCATGTGAGTGCAGGGAGGGATGGAAATGCGATAAAGTGAAGCCGCAGCCGTTGCAGGTCTGCCCCCCGCCGCGCCCGCCCGCCTCCGCGACTGGAGCCGCGCAGGAGCCTCTGCCGAAGTCTCCGCAGCAGCGGGGACTGCCAGAGGAGGCTCCTTCGCGGTTTGTGCGCCGCTATGGCGAGCATCGCGGGCAAGTACGACGTCGATGACTTCGAGCTCATCACGACGGAGGGCAGTGTTTGGCACTGGGCGACCATGGTGGCGCGGTTTCTCCAGTGGCGCAATCGTTGCCGCCATGCACGCGCCGTTGGAGTGAAGGGCCAGATGCTCGTCGACCAGGCGCGGCAGATGATGGAGGAGGCGCGCCGCACCGAGGAGATGGGCAAGATGATGCTTGAGATGTCGAAGAAGAAGGTGAAGGACATCCCAGGCAATATTCGGTACTTTTGCCGCCAGCCGCACCAGGGGAGCTGAGCGGCGATCGGAGCTGGGCCGATAGAGGAGGACGAGGAGGAAGAGGAGGGGGGATGAGGAGAGGAGGAGGAGGGGGATGAGGAGTTGGAGGCAGCACGCGCACCCGCACTAAGAGCCGCCAGCCGCGCCCGTCTCCGAGCATGAAACCCGAGCTTGGCTGGAAGGGGGGAGGGCGGTAGCAGAAACAGCGCAGGACAGGGATGGGAGAGGTCACGCATCCGCCGCATTAGCGGCGGTGGTACGACAGTTCTCATGGCGGCGCGGCGGTCGCTGAGAAATGGGGCACGTGCGTGGGCCTGCGTGCGCTTAATTATGAGTGGCTCTCGTCCCCTCCCCTCCTCTTCCTCCATGAGATCTCTCTCCTGGTGCATATCCCCTGCCAGTGCTCGTCCTGCTCCTCTATCCGCCCCCCCTCGTCCGTTCCTGCCACCAGCCACATGGGGCGTTCTCAATCAACACCCCATTGAGTGTCCCCATGTGAAGGTTGCCCTTTGTCATGAGGGCGGACTCGCAAGAGCCGAGTGGCTGAAGAACTAATTAGTAGTTTGGGGTCCGAACAGCTCCCCAGACGATTTGGTTGTGGAGTAGGTGGCTCCGCAGCAGCGGGGCTCGAATTAAGGGCGCGTTGCATTTCTGCAGGGGCGCGCGCGTCGGCCGCCGAGATCGGGAGCGCGCGTGCAGGCGCCGTGGCGCGATTTTCGTTTTGAAGTCTCCCCTCTCCTCCCTGTCCCCCCATCCCGCCGCCCTCAACGTCGGCTCCTCGCCGCCCGTTCCTCGTCGCTCCACGCCTGTTCGTTCTCCTCCAACTTCCTCTCCCGCTTCCTCGCTTTTCCTTCCCATTTTCCCTCCATCCCAGTCCATCCCTGGCACCCCAGCGACGTTCGCAGTTAGAAGCTGGAAGTTCGGAGTTCGAAGATCGAAGTTTGAATTTCGAAGCTTCGCACTTCGAGGTTCGATCTTCGATCCTTCGTCATCTCGTCGTCGTAATCGTCGTCCTCGTTCGTCGTCGTCGTTCCTCGTCGGCGTCGGTTGTCGTCGTCGTCGTCGCTCGTTGTCGTCCTCGCCGTCGTCGTCGTGGTCGGCGTCGTCGTCGTCGATCGTCGTCGTCGCTAGTCGTCGTCGCTGGTAGCCGTCGTGGTCATCGCCCTCGTCGTCGTCGTCGTGGTCGTCGTCGCCCTCGTTGTCGCCGTCGTGGTCATCGTTCTCGTCGGCGTCGTCGTCGTCGTTGTCGTGAAACGCCCCACGTAGGAGGAGCAGAGAAGGGAGCAAGGAGAAATGAGCGCGTTGGAGGGAGGAGGGAGGACTGAACAGGAAGAGGAGGGAGCAGGCAGAGGTAGAAGGGATGAGGTAGTTCAGAAGTGGGAGCAGCAGAGTGGCGCAAGGGGAAAAGTCATTTGAGCGCATGGAGGGATGGCATTGCGATAAAGTGAATCCGCAGCCGTTGCAGGTCTGCCCCCCGCCGCGCCCGCCCGCCTCCGCGACGGGGGCGGCCCAGGGCATGGAGCAGCCTGGCGCGACTGGAGCCGCGCAGGAACCTCTGCCGAAGTCTCCGCAGCAGCGGGGGCTGCCAGAGGAGGCCCCTGATGCAGTTCCGCATGGAATGGCAGATCCAGCACCGGCCTCCGCAGCAGCGGGGGGGGAGGTTGCAACGAAACTGCGGTCATTGTTTTCGTCGATGTCTGGTGCCCAGGAAAGCGTTTCGCAGAGCCTTCTGGTTGCTCAGGAATTGATGCAGAATGGCCGGATCGAAGATGCGCGGAAGTTAACGGCCGCCGCCAACCGCCTTGCAGTCATAACGGCTGAGGAGGCGGCTTGCGCAGCAGCGGGGGCATCCGTGGAGCCAGGCGCCGCCACAGTGGTAATCGAGCCTGGACAGGGTGGCTCCGATGACCCGAGACCGAGATCTCCCTGCACGACTAATTGGCGACAACGGCAGGTTCTGATCGCAGCGCGCAAACCGCGTGAAAGCTCCTCTTCAGCAGCGGGGGCCCGCGTGATCAAGACTCTCGCCTTGACCTCGAAGGCTCGGTCGCCAGCGCTTCCTGTCCAAGAGGGCTTCCCAGAGGAAGGCCGCCCGCACTTCCCATCGGAAGAGCGCGGCCCGAGCCATTCCAAGCCTCTTGTGCCCCTGCTGTACGACGACGAAGACCAGGTGCAGGAGGGGCAGACAGAGGCGCGCGTGAATCTGGCTTTTGCTTCCCTCGTCCTGCGCGCGGGCGCCTCCCTGTCGGATTGGGTCGCAGCTGTCAGGGACAGGCGCGAAGGGGTCGTCTTAGTCTCCTTCGAGCCTGGTGCACGCATCAATCGCGATCGGCGGAAGCAACATCTCGACGATCTCATCCGCCAAAGTGGCTTCCACGGGGAGGTCGCGCGCGAGTGCGTCGGGGCTCTCCTCTGGGTTCCCGAGCGCGTCGAGCAGTGCGAGGTGCTTCGCTGGCACTGCCACGGGAAGTTCCTGGTTCAGGCCTGGTCGGTGACCCTGGCAGCGGTGGCTCACAATCCGAAAGCAAAGGAAGGCAAACTCTCCATAGCAGTGGGGGCGTGTTCTTCCGACACCAGACGAGCCTCGCGGGACACCCGTGGCCCGAGAACTTCCGCAACGGGCTGCGGAACCTGGCGTTGTGGAACCGAGTGCGTATTCTCGCTGGGATCTTTGACGCAGGCAGGGAGGATCTTTCGGAGCTGCTCAGAAGTTGCGGCGCGTCTGGTACATGCGTACTCGGCTTGGCTTTGTGGTGTCCGACAAAAGGTTGTCACGTGACGCACCCGCGCTACATCGTGATTCTTGGCCCCGCTCAGGTTCGCGAGTGCCCTGCGGGCGGGCAGCCTGATCTGCCGCACTGGTTGAATCAGGATTCCCAGCCTCCGCAGCAGCGGAGGCTCCTCACCAGCCTGCAGTACCGCCAGTTGGATTGGGTGGCGCGTCCGACCTGGGTCAGGCTCACGGACGCGGAGCGCAAGGAGCAGGATACATATGACTGGCCGCACTTGCACAGGGTGATCCACAAGGCCCAGGATGCGAACCGCCTCACGGAACATTGCCACACATTGTTCGTTTTTATAGAAGCCAAGAACAGGAAGTCTGGCAAAGGCGCCGCGGCCAGGAAGAAGGATCGGAAGCGGGAAGCCAAGTGGGAAAAACAGCGGGGAGAGTGGGCGGAGACAGAACCCGAAGCAACAGCCTCAGCAGCAGCGGAGGCGCACGGAGACCAGGAGGAGGCGGAGACAGAATCTGAAGCAGCAGCCTCCGCAGCAGCGGGGGCGCACGGAGCCCAGGAGGAGCTTGAGGGCGACGAGGCCCCGCTCTGGATCGACTCCTGCAGCCCCGCGCCGCCCCAGGACGAACAGAGCAACCCTGACAGAGGTGAGAGGGAGGAGAAGAAGGAGAAGGAGAAGATGAAGAAAAACAAGAAGAAGAAGAAGAATAATAACAAGAAGAAAGATATCAGGAGCAGAACCCCAAAGAGGAAGAAGCCCTCGCAGCAGCGGGGGGGCAGCCGTTCCACACGCAGAAAGCGGGAGCAGAGGAGCAAAGACCGAATGAGGAGAGTGCCCTCGCAGCAGCGGGGGCGCAGCCGCTCCAGACGCAGAGGGCAGGAGCAGAGGGGGCGCAGCCGCTCCAGACGCAGTGGGCAGGTGGAGGGCGGCGACCGCAGGGCGGCGTGGGCAGGGCGGTTCCTGCCCGCGCCGCCCGCGCACCCCCCCCACACAGGTCAGGTGATGCTGAGGCCGAGGGCATGGCGCCCGCTCCTCCCAGGCCAGATATGCCGTCCGCCAGGCATGCCGCCAATGATGCCACCACCACCGCCATATCCCCCGCGTGGAGGAGGACGCCGCGGGGCCCCCCCGCTGGAGGAGACACCGCACCCTACGCCACCGCGGCTCGTCCCGAGCCAGCCGCCGCACCCTCCGCCGAAGCGGCTCCTGCCAAGAGAGTCGCAGACGCCCCGCCCTCTGGCAGCGCCGCTCGTCCCGAGGCCGCCGCCGCAGCCTCCCCCGCCGCAGCTCCTCTCCAGGGAGTCGCCGCTTCCTGCGGACACGTTTGCGTTCAACAGTGACGCGTTCGAGGCATTGTCGCGGCGCCGCAGCCCTTCAAGCGACTCCAGCTGACGGCGCGCGGCTGCGGAGACCTCCGCAGCAGCGGGGGTGGTCTCCGCAGGGGTGGTCTCCGCAGCAGCGGGGGTTAGCATAAGAGATCTGAGGCGCGGGCTCGCGCGCGCGCGCGCGCGAGGAGGCAGGCGCTCGCATTGAGCGGCTGAAGAAATCGCGGTCGTTGTCGCCGTGCTCGTCGTCGTCGTTTGCTTTTTGCTGGGGGGGAAAGGGGGGCGAGCAAGAGGAGGAGGAGGGGGGGGGGTCCTGCAGGGGCCAGGACCGACACCGGGACCGGGACCGGGACCAGGGGGAGAGCGGGACCGGGACCGGGAGCGGGACAGGGACGGGGAGCCCTGGACGAGCAGCAGAACCGACCACGGGACCGGGACCGGGACCGGGGCCGGGACCGGGACCGGGACCGGGAACGGGGGTGCTGGTCCCGGTCCCGGTCCCGTGGTCGGTCCTGCTGCCCGTCCTGGGCTCCCCGCCCCTGTCCCGCTCCATGTGTCACCTCTTTGTCCCGCTCCCAATCTCTGCCGTGCCGTTTGGGTTCGAGATCGCCAGCCATGAGGGTTAGGAAGCCCGACACAAGGATCGGGCGATGCCGCGTCGGCGAGAAGAGGAATAGGAAACCCGACACAAGGACGGGACGATGCCGCGTCGGCGAGAAGAGGGGTTTTCGGAAACCGGACCACAGACCTCATTCGAGCAAGCGCGCTGGGGCGGCGGCTCGACCCACGGCAGCGTCGGCGGAGGCGGCCGCGCGGCCGCTAGCTCGGCGCAAGGCGAGCTCCAAGAAACAAACCCTCGCAGTAGCGGGGGCTGCTGTAGCCCTGCTGTCTTGGAGCGTGGTGGGTTGTGGGATGAGAAGACTGCTCGGAGGACAGGCGTGGAAGATGACGATGGGTTCGATCAGGCACTTTGGTACCGCGACCATTGGGGCAAGTGGTACAAACTAGGTTCCAAGATGCCGCCAGTCGGCAGCTCCTGGCAAGAAGGCGCCGACCCCCTTCGCATGTAATTACGGGGCGGATGAACACGACAGTGCCCCCACATGGTTGATTGTACGGTCCTCAGGATGACCACGACATCCCGAGCGCACAAGGGGAACGCCCCTCCGCAGCAGCGGAGGGATGTCGCGAGAATTTCGCCGAGGGGGGGTGACCTCGGCGGAGGGGCGCACTCGCGCGCGCGCGGGGGAGCGCGGTTTTGCGCGTCGCGTGCGGCATCGCATGCGGTGTGGGGGAAAACACGACATCTGTGCTGTCACCTGTGTTCTGCTCTCTCCTTTGCTTCGCTTCCCCTTGCACTCCCTCCTGCAACCTCCCGCCCGTCATTATGTCTTTGTAGTGATCATCGCTTCCATACGCGCAACTCTCACAGCGCCCCTTTCTCTCACAGATGGGTTCGGGGTGGGCAACCTTTCTCTCACACAGGGGGGGGCCGATGTATCAATGCTTCTCCTGTTCAGGCGGATGTGCGCGCATCGAAAAACTGAGGAAGCCGCGTCGACCCGCCGTTCGTCGCCTCTCTCTCTCTCTCTCTCTCTCTCTCTCTCTCTCTCTCATTGTCTCTCTCTCTCTCTCTCTCTGTCTCTCTCCCTCTATCTGCCTTTCCTCTCCTTCTCCTTTTGCTCAAGTGCGGGCAGGCCGCGGATCCGTGAGGCCCCTCCTTCTGTCCGCGCGCGCGACAGGCACTCGTGCTTTAAGCGGGGCCCCGCAGCAGCGGGGGCAACCGTCGCGGAACATCTGTTTGGGAAGCTGCCCCCGCAGCAGCGGGGGCGCCTGGATAGATGTCCGAGGACATCAAGTCAGGTCCCCTGAATGATGCCGCCACGTTGCGCAGCCGCTATGCCTTGAAGGACTCCGAGGGCCAGCGGCTGAAGGCCAAAATTTCCTTGGAGGATATCTGCGTCCACCCGCAGAACAGAGGTGGGACGTACCCCTCCGCTGCCAGAGTGGTTAATCTCCTGTGTGGCATTCTGAAAGACAGGTTCCTCTTGAACGAGGCGCAGCACGAAGCAGTGGTTGTTCAGGAACTCCCTGCGGGGAAGAAGGCCGATTACGAGCGCCTCCATGGCAGGCCGTACACGGCGCACGCGGACCACAACTTGCAGAAAACGAAGTCCGTGGAGGCTCTACGCTCGGCGTACACAAGCTTGTCAACGTTCAACTACGGGGCGCTGAGCCACTGCACCCTAACCCTTGGTCTGCTGAACCTCAAGCACGGCGCAGTGTGGGTCATTCCCGAAGACCACAAAGGATGTGGTTTGGAGGAGTTCCAGACAGGTACAGGTGGTTCCTGGGATATCCCAAAAATGCGTCGCGCACCGAAGTTCACAGAACTCATGGACGTGCTCGATAACGGTTTGCTTTGCGAGGTGCTCTCGTGGGAAATTCACTTCGATGCCGTCTTCGCGCAAGGCCCCGCGATCATTTCCGCGGCCCTGAACGACCCACAGGGAAAAGGTGTGACCTCTCACGAAATCGAGGTCCTGACGTCCGTCGCTGATTTCGTCGCCACCGCAGCAGCGGCGGGCAAGAAAGCATCGTGCGGATCTGAGACAGGACACCCCGTGAATATCTCGTACGAAACTGTTCTCAAGGCTTGCGCGCAACGACATCCCGAGTACGCCAAGGCCAAATGGTTCGAGGACATGTTTACTTTCGTCATCAACGTGGGGGCCGCATCAGGGCAGTTCATACCGCAAATTCTAGATTATGATCGACGTTGGGTGGATCACAAAATACGTTCCCTGGCACCAGCCACCTGGAGCGTTCTCAACCAACTCCCCATAGATTGTCCCCATGTGAAGGTAGCCCTTGTCATGAGGGCGTACTCGCAAGAGCCGAGGTGCGGACAATGCCCCGCGCCGGAAACGGCTTGGGGACACAGCGAGGGCAACAGTCGGATACAGGAGCTCAATTCTTTGTTGGGGTATGTCCGTCGCATATTGGCCCCCGCAGCAGCGGAGGCCCACGGGGAGGAGAAGAGCGCGACTTTGACCGCGGGGGCGGTTCTGACTGCGACGGACACCTTCTACCAGGTGTACGTAAGGGTGAAGGCTAACAAACCTCGTCTGGAGGCAGTTGTGGAGGCCGTGTGCGAGACAGTGCGTCCGTACTATGCTGAAGTACGCGAGGCCTGGCAGAAAATGGAAAAGAACGCACAGAAAGAGTTCCCGCCCCCTCCTGCGCCGTGGACCGACAAGTTGCCCGCGGCCCCCGAGAAACCCGCTGGCCCTCGCAGCAGCGGAGGTGGCGAGGGCTCTCGCCCGCAGCCAGTATTGATAGAGTTCAACGAAGAAGACAAGCCTCTGAACAGGCAGATGTCTGAAGTGTCCAAGCCCGTGAACAGCCTGATGGTGGTCCCAGTGAAATCGTGGCACGCTTCGGCTCCGTCTGGCAATCTCGACACAGACAGGTGGCACCAAGCAAGCATCGCGGAAGTCATGACTGGCTTCCATCGTCACGCGGACACTTGCGCCCAACCCGTCCAGATGCAATATGACGTTCAAGCCAAGAGTGTCCATGTGGTGGCTACTGGGGACATCGCCGAGGGGAAACTGATGCTCTTCCCTTGCTGCCCCACCGCGAAGATTTTCCCGAAAGTCTCGAGCAATCCGCGGGCAGTGGAGGTGCTAGTCGGTGAGAAACGTCCGACTCCTGTCGAGAAAATGGAAACATATTGGGCACAACCTGATTTCAAATTGCCAGAGCTGGAGCTCAAGCCCGCGCCGCAGGAAGCGGCCTCCGCAGCAGCGGGGGCTGCGCAGGGCGAGGCGCCCGTGGGTCCGCAGCTCGACGAGGCGGCCCCCGCAGCAGCGGCGCCTGCACAGGGCGAGGCCGAACAGGAAGAGAATCCGTACCAGTTTAAGTTCGGAGGTACCGAGTCCTTGCACTTCTTTTGGGGAGTTGAGAGGATGACACCAGAAGAACTTGCCCGAGCCCAGCTAGTGCAGGGACAGGAGCACTGGAAGTTCAACGTTGCACTTCGACCACAAGAGTTCCAGACAATGACAAAGTGCCAGCCAGCCGCCCCCCCTCCGCGTCTGCAGCGTGCTTGTCCCGTGCATGCACAACACGGTGCCGCTGGTGCGCGGAGATCGGCTGATGCTGCAGACCACAAAGGAGAAGAGGGCCACCGACACCCACAAGGAGAAGCAGGCATGGCAAAAGGAGCAGAAAGAGCAGGAGAAGAAACGGAAGAAGGACGCCGAGGAGGGACGGAAAACCCCCAAGAGCGGCAAGATGACAATCCCTGGCCAGGGGGCCCACTTCGTGTGATCCCGCCGCAGCAGCGGAGGGTGCGCGAAACGGAGCGGCAGATGACAGCGGCCGATGATCCACCCGTCGCAGCCCGCAGCCGTCAGCTGGAGGGGAGGAGGAAAAGGGCGGGGAGAGGAGGTCGAAGAGGGAGGGGGGAGGGGGGCAGCAGAAACAGCACCAGACAGGGATGGGAGAGGTCACGCATCAGCCGCAGTAGTGTCGGTGGTACGTCAATTTTCATGGCGGCGCGGCGGCCGCTGAGAAATGGAGCAAGTGCGAGGGCCTGCAAATGCGGAAAATGTGAGTGCCTCTCGTCCCCTCCCCTCCTCTTCCTCCATGAGATCTCTCTCCTGGTGCATATCCCCTGCCAGGTCTCGTCCTGCTCCTCTCCCTCTATGTTCGTCCTGCCCCCCCCTCGCGCCTCGCCTCCGTCTCCGTCCCCCCTCGTCCGTTCCCGCCTCCCTCCCGTGTCCTGTTTTCCTCTCTCCGTGCTCATCGTCCTGCTCATCGCCCTGCCGTCCTGTTCGCGGGACGCTCTGTGGGACAGGGGGGCGGTCGAAGCACACAAGGCCGACCCCCTCTGTGACAGAGGGGGTCCCGCGCTTTTCCGCGGGACCCCCTCTGTCACAGAGGGGGTCGGGCGGAAAAGCGCGGGACCCCCTCTGTCACAGAGGGGGTGGGGTCGTGCGTTTCCGCGCGCCCTCCTCTGTGAAACAGGGGTGGTCGTTCGATCAGGGCGCCCCCCCCTGTGGGGACAGAGGGTCGGTCAGAGCACACAAGGCCCCCCCTCAAGGGGCAGAGGGGCGGTCAAGGGACAGGGAAGGCAGCTGTGCTCGTTCGGAGAGAAGGAGGGGGATGGGTTGGATGAGATGGAAAGAATCTCGTGGAGGGAGCATGATGCGGATGAGGAGTAGGAGGATCTGTTCGAGACGAGGAGTCCGCCTTCCATAGCCGTTTTCAGGCGGTTCACTTTTGAGGGGGGGGCGACGCCTAGGACGCGCGCGCCTTCGCAGCAGCGGGGGCTTGCGCACGGCGGCATGAAACGCAAGGCAGAGGACACATGGCGGGAGGTCGCTGTCGGGAAAGCAGCGCGCCAAGATGGCGCGAGCATGGGGGTGCTCTGCGTGACGGGCGGGCTGTGCCGAAGTCACGAGGGGGCAGCGGGATTTGCTCTGGAATGCGAGGGGCGCTGTGTTGTCTTGGGCGGCGAGATGAGCAATGGAGCCTTCGTGCCCGTCGGAAAGCACCGCCTGTGGATGCTCAAAGTGGTCGGTGGCCACAGTGCCGTGAAGGGCGCCTTGAGCGAAACAAACTTGTTAGAACGATTGTATGAGAAGCTTCGCGCTGGAGAAGGATACAACGTGGATGAAGCGGCGACTCCTGTGAAAGAGGCCCCCGCAGCAGCGGGGGCTGCAGCAGGGTCCCCCGCAGCAGCGGGAGAAAAAGGTCGGGATCCCATGGCGGATCTCCTCGGCACCGTCAAGGCCGCATCGAAAGCGAAGAGAACCCCTGAGAAACAGAAAGGGTTTCCTCGAGGCACGCTCTGCAGAGTAACCATGCCGATGTCTCCTAAGCCAGATGAGGCCGACACGAAAGAGATTTGTGTGTATGAGAACAAATATGGGCAACTACTCGTTCATAGTCAGGACCTGCCTTGGCTTCTGCATTACCTGTACGAGGAGAGCCAGGGCAAAAGCGCCCCCGAACCCAACGACGACGACGAGGACGACGCTTTGGACGAGAAGCGCCCGTGGACCACCAGGTGGTGCCCGTCTGGGATGTGGACACTGGAGGTCAAAGGAGGGCCAATGGCAGGCCGAACATGGGCCTCCAGGATTCAGGATCTGAACGAGGAGAAATGGTCCACAGGCGTGGCGTTGACGGAAGTGACGACGCCCTTGAAACAGTCCACCCGTGCGCAGCAAAAGCAGGTTCTTCTAGCGTTCTTGGAGGACGTGGTCCAGAAAGCCATCAAACAGGACACAAGCAGTGATGCCCTCGTTATCCGCTCGCTGGCGCGCGCCGCAGCAGCGGCGCGCTGACCGCTACAACGGCTTTTTTTGTGCAAACAGACTCGGTGCATGCACCGCGCCAGCGGCGCGCTGACCGCTGAGGTGGATGCCTGCGGGTTCCTGTCGACTGGACAGGGGTTAGGGCGCGCGCGGGGGATCGCGAGCCTGCGGCTCTCCAGCGCTCGCGCGCTAGAGGACAAAGAGGAACTCGCGGAATCTGGCGAGGACGGGGCGGAGGGGTTGGGGCCAGTAGGATGGGGGGGGAGGGGGAGGAGGAGGAGGAGGAGAAGGAGGAGCAACAGCAGCAGCAACATCACACTAGCAGCACCGACAGGAGGATCATTGCGAGGATGCGGCCGTTTGCTTGCCCTGCGGCGCTGGGCTCGAGACAAGAGGGCGGCCGCGTGTGCGCGCGCATGGCTTCCGCATCGTGGCCGCCGCAGCCGCTCCGCCCCCAGACCCAGGCGACGCTCGCCCTGCAAACGCGCCTCTGCGGGTCGGGCACGACCGCGAGGTCAACGAATGTGGAGTTTTTATAGCAACACGACAAAACTAAAGACCCCGACAGAGTGCTCATGAATCCACGGAAACTACAGAGACCAATATTCGGATTCGGGTAATTACGTTATGCGCCGCAGCAGCGGCGCGGCTTGCCATTATGAATATGGCAAACGCACATGGAAGAATATTCATTTATGCTCGCAGTGGCCGTGGAAAAGCGACCACAAGAAGTGGTTAGGTTTTGGAGTCCGATGAGAAGTAGGAGGATTTGTTCGAGACGAGGAGTCCGCTTTCCATAGCCGTTTTCAGGCGGATCACCAGTGAGGGGAGTTGACACCTAGAACGCGGGCGCCTTCGCAGCAGCGAGGGCTTGCGCGCGGCGGCATGAAACGCAAGGCATCGGAAACATGGCGGGATGTCGTTATCGGGAAAGCAGCGCGCCAAGATGACGCGAGCATGGGGGTGCTCTGCGCGACGGGCGGACTGTGCCGAAGTCACGAGGGAACATCGGGATTTGCTCTGGAATTTGAGGAGCGCTATGTTCCCTTTGGCGGCGAGGAAAGCCTAGAAGCCTTCGTGCCCGTCGGAAAGCACCGCCTGTGCATGCTCAAGGTGGTCCGTGGTCTCAGTGCCGTGAAGGGCGCCTTGAACGAAACGACAATGTTAGAGCAAGTGCTTGGGAAGCTTCGCGTCGGAGAAGGAGGCAACGTGGATGAAGCGTCGACTCCTGTGAAAAACGCTTCCGCAGCAGCGGGGGTTGCAGCAGGATCTCCCGCAGCAGCGGGAGAAAAAGGTCGGGATCCCATGGCGGATCTCCTCGGAACCGTGAAGGGCGCATCGAAAGCGAAGCAGGTGGCGGCGCGTCGCCAACCATAGAAAACCCCTGAGAAACAGAAAATATTGTCTCGAGGCACGCTCTGCCTCTCGCTCCGTGCGGTCGTCTTGGGCGGCGTCGGGCCTCCGCTGACTGATTACATGATGCATATATGTATATATTGTGTATGTATGGTGTGTCGACGTATATGTATGTACATACGTATATGTGTGTATTTATATATATGTATGTATATATAACACGGTCGCAGGGGCGTGGCCCGCGGCCCAGGGCGGGGCCCGAGACTCTGGGACAGGACATAGGGCCTCATCATCGTAGGATGCTCATCATTCTCATCATCGCCATGATGGGGGGGGAGGAGGGGACAGCTACCAGCTGCGCGCTGGCGCCACCGCCGCTCCCCCGCGCCCGCTGGCGCATCCGCAGTGCGGCTGCGGGAGGGGCTGCGCCTCAATTCCTGCAGAGGCGGCCTGCAGGGATGTTGCACTTTTGGCGTCTAGTACAAACGCCCGAGCGGCCCGCTTTTTTTTGGGGGGGGGCTCTTGCTTCACGGTGGAAGAGGAGACTATCATCATCCCCCGTGCCGCGTTCGCCTTCCCTCGACGACGATGTCGACGACTTCCTACATTCTGGCCTTGTTTTCTGGGGGGTGTTCTCGGAGTCGTTCGGGGCGTTCGTTCGTGTGCGCATGCTTCTGAGTTTTCTGCGCGTCGTTCGGGCCGCTCGTCCTGGTGTGAGTCGTTCGGGCCCCTCCTCACCAGCCCATCTCACAGCAGCAACCCTCGCGAAGCATGCCGACGGTCGTGTTTTTTCAGGCGTGTGTCCGCTGGTCCCCGCATATCTCCCTTGTTCCTCGTTCCTCCCGCCCCCTTGTACATCCTCCTTGTGGGGGGATGCGGCCGTTTGCTTGCCCTGCAGCGCTGGGCTCGAGACCAGAGGGCGGCCGCGCGTGCGCGCGCATGGCTTCGGCATCATGGCAGCCGCAGCCGCTCCGCCTCCAGACCCAGGAGACGCTCGCCCTGCAAACGCGCCTCTGCGAGTCGGGCACGACCGCGAGGCCAGCGAATTTGTGGAGTTTTGGTACCAAGAAGACAAAAAGAAAGACCCCGACTTCGTGCTCATGAACCCACGGAAACTAAAGGGGACAATATTCGGATTCGGGTACGTTATGCGCCGCAGCAGCGGCGCGGCTTGCCATTATGACTCTGGCAGACGCATGTGTAAGAATATTCATTTCTGCTCGCAGTGGTCGTGTCCCAGCGACCATCGTCTGGCGGACGGTTCCGAGGACTGCAATAAGTGGTCAGACTTGCAAGCGCCCTGGCATTTAGTGCAATGCGCGGGCGGGTGGCCCGCAGGAGCGGGGGCCCCCGCAGCAGCGGAGGCGCCGGCCGAGGCGTGCGAGGCCCTTGCTGAAGCGGCAGCGGAGCCGTCGGTGGGCCCTGCTGAAGGCCCCGCAGCAGCGGGGCCGTCAGCGGAGGCGTGCGTGGCCCCTGCTGAAGTGGCAGCGGAGCCGTATGTGGGCTCTTCTGACGGCCCCGCAGCAGCGGGTGCGTCAGCGGAAGCGTGCGCGCCTCCTCCTGAAGTGGCGGCGGCGCCGTGCGCGTGCCCTTCTGCAGAGCCCGCCACAGCGGAGGCGTCCGTAGGTCCTGCTGGCGCGCCTGGCGCCGACGCAATCGCCGAGGCCGCTTCCGCAGTGGAGTCTGTCTTGAAGGACTCCGCGGCAACAGCAGCTCTCTCAGCAAAGGAGGTTGCCCCTGTCGCTTTCCCCCAACCCGCCCCGCTTGCTGTTCGCGACGTAGCGGAGCCCGTGCTTCCAGGGGCGGAAGTTGCGGCAGTTACCGCCTGTGAACAGACAGCCGCGACAGCAGGCGCTGCGGTTGCCCCTGCAGGCGCCCCCGCAGCAGCGGGGGCGCCTGCAGGGGCACTTTCAGAACAAGGCCAGAGGTGCTTCGAGAAATTGATGAAGCTGTCGCGCAGTATTCGCGGAAGGCCGGGGGGAGGCCGAGAGTGGATAGGATATTCTGCTTTCGTAATCTTTGCGCTGTTGCGGAAGGTGCGCGTCTACGCGTGGGAAGGACGCAACAGAGTCGACCTTTGCAAAGCTGTCTTGCCGCCGTGGAAACTAGAGGAGTTAACCCGCGAGCCTGCGGTGGACGCGATCGCGTGTTGCGCCGCCCCCCGAGACTCGGGGCCACCGGACTGGGCCCCCGTGTCGGAGGAGTATCCTTTGTTTCGATGCAATCATTTTATCGCAGGCGTCTCCACCGACTTTGTGGATTTCACGGGAGATGCTTCGACGGTGGACGGTTTCTATTCGGCTCTCGGTGTGTTCGTCGTGTCCACAGTCGCAGACGGGGACTGCGGTTTGGATTGCATGTTGCAGATGACCCAGGAGGTTTCCACGCGAGAGTCTCGCAGGGAGCTCCGCCAGGACAGTTGCTCTCTCCGACCACCCTGATCCTTCGCTTCCATCTCTGCTGCCCCCACATGCTCTTCCCCTCCTTGTCTCCCCATTCTGCCTTCATGCCTCTCCCATCCCGCCCTTCTCTCCCCTCGTGCCCTCCCCACCGAGTCTCCTTGCCCCTCCTCCATGCCCGCCCGCCAGGACATCGCGGACTACATCGTGCAAAGGGTGCGGCTGGCGTGGTTCCTCGACGCGATGGTCCTGACACAAGAAGTCACGCAGGATGACGTTCAGGAGCTTCGTCGCCTGCAGAGCGCCTTAGACGACGAAGAACTTGTCCCGCAGCCTTGCCACGCCGCCCCTCCGAGAGCACAGGGCGGTGCTGCCGCAGCAGCGGCGGCGCCACCTGAGGACTTGGCCGTGGTGGAAGTCGACGCCGAGGCTGTCTGTCAGGAGCTCGTGCAAGCCATCCAATGGTGGACAGGACTGACAGACGCTGCGTGCGCCCTGGACGTAGCTCGGGAGTTGATGCCCGCAGAGCGGGAGGAGCAGCTCTTGAGGTACAGGAACCGCGGCTGCGAGCGCAAAGCCCCCGCCCAGAACAAGAAGCGCGTGGTGGTCCCGTCGCTCCTGTGCTCGAGGATGGAGATAGCGGGTGCTTTCGACGAGCACATGCGCTCTTTAGGCTGGACGCCTGGAGACCGCTTTCCGTATGGAGGGGCGCGTTCATTCATGGATGCGTGGGACTGGGGTTCCATGTCCCGTCTCCCTCTCAGGAAGCGCACGCACGTTGTGCGGCGCTGGCACAAGGCTTTTCTGTCGTCGAAATACGCCTCCGCAGTAGCGGAGGCTGTTCGGCAGCCGCGGGGACACGAGAAGCAGCACGGGCAGGGGCGCCTCCTGAAGTGGAAAGGGCGGAAAAGGATACCACAACAGGGACAGGGCCCAGCTCGAAAATGCCCTTGGTTGCGGCAAGCTCTGTTTGAATGGTGGAGTTCCATTCGGCACAGTGTGGATTGGAAGATGATCAAAAGTGGACTGCGAAGTACCCAAAGAGAGCCAGCGAAGATAGCAAGGTTCACGCAAAGCATGCTCCAGACCAAAGCGTTGGAGCTCATGAGCGAGTACGTCACGCAGCAGCTGCGGATCGGGCAGCGACCCGCCGCCGTGGAGTTGAGGTCGCGCTGGTGGGCCTCCTGGCGCAAGGAATACGGCCTCAGCATGCGGTACCCGAACAGGAAGTACAAGTGCCCGCTGCCCGTCTTGGAAGAGCGCCTCGAGCGAGGCTGGCTGAACGTGTTTAGGGTGCGCGCCGCGTGCGTGCTACTCAACGAGCAGGATCCCGAGATGGAGAACTTCGACCAGTCGCCTTTCCACCACAATGAAACAGGATCAGCTGGCGTGAGGACCCTCGCAGTAGCGGGGGTCGAAGTGCCACTGGTGGAGTGCCACGGCGCGGTGCGGGAGCGGTGGACGGCCAATTTCATGACAATGAGCGACAAGGATCGACTGCGGAGAGAAGGCCCCCCACCGATGGAGTGCATGTTCAAGGCGGAGGGGGGAGGAGAGAAGTTGAGGCCGCGCCTGCTCGAACACCTTCGGCGCCGAGGGTTCGGCAGATGGGTGTCGGCGACCACCAGCACCAAGGGGTCTTACCGGACACCGTGCGTGCTCGCGTACCTGGACCGCCACCTCCCTCATCTGCCAGAGCCTCCGCAGCAGCGGGAGTGGAGAATTATGATGGCGGATGATCATGGCCCTCACTTGTCCCCGCTTGTGAGTAAGCTATGTTGGTCTCGAGGGTACGTGTTCATCCCGCACGGGGGCGGCGTAACCCCAATCCTCCAAACTGTGGACACACATCTGAATCAACACGCCAAGCGCGAGTACATGAAGAGAGAAGGAGCCGCGCTGCTGAGAGCCATGAGGCTGGGCCAGTGCGTCCCACAGCTGGACAAGTTAGAATGCATTGACTTGATGGTGGAAGTGATGTCCCAAATGAGTCTTCACTTGGCTGCGGCAGACGGGTGCTGGGAAACTGGTTTCAAGGCAAATCTGTGGGATGCGGACTTGGACGCGCGCATATGCAAGGAGGCAGGCCATTTCTGGAGAAAGTTGGGGATGCGTAAGAAGGTCGCCGCCGCAGTAGCGGAGGTCGAAGAAGAGGTACAGGCGGGGCGCTTGAGATGGACTTACAAAGACATCATGCGATTGGTCCTCCCGCGCCCTCGACGCGGCCACTGCGACGACGTGTTCGCAAACCTTGGAGACGACGCGGCTCTGGACGAGGGCGACAAGATTTGGCATGGCATGGAGGGGGCGGAAGACGCAGCCGAGGGTCTCCGCAGCAGCGGGGGCACTGAGGGTGGCAATTCCGTCGACGCCCTCGAAGGAGATGAAGATGATGGGAGCGAGGACGACGACGGGTGGAGCGCCGCTGGCGAGTTTGACTACGAATGGGCCAATCAAAGTCTCACCGCAGCAGCGGCGGGGGAGAGCGCGCTGGAGGCACCGCCTGGCCTGTCGACGTCTCGTATGGAAACTGCGGAGCAGACGTCTGAATTGATGAGAACGTATTCGTCGATCGCTGAGGAGTTGCGCAGCTGGGGCGACATCGCGGGGGCCACGTTCATGGAGACGCAATTACGGAAAGAACGGAGGCGAGTGCGTGAAGTGTCGAAGGAAGATCCTGGGGTTCAGCGAGCCCTCGCAGCATGCGAGGACGCCCGCGAGGCGACGCTCAGAAACGAGAAACGACAGCGGGATGTCGAGGCGCGGCGCAGAGAAGAGCTAACCCGCCTGGGGGACGACGTAAAGAAAGCGCGCAAGCTGCTGAGGACACAGCAAGCCAAACTCTTAGACGCAGAGGCAGCCATAGATATCAAACACAGGATGAAGCATGTCGGGTTATCCGAGCTGGGCGCGGGCCTTCGCAGCTGCGGAGGCGTGGCGGGTCGAACGTCGAGGTGCGACGCGCTGAATCGCCTTGCGATTTTGGGTTCTGGGCTTTCTGCAGCTCAGCGGTCAGATTTTGACTGGTTTCGGCGGGAATGGGACGCCGCTGGCATGGAGGACTTCGGTGGAAAGTGGCCGGAGACGTTTGCCACATGGTTGCAGAACGTCATAGACGAGTACTTGGGGGGCAACCCGAGAGCTTTCAGCATGTTTGTGCACAGTGAGACGCGACGCCGTCTGTCTGGCTCCCTGGCGCTTGCGTTCCCTGCAGCTGGGGGCCTCTGAGAGGCGCGGCCCGCCGCAGCAGCGGCGAGGCGCGGGGTGTGAGTTCGGGCAGCAGCCACTGCTCCTCCCACCTGCCTGCGACTGAGGTGCCGCGTGCGCGCGCGGACGTAGCGCAGGCCTTGCGCAGAAGAAACAGGGAGGAGGGGGGGCGGGGGAGGAGGTGAGAGGAGGGGGAGAGCAGGCAGGGGGAGAAAACCACGCGGGTGTCGATCACTCCGCCCCTCCTCCTGCTCTCCCCCCTCCTTCTCCCTGATCTCTCCTGGTCATTATATCATTCCTCTCTCTATCCCTCTCTCTCTCTCTCTCGTTATCGTCGTCCGTCTCTCTCTCTCTCTCTCTCTCTCTCTCTCTCTCTCTCTCTCTCTCTCTCTCTCTCTCTCTCTCTCTCTCTCTCTCTCTCTCTCTCTCTCTCTCTCTCTCTCTCTCTCTCTCTCTCTCTCTCTCTCTCTCTCTCTCTCCCTCTCTCACTATCTCCCTGTCTCTCCTCTCTCTCTCTCTCTCTCTCTCTCTCTCTCTCCCTCTCTCTCTGCCCGCCCTTTCCTTCCCTATCCGCCCCGTCTTCCTCCTCTTCGCCCCGCCCCCCTCCTTCCGCCGCCGTTTCGGCCCCGGGAGTTCGGCTGTGACGGCCGCCCCCCCTGCAACGCGGGGGCAGGGAGCGACGGCCGCGGCCGCCAGCAGCAGCAGCAGCCCATTGGGCCCCGCAGCAGCGGGGCCTCGGGGCCGACTGATGGCAGTGTTCACAGCGAAATCTGGGAAGATTTGGCGACCTGTAGGTGGTCAGGCAGAACCCTGGAAGGGTCCTTGGGCCCTTGTGCCAGAGGGCACCCCCGCAGCAGCGGGGGCTGCGCCGCCTGGCGTCTCAAGCTCAGCAGCGGCGGCGCGATCAGAAGTTTCTACGATGCGCACCCGCCCAGGCGACTCCGTGGTGGATCCGAGCGATGACGAAGAGCCTCAGGAATTTAGGGGCTGCAGGCCGCCCAACGACGTCGAGCGGCGCGAATGCGTTCTTCGCGACACCGTCCCGCCAAAATTCTTCTGCGAAAGAAGAGCGGCTGACGTGAACAGGCCACGGAACGACAACGTGGGCAACCTTTCCGTCCTGTTCGGGAACTGGGGCTCCATGCCGAGCGAGACCAACCACGCGGACCAGCGGCGGAGACTTGAGTTGCAGCTGCGGCATTGCCCTGCTCTCGTGGCGTGCTTTGCGGAATGTGAGGAGCAGATGGAGTCAATCCTACAGCGGCCAGGGAGACCACCGCCGCTGCAGGCGGACGCCCCCGCAGCAGCGGGGCGTCAGCAGCGGAGGGCCAAAGCAGCAGCAGCGGTGGGCCTTTTGTCGCCCCCGCAGCAGCGATGGCGACAGCAAGAGGAAGTCGTGCTGCGAGTGTTGGCGATTGCCAACAGCTCCAGAATCGACCAGAGTACGAATACTTGACCCTGCGCGGGCGTGAGGACAAGTCCTTGTGCATCGCTGCGCGCGCAAATCTGTGTTACGAAATGCGGCTGCTCCACTGGGAAAGGAGTGTCGACGGCCACTACAGAACAGCAAGAGGGCGCAAGATGGAAGCGTTCTCGAGGATCATGGTGGTTGAGCTCTACTTCGATCAAACCTACGCCCACTTCGGCTCGAAAGTGCGGGTGTGCGCGGTGCACCTCCACCGCGACACGGCGAAAAATTCCAGAGGCTTTAACGAGGCTCACAAGACGTGGTGGCCGAGGTTGGCGACCATCTTGCAGGACAACAGCGTTGACATCCTTTGTGGGGATTTCAACATGGCGCTCACACAGACGCTGCCGAGTCTTCGGGGTCTAGGCATGCGATTGGAGACGGCAGCAGCGTACTTCTGGCGCGGATTGGACGGCACTCCGTGCTTGGACAGCTGCGGCATCTTCGTTCTCAACAGGCCTGGCGAGTACACCCTGTGCTGGCCGCTGAGCGCCGTGCACGACAGAGACGAGACGGGGTTGCTCTTCGCACGCAAGTCGGTGATCGGTGAGATCGGGTACCGTAACAGAAGCAAGGCAGAGGCCCCCGCAGCAGCGGGGGCCGCCACCAGCCCATCATCGCAGCCGACGTACTGGCACCACAGCCAGAACGGAGGCCCTGGGATGCCTTACTCTTGCTACTACCCGAAAAAAGACGCCCGCGAGCACCTCCAGGATTTACTGACTCAGTCAGAGGAATGCCAACGCAAGATCCAAGAGAAGGAGAGTGAGAAACTGAGGCGCGCCGAGGCTGAGGCTAGAGGGGACCACCGCTTCTCTAGTAATCGCGAGGTGACCCTCTTCCGCGCGTTGCAGAAGACGTTCCCGCCAGAGACCGTGGAGGTGGAGGGGCGCTGGCACGGCGGCGCCCACTACCCTCTCCTGTTCCAAATGCGCATGGCCAGCGTGCGTTCGCCGGGGAGGAAGCAGGAGAGAGCCAAAGAGAAGAAAGACAGGCGCGCCCAGAAACAGCTGGCAGCTGCGCTCAGGGCGCCGCTGCCGCCCGAGCAGCACGGACCCGAGCGCCAGGCACCAGAGCAGCACAGCGAGAGGGACGAGCAAGACGAGCGCGCCCAACAGGCGTGGCGCCCACCAAGATGGGCAGACGAAAGCGCGGACGACGGCCGCGACATGCCCGCGGCTGGCGATGGAAGGTCGCGGCGGGGGGTTGAAAGGGGGAGGGGGGGAGAGGGGCGGTGGAGCACGGGGAGGGCAGGAGGGAGGAGAGGGAATGAGGAATAGGCTGAGCAGGACGAGGGATGACATAAGGAAATGAGTGTCGGGAAGGGGCGGGAGTTGACAGGGAGGGGATATAGAAATAATTATTTATCACCCCCCAGGTGGCAGCCGACCCCGCAGTGCCCATCTCCAGGGCCTGCGCCGCTGGAGCAGCGAGGGCAGCGCGGCGCCGCCATCTACATCTCGGGCGCGATCGCTGCCCTCGGCCACGAGCCGCCAGAGCCCCCGCAGCAGCGGATGCCACAAACGCCACGGCAGCAACCAACAGACGAGGAGTGGCGCAGGGATGAGTGGTGGCGCACCAAGGAGGGCGAGGAGCGCGAGTGGCAACAGCCGAGCGGCGAGGCTTCCTCGCTGCAGGACCGCATGGTCGACTCCGCCTGGCGCGACATGCAAGTTGCATTCGGCAGCGACCAACGCCCCAGTGACTGGTGGAGCAGCCACAGTGGGTGGAGTAGCGGCCAGGGGCACTGGGAGGTCGCGACCACGACTTGGAGGTGGGTCGAACCCCCCCCCGAAACCAATCCCTGGGAAAAGCTTAGTTGAACCATCGCACAGGAGCCGCCCCTCCGCAGCAGCGGAGGGAGGCCTCATCGGCCGAACGTCGACCCTCCGCAGCAGCGGAGGCCTTGCCAATGCATCGTGAGCGGCGGCGACTCGCGCGCGCCGTCGTGCTCGGCGACCGCTGCCCGAGCGGAGAAGGAAAAAGAAACGGTGCTTTCATCGGTGCTGTCGTTGCCTCCTCTCCTTCATCGTTTTCTTCTCCCTCCCCCTCCAATCCCCCATCCCGCTATCACATTTTATCGTCTCCAATCGTATCGGGAGCTCCCGTGGCAGAAGAGCACCCAGAACGAGGTCCTCCGTGACAGAGGGGGGGGCATCTCAGACCCCCTCTGTGACAGAGGGGGGGCATCTCAGACCCCCTCTGTGACAGAGGGGGGGCCAAAAAACAAATGATCACTTTAATGCGGCTTCTGGATTAGGAGCTTATGAAACGGGAGCTTGGAGGGAGGGTTAACTCCAACATCGTTGATGACTCTTTGGTTTACACTGGTCCTCCTCCTCCTCCTCCTCCTCCTCCTCCTCCTCCTCCTCCTCCTCCTCATACTCCTCTTCCTAATCATCGGGGGTGGACAGTGACACGTCGATTAGTGAATTGCCCGTTTTCGGTTCTCGAGAGGGCGCTGCGGCCGTTATTTTCCTTGCTTGGCGCCCGCCAGGTGTGGGCCTCAGGTCGTTTTCACTGAACCACGTTTTACTAAAGGGGGGTCTGTCCATCCCCGAAGTTACTCCTCTTCCTCCTCCTCTTGCTCCTCCTCCTCCTCCTCCTCCTCCTTCCTCCTCCGCCAGGGTTGAGGTCTCGGGGGCGCGGGGGCAAGGTGGAGCCAGCCGTCGCGCCGGGAGGTCGGGCGACGTCGAGGAGGACGAGTGCCTAGAGGAGGAGGAGGAGGATGTGGAGGAGGAGGAGGTGGAGGAGGAGGAAAAGGAGGGCCCAGAAGAGGAGGAGGGAACGGGAGAGGGACAGGGAGGGGCCGACGTCTCGGGGAGTCCGAGGGAGAGGGAGGGGGCGAGGGGCAGGGAGGAGGCCAGGGGAGGAGGAGGAGGAGGAGGAGGAGGAGGAGGAGGAGGAAAAATATGAGGAGAAGGAGGAGGAGGAGGGAGAGGGAGAGGAGCAGGGAGTGGCAGGGAGGAGGCCAGGGGAGGACGAGGAGGAGGAGGAGGAGGAGGAGGAGGAGGAGGAGGAGGGAGAGGGCGAGGGCGAGGGGCAGGGAGGGGGAAGGAGGGCCGCGGCCTCGGCGAGGCCGAGAGCGGGCCTCGGCCCGCCCAGCTGGCCCCCTGCGCCCGTCGGCTGGCTGCGCGGCCCCCGCCCGCTTGACTGCCCAGGCCTTCGACGGCTCGAGCCACACCACACATCAATGGACGTCCTGGGGTCTCATGGGCTGGGTTTCTTGCGGAAGGTGTCTTGTGGACTGGCCTCCTGTGTAATCGTCCGCCGACGTCCCCGAAGATGATCCCCAGGCGGTGGTGGTGGCTGAATCCCCGCCCCGCCGCCTCGTACTTGAGTGCCGCAGGGATCCAGGGGTCGAGGGTCGAGGGGGCGAGGGTCGCGGCTTCGGGGGCCGCGGGCCTGGGGTCCAGGATCCAGGGGCCGAGGATCCAGGGGGCCGGGGGTCGAGCAGGCGAGGGTCGAGGATCGGGGGGCCGAGGGGGTCGGGGTGTCGGGGATCGGGGGGCGCAGGCCGAGGGGCGCGGCGTCGGGGCGCGGTTACTCTGGGGCTCTCGTCGGGGGGGCCTCCCGGCGGATGCGCTCCCGTCTTGGGCCTCCTCCTCCTCCTCCTCCTCCTCCTTGCCCTCCTCCTCCTTTCCCTCCTCCTCCTCCTCCTCCTCCTCCTCCACCTTCCTCCTCCTCCTCCACCTTCCTCCTCCCTTCCTACTTCCATCTCCTACTTCCTCCTTCCTCCTACTTCCACCTTCCTCCTCCTTCTTCCTCCTCCAGCATGGGCCTTGGAGGGGTCAGGTCGTGTGGCTGAGCCCACGCTTTGAACTCACACTGGGTAATCCTGCTGTTCGAGGGGATTCACGAAACGTCCGACCTTTGCTGATGGTCTCTTGCCTGCACACTGCGTCGAGTTTCTGGAAGGTTATGGTTTCCTACCGCCCATGTGCCACGCACGAATCGACTCCCTTGAAAACTCTGACTCGATGGCTGGAGTGCACTGCTATCGGGTAGCCAACACAAGGTTTGGCTGAGCCTGTCTTTCTATTCGCGCCTATGATTCGACTGGCACGCCGTGCAAGAAAGCCTGCCCCTGGTGTCTCTGTAACTGGGCCGAGGCCGCTGCTGCCGCTGCCGCCGCCGTCCTCCACTCTCCCGCACAAGGCCATTTTCAGTTCGGTTTGAACCTGGGCCGAGCTCCCAGCCGAGACACCACAGGGGCAAGCCCAGGCAGCTTGGCCTCGCGCGCAGGACGAAGCCCGCGCCATAGCCGCGGCCAGCCAGACCTCAGCGCCAACGGCTACGCAGCCGCGCGGGCCAGCCTGGCACAGCTCCATATTGCGAAAGGCCTCCAGCGCAGATCCTTCCCTTCTTGCCCTTCCCTTGTCAGAAGCGCCGTTCGCTGCCGATTAATTGTGTGATCGGGGCCGCGCTGCAAAACCATGCCTTTGAAGTGTGCTGCCGCAAGGTGCCGCGTTTGCTGGCCCAGGGCCCCATACAGCACAGTCTCAGTCACCATCTGCGGACCAGTATTCTCCAGATCAATGTGTACGTCTCCAGGGTCTACCCGCAGCGTTGGGGAACTGGGCCTCCAGCCCAGGTCAAGGGGCGCGGTCACTGCGGCCGACAGCGTTTCCTTGACCTTTTTTCCAGCGGCTCGTGGCGTCTTCATAAATCGAGACTGGTTTGTTCCAGGCCGAAAACAGGGCTTGTCTTTGCGTGCTGAGCAGCAGAGGTATATACCGATCTACACATTGAGCAAACGCAGTCTACCAACAAGCATTGGGTCCTGGCGTGCCGTCGGCAAGGCCATCCTGATCAATCTCCAGGTGCATCTTGTCACCCCACCGAACTTGCACCCTGGTGCGCCTGGCTTTTCCATTCTCCATGATCTTCATCCTTCTCCTCTCCCCTCTTCCTCCTCCTCCTCCTCTTCGTCCGTCCTCCTGTCCTCATCCTCCTCTCCTCATCTTTCTAACGACACAGGATGAATGAGCTGGCCCTGGGGGAGGGGCCCAGGCCTCAGGATGCCAGCCCTCAGGGCATTTACGACGTGAGCAAGCACGACGTCTGAGTTGGGGATGATCGAGGATGGAGGACGAGGATCTCAGCATAGCCAGTCGAAACAGCGCGGCCCACCCGTGCGTTCTTCGTGTTCTGTTCTGCCTCGTGGAGGCCTCTCGCCGCCACGGCTGGATCCGCACGGAGACAAACAGGTCAGGGTTCACCCCGGGATGTGGGAGGACGGAGGGTGGCAGAGGAGAAGGTGAGGAGGTGGAGGGAGGCAGGAATCGGGACATGTGTTTATCCTTCCGTTTTCCTCCTGCTCCTCCACGTCCTCCTCGGCATTGTCTTACCTCGTTTGCCCCAGCTTCCAGAGCCACGTTATCGTTTGCTTCTTCCTCGTGAGAGGGACGAGGGACGAGGGACGAGGGAAGGAAGGGGGGACCGTGCGCAGGTCGAAACAGGAGGGGAAAAGGGCGAGGAGGAGAGGGACGAGGGAAGGAAGGGGGAGGGGACGGAGGAGAGAAGGAGGAGGGAGGGTGAGGGAGGAAGGGGAGGGGAACCACAAGGGAGAGGTCCTCCCTCCCCCTTTGGCTCCCCTCCTCAGGAGGGCAAGGAGGAGAAAGTGGATGGATGTGGACTCGGGGGGGGGGGGCTGTGGGGTTGGGTGAGGGGCAGGAAGAGGAGAAAGAGGAGGAGGAGGAGGAGGAAGAGGACGAGGACAGGGTGCTTGTGTACGGGGTTCCAGATGGTATTCCAGAGAGTTCGGCGGGGTGCTTGGGGAGGGGGTGCGGGATGTGTGCGTATAGGGAGGGGCAGCGGGTGAACGTTTGTTTGGTGGGTTCTTGGAGGCATGCTGGACTCAGCGGGGTGCTGGGTGGTGGTGGGATGCGGAGGAGGATCGAGGAACCGGCAACATGGATAAATGTGCTATTGATCATCTTCGCGCGGCCGACTTCATTCTGCTCAGACTCCGTGCGGATGCACCCCGACTTGATGCACGTTCCGAGTCGACCCGATCTCTCGATGCAGATGCCGATGGGTCCTGGCCTCTTGGGTCACCCCTTCGAGCCTGTTCGGCGGACAGCAGCACGTTGGCGACTTCGGCCTACGACTTGTACCCTGCTCCCCGCTTGCTGCCTGCCGCCGTCCCCACCCCGCTGCCGTCCTCCATCACAGCTGGGCTCCTGCCCGAACGCCTGCCGCTCTTGCCTGCGCTGACACTGGCCATGGCACAAGCTGGAGAGTGCGCCGTGGCAGGGGGGGGGGCGGGGGAGGAGGGGGGGGGATGTCCGCCCTGTCCTGCTCCTGCCCCCCCCCCCCTCTCCTCTTCTTGTCGTCGTCGTCCTCCTGATTCTTTCCCTCCTCCTGGTCCTCTTCGTGTCGCCTTTCTGCTGCGCGAGAGGAGTTGTGCTGCAATGTCAACGCTAGCGGCGCGGCGTGTCTTTCCACTTGGCGCATCTCCTTTTGAAAAGGCCGACGGTGTTTGGCGAGCTGCGCGAAAATGAAAGAAACCTCTTCGTGTCGCCTTTCTCTCCCACCACCCTGCGTGGGCTGCTCCGGGCTGGAGCGGCCAGGACGGCCGGTTGGCGGGGGCGTCCTCCGGCGGCCTCCCGCCAGGCGGTGCGTGTCCGAGAGCTTCCGCGGGCACACGCGCGGTCCTTATTTCGGCCGACGCCAGAGACGAGAGCGGAAGGGGACGCACAGTCAATCCGCATCGTGAGTACGGGTAGCTCGGTAAGGGCGCCCATGCATCCTTGCCCCCGGGGGTGGATAGACCTCCTACCCTGACACGTCGATTAGTGAATCGGTTCGCGGGAGGGCGTCGCGGCCGTCATTTTTGCGGGTCCAGGTCCGCCGGTTTCGGTCCCAGGCCGCTTTCACTAAGGGGAGGTTTACTAAAGGGAGGTTTGTCCACCGCCGAAAGGGGATGCACAGTCAATCCGCATCGTGAGAATGGGTAGCTCGGCAAGGGCGCCCGTGCATCCTTGCCCCTCGGCCCATCCCAGTAGTCCTCAGCCATGGGCAGTGGGCCACAGGCTTTCATCTTCGGCTTATATCTGGGTGTCCAAGGGCCTTGTTGCATCCTTTCCGCTATGCCCTATGATCTGGCCGCGCTGCAGAGTATCAACAACGAAGATGTTGAGGAGGATGTCGATGGTGATGACGACAATGATGATGATGCTGCTGATGATGATGATGATGATGATGATGATGATGATGATGATGCTGATGCTGATGCTGATGATGCTGATGATGATGATTATGGTGCTGATGATGATGCTGATGCTGATACTGCTGATCATGATGATGATGGTGATGATGATGCTGATACGGCTGATTATGCTGATGATGTTGATGATGGTGCTACTAATGATGACGATGACGATGCTGATGATTATTATGAGCATGACAATGACGATGATGATGGTGGCGATACTGATGATTCTGATTATGAGGATGATGATGCTGATGATGATGCCGATGATGATGCTGACGATGCTGATACTGATGACGATGATGCTAATGATGATGATGATGATGAGGAGGAGGAGGAGGAGGAGGAGGAGTAGGAGGAGGAGGACGATGGCGAGGACGAGGAAGAGGAGGATCAGGAGGAGGAGGAGGAGGAGGAGGAGGTAGAGCGGCAACAGCAGCAACCGCAGCAAAAGCAGCAGGGTAATGGAGAGACGAGGACAGTAATAATACAGAGACGGTGGAAGGATAACGAGAAGGAGCAGTAGGAACTTCATGAGGTATGTGGATGAGGAAGACAGCGAAGATGCGAGTCCGAGATCAACGGGAGGGGATGGCGACGTGACTGAGGACGTTGGAGGAGTAGATGGAGGAGATGATGAGAGAAAGAGCAGGCTGAGAAGGATGAGTATGAGGAGGAGGAGGAGGACGAGGAGGAAGAGGAGGAGGAGGTGGATGGGGGAGGGGAACCAGGAAATTGAAGGACAGGACGAGGAGGTGCAGGACGTAGACAACGTAGACGACGTAGACGACGCGGAGGCGTAGGAGGTAGGAGGACCAGGAAGGACAGAAGATGAGTGAATGCTGCTGCTGACGATGAGGAGGAGGATGAGGAGGAGGATGGGGAGGAGGAGGAGGAGGAACCGTACACATGCTGTATCGTTCGAAGGGAGTCCAGTGGCGGCAAGAGGCGTCACGGCGCGGGACAAGCCGGGAGCGGGGGGAAGGGAGGAGGGGGGGGGGTCGAAAAGGGCAGCAGCGCACCCCGGGCAGCACGCGGGCTCTCGCGGCTCTCTCCAGGCGGCCGCCCCCGCGTATACCGGAGCCTAGTCCGGCGGCCCTGGGCACTCCAGCGAGCGCCGCCGCACGGCCGCCCGCCAAGCCTCCTCGCCTCCCCCGCGCGCGTGGCGTCGAGGAGCAGCAGCCTGGCTGCGCGCGGGGGCCGCAGGTCGAGGGCGGCCAAGAGGGGGGTCATGACCAGGGGGGGGGGGGATATCCTGGCGTGGACCATGATATTTCCTCAACTTTCAGGGCGCCTCTTCTTACTCCATGGCGTCCCTGGGCCCCCCTTGGGCCGCGCACGTGCTGCCAGCCATGATTTGCCCCCCCTCCCCTCAGCCCACCCGCTGCGTGGGCGGTTCGCCAGGCGCCGGTCGACTTGCAAATGCCACCCACCAGGGCCCGTCGGCATGCAAGATGTCGTGCCTGATGCCTTCGGAGGAAGGCCGTCCTAGGTCCGCGGACGTGTGTGCACCGTACTGCGTTTTCGCCTATCGAGGCGCCGTCGATCCTCGACGCGGGAGCGGCACGGTGCATAATTAGGTCCTCGGCCTTCAAGGCCAGAAGAGCTATGCCCCCTGCCGAGCTGGAGCGGGGCCTGAGGGGAGTCCAGACACGGTGCGGCGCACGACGCGCCGACAGGGGTAGCTCTCTTTCCAGTACGCCAGCTGCATATCGGTGGGATCTGATGACTGGTTGTTAATCGTTCTCTAATCACCCTCCTCCTCCAATCGTTCTCTAATCACCCTCCTCCTCCTCCTCCTCCTCCTCCTCCTCTTCCTCCTCCTCCTCCTCCTCCTCCTCCTCTTCCTCCTTCCTCTCCTCCTCCTCCTCCTCCTCCTCCTTCTCCTCCTACTCTTCCTCCACCGCCACCGCCACCTCGTCCAACTCTCCTCCTCCACCTCCTCCTTCCTTCCCTCCTTCCTCCTCCCCTCCTCCGTCCTGCCACGTCTTCCTCCCTGATCATCCTCGTCATCCTCTGGGGCCTCGGGGGGGCGCCAGGACTGGGACACGCCCGGCGCGCCGCGCGCGCCGGCAGATCCCAGGAAATGGTCCCTGGGGCGCTGTGGGGCCTGACTTTTCCGCGCGCTGGGGATCGACTTCGGGAGGATGTTTCGAGCGAGAATCCGAGGCGACGATGGGAGCTCCGATCGCGCATGTCTTCGACGAGGCTCCCGGGCGACTACGTGCAACGCCCGGTCTATCCGCCTTCACCGTCCGCCCCGAGAGAGCCCTGGACTGGGACATGCCCAGCGCGCCCCGGCGCGCGTCTTAGGGCATTTCTAGGAGGTTCGGGGGGCCGTTATTCCGAGAATGTCCGACGCGAGTGCGCCGGTTCGGAATTCTCCGCCGGATTTCCCCGATTCCCTCAGAAACGGAACAGGTGTTTCCTTCAGGAGGTTAGGGGGGCCTGTAGTCTTAGAATGTCCAAAGCGAGGTCGCCAGTTTGAAATGTGTCGTATGGGGGCTTCTGGGGGCCTGGAACAGCTCGGGGGGCCGGTTTTCGGAGGATGTCCCGCGCGAGGGCGCCGGATTGGAGTTCGTAGCGGGATTGTTGGAAATCTCCGAAACGGAACAAGGTTTCTTTTGAGAGGCTCCTTTGGGAGGTTCGGGGAGCCGGTTTTCAATGGATATCCCACGCGGGGGCGTTGGTTTGGATTTCGTTGCCGCATTATTCAGATTTCTTCGACAGTTCAAGCACATGGTGTCCGCATGGGCCCCGTTACCTACTTGTTGTGCAATTTGGCGCAAAATTTGGACGCCTTGGAAACGAACGACAGATTCAACAGGGCCTTGAACTCATGGACTTTCGAGTGCAGCATAACGTACGTATCGACAGTGTTCTGCCCGTGTAAGAAATAACACTGCCCGTGTGAGAAATAACACGCGTGGAAACAGATTATGTTGGGTTTGGCTGAGACGTCCTCCAGCCAGCGTTCGCCACGCGGATGCGGAGGCGAGCGCTGCGGATGCCGTTGGTGGAGGCGTCCTCCTGTAGTGCGAGCGCTGCGGATGCCGTTGGTTGACGTGGCGTCCCCTTTGCAGCCATCTCAGTGGACTGATGTCTCAGACCCAACAGCAATAGGAAGATTGATTGGAATGAATCACTACGACATCGGAGAGATATTTCCGTGAGGATGCCTGGCAATATTGCCGAACTAATTGGCGGATGCGCCAAGGCTGACATTTGCATCGCAGACACCTTCTTGCCCGGTGACCCACCGCAACCCGACGAAAGCCAAGCGGGAGTTCCAGCGCCCGGTTCCTGGACTACGCCTGCGGCCCATGGTGCTCAAGGAAACTTGACCGCCTGGACCCAGCCAGCGCCGCCATCAGCTCCAAGGACAACACCAGCAGCAACGCTATGGGGTAACCCCGCGGAAAAGGACGACGGTGGTACGGACGCGGACGTTGTCTACCTGAAGCGCGAAACGAGTTACACATGGGAGGACTTGGCGGATTTGCCGGAGGACCAGCATGCTCGAGGAGCAGTGCCACAACGGCCATTGGAGGCGCTACGTGCGCAAACCAGTTAGGTGCGTGCGCCGCTTTATGCGGGAAGTTTCCGGTTCGGTTCAGTGAGGTTTAGTTCCGAATTGCCTCCGGGTCGGTTCGGTTTGGTTCGGAGTCGTAATCATTCTGGTTCGTTTCTGTTCGGCTCGTCACATTTGTATGTTCGGTTTGGTTTTTGTTGCGGTTCGGTCCGGTTCTTGTTTTCTGCCAGATCGCTGATCGGACCGCCCAGCGAGTTCTGTCTTCGTCGACGGGGGAAACAAGGAGCGGAAGAACAGAAAAGGAGGAGGAGTAGGAGGAGGAGGGAGGCACGACGGCAGCGGTGGCGGCGACGTCGACGAGCCCTGTTTTGGTTCCGTTTGAAAAGTTTGGTTCGGGCATCGAGTAGGACGTGTTTTGTTCGGTTCGGTGTGTGTTGGAATTATCACCAGTTCGCGCCGGTTCGGTTCGTTTCGGTTCGGTTCGGGCGATTCGGCTCAGTTCGGGAATTTTCTTGTTTATGAAAGAAAAGCTGAACGGCAATGGACGCGACGGCCGAAGTGGGCGCCGGGGAGCCAAATTACGATTCGGCATCATGTATTGATGCCGACCAAAAAATGTGCCTTGGTGGTAAGGGTGGAAAACATAGGAGTAGGGATTCGGAATAAGTCCAGATCAATTGGCAATGGTGAAGGCCGAGTACATGACCCGACCGGTAGAGACGGACAGATCGCGCATGGCCAAATTTGTGTTAACTTGGGCATGTCGCTCTACAGGTCAGGATGCGTTTTCCTCATTCGTTTTGAAGATGTACTGTCATTGGATGTTGGTTTAGTTGTCGACCAAAATCCCCCTGTAGGGGGGCGTGCCCGACCTAACCTTCGTGTCTCCACTTGACATTTGGCCCGAGAATGTCCGAACGCACCACGTCAAGCCCCCGCCGCTTCATCGAATGCGTTACCCACGAACGCCGTATAATATTTGGCCTTCCCCGAGTATAACCGTCAAACAGCATTTGTATTTTCCTTGAAACTATTGATGCATGTGCTCATGTTGTGCTCCATGACGTTCTGGACTTCTACACGCTGGACCCCACATGCACCATAAAGGATTTGCTCGTGGGTGCGCGACCGAACGCCGCGGGCCCCGACGACGAGGACCCAACAACTCGTGAACACCACCCAAATCACCAGATCCCGAACGTGAATCGCTGCTACTAGGTCATGGCGGTTGCGTAGCCGAAAATAAACATGTCACGCATTACGGAACAGTGTGCGATTATGAGGACACATTTGATCTCGCAGCCTCATCTCTATAGTGCTGGGGCCTTCAATCTACGCCTCAAATTGAAGAGCCGGCAATTATTCATTGGGATTTTCTTGGAAGACGGCTCCCATCGCAGAGCCCATATGTCTTTCTATAAGAATGCGGCACGGATTTCTTCGACCACTGTGGACGTGATGCTACGGGGCACCCAGCGTCTCGTTCGTGAACGTGGCAGAGCGCGATTAAGGAGGACGCTTTCCGCGTTGGCGCGGTGACCCACAGACGGCGCAAAGCACTGATGGAAGAAGTGTGGCTGAGGACGACGTGCTTTATTTCACCTTGGTGAAGATGCGCGACCAGACCATTCCAATTGTGACCCGGCGGCCCTGAGGGCGATGCTGATGCCTGAGTCTGAGACGCGCGGGATTCCATGGCCAGGGCTGCAAGACCATTAGCAGTGCATGCTCTGGAACGTTGATCCGTACTTTGCCAAGAACACGACGAAGGAATATTCATTCACACCATGGAGTTTGCCTTGCCAATGGATCTCATCACGGCCCACGGGGTTAACCTGAGCGAGAATTCGCTGGCATCCTGGCCATCGCGCATCGACGCGACGCGCGACCCCGAGAGCTAGGAAAGAATTCCCGCTTTTGAGCGCCGTCGACCACTGCCATCATGGTCCAAACTCGGTCCGACTCCTGTCTCAGACCCAGCCTGCAGAAGAGTGGAGGGCGGGGAAAGTCTGCGGTAATCATCAAATTGACCCAGCGCGGGCCGAATGCGATTCTGAAATTCGCCCTGACCATCCTGCTGTGCAAGCACGCTGAGCACTCCCAGGTTGTATGCGCGCCAAATGCAACATCTTCAAGGATGAATCATGTCTATATGTTATGCCAGACATGCCAGCAATCAAACCCCAGAACACAGGTACCGGGCGCACATCAATCAGCATTTTCCCAGCGCGTGCCCAGGCATTATCAGGAACATAGTTGCATCGCTGGAAAATGCAGGATGAAAGCCATATTACTCTGCGCGCGCCTGATGCGCAGGGCGAAAACGACGATCAGCCGCAGACACCGCGCCCGCCACGAGGCGGCCGCGGCGTTCCAGGACCTGATAGGCTCCCGGATGAAGGAGTACATCGCCGCCGCGGACGAGCGCGTCGAGGGCGCTCGACGCGCGGCGTCGAGGTTGTGGACGCACGACCATGGAGACGTGCGTCAGTGGACGAGCGTACATTTCGGAGATCGGACAGGTGCGATTGCAAACCGTGGGAAGAACACGCCGCTGATTGCGACACTCGAGGGAATGCGCCTATTCGCCCGTTCGGGACTCGTGTGTTCGACCACGCACCATGGGGCGCTGATCGCCATCTGGGGCGCGCCAGGCGACACCGCGCGGCGCGCTTCGGTCTCGACCCAGATGCTCTTCCACGAGCTCACGGAGGACAGCGATCGCGCTTCCCGCGGTCAGCATCATCGCGCAGCCGACCACCGCCTGAGATCAGGGAGCAAGCAAGCAGCCCCACTCACAGTCGTCGGAATGCTACACCTGCAGGAAGCAGGAGACTGACCCTACAGGAGAATTTGCACAGGCCGGCTTGCTGGACCCTCTGACATGACGGCTGCTGTGGTACAGGTTGCGTGGGAACGCGGGCTTAATAAGAGACATGATCAGGACGAGTCGCCGCCACCATATGCGCCCGCAAAGCAGGCTAAGGCCAAGGCCTTTGGGACCGTCTTTGGAGTTGTGTTGGGCCATCTTGGGGCGCTTTCAGGCCGTCTTGGGGCCCTCTTGGAGGGGCCGTGTTCCGTTTGGGGGCGATGTTGAAGGCCTCTGGACCTGTCTGGGATTGCTTGGAGGCCGACAAGGCGAAACCACGAGCATTTCTCCACATCCAAAGCTATATGTGTATACCTGTGTGCCTATATATATATATATATATATATATATATATGAAAGAGCGCGTTATACCGCTGCTGGCGGAAAACCAGGGGGGGCCACTGCCGGTTCGAACCCCCCCCCCCCCCCCCTCCGGAAAACTGGGGGGGGCCGCTGCCGGTTCGAACCCCCCCCCCCCCCAGCTCATCATGAAAAGGGCGGGGGTCGCTGCAGGTTCGACCCCCCCCCCCCCCCCGAACTCGAAAACCGGCCGGGCGGGGTGGAGTCGCCACCGGTTCGAACCCCCCCCCACCCCCCTCGAAAACTGAGGGGGGGGGTGCGGGCAGTGGTTGGGACGGCGGTGGTGGGGGCATTGGTGAGGGGACAGCGGGACAGCGGCGGGGACAGTGGGACAGTGGTGGGGGCGGTAGTGGTGGGGACAATGGTGAGGACAACGGTGGGAACAGTGGAGACAGCGGGACAGCGGTGGGGACGGTGGTGTTGGGGACAGTGGTGTGGGGACAGTGGGGACGTGGTGGAAACAGTAGGACAGTGGAGGGCACAGTGGTGGTGGGGGCAGTGGCGAAGGCGGTGGCGAGGACGGCGGTGGGACAATGGGGCAGATGCACAGTGGGAACAGTGGGACAGCTCAGTGGGACAGCGGAGGAGTCAGTGGGACAGCGGGGACAATGGGTATAGTCGGGCAGTGGTCGGGGCCGTGGAGAAAGTTGGGAGAATGGAACCGTGGTGGGAACAGTGGTGGGGACAGTGGGGACAGAGCGACAGTGGGGTGGCATTGGTGGGGACAGTAGGGGCGGTGGTGGTGGTGGTGAGTGGCGGTGGGAGGAACAGTGGGGGATGTGGTGAGGATGGTGGTAGGGGCCCGGAGTCGTTTGCTGGCGGTGAGAGGGGGGGGGGGGGGGGGGGGGGGGGGGGGGGGGGGGGGGGGGGGGGGCGGGTTCGAACCGGTAGTGACCTCCCTTCCGGTTTTCGAGAGGGGGGGGAGGGGGGGTTCGATCCGGTAGTGACCCCCCGGCTCTCGAGGGGGAGGGGGGGGGAGGGGTTACTTGAATCGATGGTGCGTTTCCTATGTGCTTCGCGCGGTTATATCTACATGTAGTTAACATAGATGTTTGGTATAACTTCAGTATAACTTTGTTAACATGCATGTAACGTGCTGTTGGCGGTTACATCTACAGCCACGTACATAGTCAAGTTTGCTATGCCCCAGCCCCCCGTGGCCTAACATAGTATCGTACTTGCGCTAACCTTGTATTTCGGATCACAGGGATAGCGTTATTAGGTCACCTTACTTAGCTAGCTGGATCCTAACTGACTTAGGGGGGTGGGGGTAACTAGGTTACCGTTGAAGTTGGTAAGTCTGCCGAAGTGGCATATATGTGCCATTTCGGCATCAACATACATCAGAATTGGTATCATAAGAAGCTGTGTCTGCTTGATGCAAACCCTTGCAAAAAAAGCTACATGCAGCATTCGTGGGGAAATCTCAAGCGGAAGCACCGTTCCCTGGTAAGTTGCGAGGAGATCTCAGGTGGGAGCGCAATTCCTGAGTATGGAGTATAGGAAGTCTCGGGCGGGGGGCAGAGGAGTCAGGAGAAGGGGGAAGGGGCAGTGAGAAGGAGACATTGGCACCATGGCAATTTTGGTCCAGCCAGGCTTTGCTTTCAGTTTCCACCGAACATGATGTTCGGTATTGCAGCGTTTCTGGTCCATATTCCATATCTGAGCATGGCCACCTCGGCGATGTTGGAGAAGGCCGTTGATGACGTGACCCCTGATGTGACTGCAGTGCTGCAGGCATACGACGGAGTTGATGCCAGCGAATGTGCCTCGCAGATTGTCGCTGCAGCTGACAAGCTCTGCGACACCCTGCTCGAGAAGAGCCTCGCATGCAAGGACAGGGTACGCTGCGCGCGCATGGCGCCGCATTGCCAGAATAGATTCGGCACAGGCGTCGACGTTCTCGACGTCCATGATCTTCTTGGTTGCATCGTGAGGACGGGCTGGAGGTGGAAAGAAGTCGGCCATGCCATCGCTTTCGAGAAAGCCCCCGATGCCGCAGGCGCAAAGCAGATGGACGATATCCGCGAACTCATCGCTGCGAGCGAGGGGATGCTGCCCCCGTGGTCTGATACCGACATCGTCGGACTGACTGTAGCGTGTGCTCATACGACGTCGGGGTTGGCATGCTTGCACTACGAGACGAAAACGGACCAGGAGGACCTCGCTGGCACCGACGGGCGCATTGACAAAGCGAAGGTGCTGGCGATGTGCCCCTCCATCCAGGATCCGCTCGAGCGCGGCATCGAGTGCCTGATCATCAGGAGCTGCGTGGAGAAGCGATTCCCGTCGCTTCCACACTTCTTGCAGGAGGCGGGGCACGCGGCGCACGCGGCTCGCAAGCAGCAGACGCGCGTCCAGACACTCATGCAGGTGCACGCCAGGATCCTCAAGAACACCCAGCTGACAGGTGACCCGAATATGCCGAAGGTCGCGCTGGCCATCGAGCGGATCAGGCCATGGTTGAAGGACCAAGTTGAGGACGTGTGCGACTACGTGGTGAACTTCTCGGGTGGAACGTCGCCTCGGTATTTGTTGGATCTGGTAGACTTTGCGAAAGGCTTGAAGGTCAGGCGCGGCATTGACGGCACGACATTCAAGCAGCTGGCCAGCTTGCCGCTGAAGCAGTGTCCCAGGCTCGTCACGGCGTTCGCCAAGACAATGCTCGTGTGCCCAGAGTCCTACATCCGCGACGGCGCGTGCAAGCTGACGTCGGGAACTGAGTTGAAGGACATCGCCAAGGCGTCTAACAAGCCGATGTTGATGAAAGCCGAGGACAGATTCACCAGAGCGGCAGAGTGGCTCAGTCAGATTCCAAACATCACGAATGCCAAGGCCAACAAGCTGAGGTCAGATTACGAAGTGAATTGCTGCATGATGATCTTCAAGAAGAAGCCCAAGGTCCGCCAGGAGTTCAAGGATATGGACGCGTGCGCTCGTCACTTCATCGATCGCGTGTACCTCGAGTTCCCAGCGATCAAAGGCGACAAGTCGCTGAAGCCTCCGTTCAACTACGACCAGAACGGTCAGTCTGCGCCTGCAGCTGCTGCTGCAGCGTTCATCGAGTACAGCGCCAAGGGCGCGGTGAACGCCAGCCTCGCGGACGAAGGGTTTGTCGTGGACGCGCTCGTGCAGGCAGCGGGCAACGACATCGTCTACAGCATCAAGGAGTTCGTTGGCGAGAACGTCAAGCTCGCCCCGCACGGCAAGAAATTGCCCATCACGACGGTGACCGCAGCGAAGCTGCTCGACGAGTACCAGGCTCGGATACGGAAAAGGAGGATGGGGAGTTGAGGAGGAGGACGATGGGGGGAATGAGAAGGAGGAGGAGGAGGAGGAGGAGGAGGAGGAGGAGGAGGCGAGGATGGCGAGGAGGTGTTGGGCGGCGGGGAGATTACGACTGTTGTTGACGATGATGGCGGCATTGAGGCGACTGGTGATTGGGATGTTGTCTGGAGGAGGGGGCTGATCAGGAGGATGAGCAGGAGGAGGAGGGGGGGATCAGCAAGAGGAGGAGGGTCAGGAAGAGGAGGAGGGAGGGGAGGAGGAGGAGGATGAGGAGGAGGAGGAGGAGGAGGCGGAGGAGGAGGAGGAGGGAAGATGAAGGAGCCCGCACGGAATTCGACCAGAAAGCTCCAAGACCCCCCGGAGGGGGTGGGGAGGGGCGGGGGCAACACTGCCCCAAGACGATTACATGGTCCTGTCGCCTTGGACCCCTCTCGGAGCCGTCTTGGGGCCCTCTTAGTGCAATTGGGCCCCTCTTGGGGCCGTCTTGGGGCCCTCTTAGTGCAAGTTCGATGCTCCCGTGGATCTCTTTGTTGGCCGTTGTTGGCCTATGTTGGCCTATGCTGGCCTGTGTTGGCCTATGAGCCCTATGAGACCTATGGGCCTCATGCGCCAATGAGCCCTGTGAGCCCTGTGAGCCCTATGCGCCCTATGCGTCCGATGAGCCCTATGAGCCCTATGAGCCCTATGAGCCCTACGAGCCTCATGAGCCTCCTGAGCCTTCTGAGCCCTGCCATGTGAGCCCTATGAGCCCTATGAGCCATACGATCCCCATGAGCCATATGAGCCCTTTATGGGCCCTATGAGCCCTATGCGCCCGCTGAGCCCTATGATCCCTATGAGCCCTATGGGCCATATGAGCCCTATGGGTCATATGACCCCTATGAGCCCTATGGGCCCTCTGAGCCCTCTGAGCCTCATGAGCTCTATGACCCCCCTGAACCCAATGAGCACTGTGAGCATATGGGCCCTATGAGCACTATGAGCCCTATGATCCTTATGAGCCCGATGAGCCCGATAAGCCCTACGAGCCCGATGAGCCCATATGAGCCCTTATGAGCCCTTATGAGCCCTATGAGCCCTATGAGCCCTGCCATGTGAGCCCTATGCGCCCTGTGAGCCCTACGATCCCTATGAGGCATATGAGCCCTTATGAGCCCTATGAGCCCTCTGAGCCATCTGAGCCCTATGATCCCTATGAGCCCTATGACCCCTATGAGCCCCATGAACCCTATGACCCCTATGAGCCCTATGAGCCATATGAGCCCTATGAGCCCCCTGCGCCCTATGAGCCCTGTGACCCCCCTGAACCCAATGAGCACTGTGAGCATATGGGCCCTATGAGCACTATGGGCCTTATAAGCCCTATGAGCCCGATGAGCCCATATGAGCCCCATGAGCCCCATGGGCCTTTTTGAGCCCTATGAGCCCTATGAGCCATATTAGCACTATGAGCCCTATGAGCCTTATGAGCCCTGTGAGCTCTATGAGCCCTATGAGCCCTATGAACCATATGAGCCAGATGGGCCCTAGGAGCCCTATGAGCCCTAGGAGCCCGATGAGCCTTATGAGCCCCATGAACCACATGAACCCCATGCGCCTCATGAGCCCCATGAGTCCCATGCGCCCTATGAGCCTCACTAGCCCCATGAGCTCCATGAGCCCCTTGAGCCCGATGAGCCCTATGAGCCCTATAAGCCATGTAAGCCCGCATGAGCCCTATGAGCCGTATGGGCCCTGTGAGCCATATGCGCCCTATGAACCCCAGGGGCCCTATGAGCCCGCCCATGCCACAATTTTGCCCAGCCAGCTGGTGGGGTCAAACCGCCGCCGCTAGTTGGGGACCGCTATGAGCCCGATGAGCCCGATGGGCCCCATGAGCCCCATGAGCCCTATGAGCCCCATGAGCCCTGTGAGCCCTATGAGCGTTATGAGCCCTGTGAGAATCTGAGCCCAATGAGCCCTACGAGCCCTGTGGGCCATATGAGCCATATGAGCCCTATGAGCCCTATGAGCCCCATGAGCCCTATGAGCCATATGAGCCCGATGCGACCTATGAGCCCTATGAGCCGTATGAGCCCTATGAGTCCTACGAGCCCCATGAGCCCCATGCGCCCTATTTCGCCCTACGAGCCCATATGAGCCTTTTGAGCCCTATGAACCATATGCGCCAGGTGGGTCCTATGAGCACTGTGAGCCCGATGAGCCCGATGAGCCCTACGAGCCCTATGAGCAATATGAGCCCTATGAGCCCATATGAGCCCTCTGAGCCGTCTGAGCCCTATGAGCCATAAGAGCCCTATGGGCCCTATGAGTCATATGAGCCCTATGATCCCTATGAGCCCTATGAGCCATATGAGCCATATGAGCCCTATGAGACATATGGGCCCTATGAGCCTTATGAGCGATATGAGCCCTCTGAGCCCATATGAGCCAGATGCGCTCTATGAGCCCTATGAGCCCCATGAGACCTATGAGCCCTATGAGCCCCATGAGCCCTATGAGCACTGTGGGCCCTATGATCCCTATGAGCCCGATGAGCCCGATGAACCATATGAGCCCTGTGAGCCATCTGAACCCTCTGAGCCCTACGAGCTCTGTGAGCCTTGTGAGCCCTATGAGCCATATGAGCCCTATGCGCCCTATGAGCCATATGAGCCATATGACCCCCCTGAACCCAATGAGCACTGTCAGCCTATGGGCCCTATGAGCCCTGTGAGCCCTATGAGCCCTATGCGCCATATGAGCCCTATGGGCCCAATGAGCCCTATGAGCCCCATGGGCCCTATGAGCCCTATGGGCCCTATGAGCCCGATGAGCCCGATGAGCCATATGGGCCCTATGAGCCCTATGAGCCATACGAGCCCTATGAGCCCTATGCGCACTCATGAGCCCCAAGAGCCCTATGAGCCCTATGAGTCATATGAGCCCTATGAGCCCTATGCGCCCTAGGATCCCTATGAGCCTTATGAGCCCTATGCTATATGAGCCCTATGAACCCTATGAGCCCTACGAGTCCTATGAGCCAATGAGCCGTATGAGCTATGAGCCCTATGAGCTATATCAGCCCTATGAGCCACATGAACCCGATGAGCCCTATGAGCCCTATCTGTGAGCCCTATCTGTGAGCTCTATGAGCCCTCGGCGCCCTATGAGCCCTATGAGCCATATGCGCCTTATGAGCCCAATGGGCCCTATGAGCCCTATGGGCCCTATGAGCCCGATGAGCCCTATCAGCCCTATGAGCGAAGTGGACACATCACCTGAGGCCTTGAGGCGCACGTGGGCTGGGGTGTTTCTGGCGTGGTGGTGGGTGGTGGGTGGGGGGGGGGGGGGGGGGGTGCTCCTTCCCCGAAAGGTAGCGGACGCCAACGCGCGCGTCAACGCCAGCATCGTCAAGCAACCGTCCCTGCTGGACCGCTGCGGCCGATCCAGCCATGCCCGCTTGCGTCCACCATCCACCTCCCCCCCTCCTCCTCCTCCTCCTCCTCTCTTCTTCTTCTGCTTCTTCTTCTTCTTCTTCTTCCTCCTCTCTCCTCCTCCGCCTCCTCCTCTCCTCCTACGCCGTCTACTTGATCTTTCTCTGCCAGCCATCCCTCCACCACTTCCCCCCGCGCCCTCCTCCTCAAACATCGTTCCCCCCCTTGCCCCGCCACGCGCACCCCTTTTCCCCCTCCCCCCCCGCCCCCCCCCCCCCCCCCCCCCCCCCCCCCCCCTCACCTCCACCCGTCCTCCACGTCGCGCATCATCCTTCCCCCTCGTCCTCCACGCTCCCGCCTACCCCCCCCCCCCCCCCCCACCCCCTCCTCTTCCGTCCCATTCACAATTCGTACATGCACCCTTCCCTCTCGCCACTCCCCCCGTCATCGTTCCTCCACCTCCGTCCAACCCTCTTTCCGCCTTTTTGGCCACCCGACCCGTTGCAGGACCAGCCCGATGTCGAGATCGAGACGTGGAAGGCCAAGTACCGCATAGGACACGCCGCCGCTTACTCTCATTTTCAGAAGGGTGCCGACGTCGCTGTCACATACAAGAAATCTGCGCCCAAATGCATCGTTGAGTCTGTGACAGCAAACAAGAGTTTCAAGAAAGGTGAGCTGACTTTGGTTCCGATGACGTCCATCGTAGGTGCCGCTGCCAGCCTTCCAAAGTCGGCGGTGGATCTTGAGCATCGTTTTTCTGACAACAAAGGTGTTACGGTTTCATTGTTTTTAGGCTGCAAGCTCGAGCTTCAGGGCAGCCGCCCATTCGTGGCTCCGTGTTGGGCAGCGCCGCCCGCGCCAGACAGCTCGTGTGCAAACATGGGGCCGCTCAAGATTGCCATGACCTGTGCGTTCGGGCTGTCGCAGTCCAGGGACGTATCGTGACGCGACAGTTCGAAGCTCATAATCCCAGTGATGGTGAATACCAAGTCGCTCAAGCAGGGCGACGGGCTGCAGCAGATGCCTGAAGGCACTGCAAGCGGCAAGCGCAGCATTCAGACTCCTCCATCTTCGAGCGAGGGTCCCCCGAGCAAGAAGGGGAGGTAGGCCCTTGACGCTTCAGAGCATGCTGTTTTTTTTTCATGGCCTCCACGCGGGCAACCAGGCACCCCAGGACCAAACGAGCCCCAACAACACAATATATCATGCGAATCAGCCGTCGCGTGGGCAGGCCTCAGTTCCGCGCAGCGGGCGAGTTTCGCCCGTGCCCGTTTGCAGCACCGATCGCTGCATTGCGCGCCTGGGCTGTTGCAGCAGGCGACGCCGTTCTGACAGAACACCCTCCGCCCCAATGTCCCTTCTCGGCCTCATCCACCGAGACTTCCCTTTGAATGCAGGGCTTGTTTGAGGCGCAAAACAAATGAAGTAGGTTTAGAGTAGCTCCTGAAGTAGGTCGGCGAAGTAGGTCTGCAGCGCGCCTGGCAACAGTGGTCGGCGCAGGTAACTCGAAGGGAAAGGATGGCGAAACCGATTGCCGCGAGAAACTTTCAGGGGAAAGGAATGCGACATTCATGTGCAAAAGTAGCTTTCCAGGAAAGGTTGTCGGGAACACAATATCAAAAGTAACTTGTCGGGATCGGGTCAGTAATGATATTTTCCAAACAAGCTTCTCGGGGAAATGCTGGAATGCCGCCGGCAAGGCGCGGCTTCTGCTAGCAAGCCAGCCGAGTAATTCGTGAAGTGCGCTGTCTTGGGTTCTTCTGGACTCCTTCGGGGCTTATCTTCAGGCTTCCAAAGTCTTCGGAAGCGCATGGACCAAAAGGCCCAATTCATTCGTGTCTCGTACGATTTGGAAAGATTTCGGCTTCTCGGGGGTGTTATTGGGTGGCTCCGCGGCCGCTTGGGGCGGTCTCGGAGCGGTATTTGGGTTTCTTGGAGCATGCGGGAAACAATGTTGATCCATCTTGGGCTATCTTGAACCATCTGTGAGACCGCGTTGCATTCTGCGAGGTCATGCCGGCTCTATCTTTGACCGTCCCGGGCGCTCCACCGATCCGCCGCCCCCCATTGCAGGCCCCGGAAGGAGGGGGGGGGAGGGGCGCATCCATCCCCGAAGGGAAGACTGGGGGTTGTTGGAACAGGAAGCGCTCTAAACCACCTCCGTCCTGAGATCTGGGGGCATTGCGTTTCCCCCTTGGTCTGACCACAGCGGGAAGTGGGGCATGGAGGGCGGGGCGAGGGCCGCGGGCCCGAGCAAGGGAGAGGGGGGGGGCGAGAGGGAGGACCAGGAAGGTTAAGAAGGTCAGAAACGGGAGGGTGGGGGGCTCCAGAAGGCGGGTAGGGGGGAGGTGGCGTTTCCGGGGGGAGGAGGTGGAGGGAGGCTGGAATAATGAGGACGCGTGAAAGAGGAGAGGAGGTGGAGAGAGGTGGGAGGAGGAAAGAGAAACGGAAGGGGAGTGGCGCCTCCGTCGGGCCGGGCCCGGAGGGGCCCCGGGGGGCGGGGGGCGGCCGCATCAGGTTTGGTTTCTGAAGAACCTAGGGCGCCAGGCGGCGGCCCCCTGCCCGCCAGCGGGGGGGCTGCCAAAAGGCCCTGTCCTGTCGCGGTACGTTCGCTTGTCGCCCGACAGCGAAATCGCGCTCGATCCTCGACCCTCGGGGGGGGGGGGAGACCGCCCCCTTTGGGGGGCTCCCGCCTGTCGGGGGCAACCTACAAGTGTTTTGGGTTTGCTCACCTTCTGGGGGTACTTCGCAGATTCCTTTTTTGGCGCGCCGCCCCCGGGGGCGACTTCTGGGAAAGGCTCGGGCAAGCGTGTGCTGATGTTTCAAGGAACCGCGCCCCCAAAGTAGGTCGGAAAGTAGGTTTGCAGAATTTGTTTTTGCAAAGTAGGTTCCAAAGAAGGTTTCCGGATTCCAAAAGTAGGTTTTCGGTAGCGCAAAGTAGGTTTCGGAGGCTTCAAAATAGGTTTTAGGAGCCTCAAAGTAGGTTTCGGAGGCCTCAAAGTAGGTTTCAAACCTACTTCAAACCTACTTCAAACCTACTTCAAACCTACTTCAAACCTACTTCAAACCTACTTCAAACCTACTTCGAACCTACTTCAAACCTACTTCAAACCTATTTCAAACCTACTTCAAACTGTTTTCGGAAGCATGGAAGGTCAGGGATTGAAGGTAGGAGGAGGAGGAGGTGGAGGAGAATGTGGGGGAGGAGGAGGAGGAGGAAGAGGAATGGGAGAGGAGGAGGAGGAGGAGGTGGATGAGGAGAGCCGGGAGGAGGATGTGGAGGAGGAAGAAGAGGAGGAGGAGGAGGAGAGCCAGGTCGAGGAAACGGAGGGCCAGGAGGAAGGAGGAACAGGAGAGAGGAGTAGGAGGAGGAGGACCAAGAGGACCCGGAGGATCGGGCGGAGGATGAGGGGCGGATGAAGGGGGGATGAGGGGGAAAAGGTAGGAACAAGATGGGGAATATGAGGGGGAGGAGGAGGAGGGGGGAGGAGGAGGAGGAGGAGGAGGAGGAGGAGGGGGGGGCGGGGAGGGCGGGGAGGATCGGGGGCAGGAGGATGAGAACGTGGACGCTGCGGCTGACGAGGGGGAGGATGGTGAGGCAAGGGGGGCGATGATGGGAAGCATGATGTGATTGATAACGAGTGGCTTTGGGGAGGGCAGAATGACCTTGGGCGGGGCGGCCGTGATAATGAGGAGGAGCCATGGCGTGTCCGAACCCCGCCGGGGCACGGTATTGGTACGGGGTTATTGTTGGTGGCGGCCCGGCTTGTCCGGGAATCCTTGAGTTGCGTTGTTCGCCGTGCCAGTTGCTGGGGCTGCCCGAATTGATTTTTGGGTCGCCCATCGTCGTGACTGCTTTTCTGGCGGGTCGTGTTTTCGGAGGTCTTCTCCGCAGCCGCTCTCGTTGATTTTCTATGTTTAGTGCCCGAGGGTGCATCGCGCGAAAAGTGTCGCGGCCCCTGCCTGAAATGCAGCCCTGACGCCGTTTTTCATTGCAAACCTTCTTGGCGAGGTTACCGCGGCCAGGGAACGTCCCCGGGTGCACTCGCCAGGGCTAGTTTGGCGAATTCGCTTCGCCAACTTAGCTGCCCGCGGCATTTGCGCCGACGCGCTTTGGCAAACCCAGTAACGGGAGGCTATCTGCCCGATGACACGTTTTCCCCGCGCGTTGCACCTTCTTCCTGGAACCTACTATGCTTGCGAACCTATCTCCCGAACCTACTTTTGAACCTATCTAAAACCTATATCGAAATGTTTTCTGTTCGCCATTGCCCTGCATTGCTGGGGAAGTCTCGGCTCATCCACATCTCTGCGAAGAGACAGGATGGAGTGGGGGTATAGGGAGGGTGTAGGGTGAGGAGCAGGAGGGGGGACGACTATTAGGTTGCAGGGGGGCGGACGGGATGGATGATATGCAGAGCGAGAAGGAGGAGAGTGACGACGTAGGGGTCAAGACCTAAACAGCGTGTTGTAGGTCCCGAGGGTCATGGGGCCGCCCTGCGCGGGCCCTCGGTGGCCCACGCCCCGTGTCGCGATGCTGTTTCGGGCCTCATATGTTGGCGAGTAGCCCGTCGGCCGAGACGCGCGAAGGGCGCGCGCACCACGGCGCACACATGCAATCATCCAAAAACAAGCAAACATGCAGCACCACCACTGCCTTGGCAGGACAACTGTAACGCACCAGGCGTTTTGGAACGTGCCACGAAAGGGCTTGCGCCACCACTCCGCCGCTCGGATCCTCAGTGATGCTATGCTATGATGTGCTGTGCGCCGAAGCCACCGCGAAAGCAGCGGCGTCATCTTCAAACCATATGGCGCCATCATCGACATGTAGATCCCCCGATTGGCCCCGTACGACAGTATGTTTTAAACTTACATACCACTTGGTCCCAAACAGCGTGGTGGGATTATCATTCCTCCAGAATCTGGGGGTACAGGGGACCGCGCGGGGACACGGCGCGTCGCTCAGATTCAGCGAGACGGTGCACCGAGGCATCCGATGCTTCAAAGATGGCTCCAATACGCTCCAAGGTTGGCGCCGAGAACGCGTGCGACACGTTGATGTGTTGTGTGTCTCCGTGATGGTGGGTCTTGGTCTCTCGGGCGGCGTTCGTTGATGTACTTGGGCCACGCCGCAGCGTGACCAGTCGGCCATATCGGGCCGTCGGGCTCTGGGCCGAGGCATTGTATACAGGGCGGTGGTCGCATCGACGGCGACTTTGGGGGTGCATGGGAAGACGTGTGGACAGTGGCGCGGAATCCATGCGCACCGTCGTTCGTCTCGTCGGCATTTTGGTTCAAGCTTGTGCCCGACCATCCTGCCTTTGGCCACCGCTACCACGCACGCACGTCCGTGACTACCTACCGATGGTGTGCATCGCACGGAGATATGCGCTGATATCGGTTGAGCCTGATACTCCGCCGAGCGGGGGATGGGTTGCAAAAGTGGAGGTTGTTGGTGGTCGCGAATACGTACACATCGATCGGTCGAACCACAAGTGTGCGCAGGTGCTGAACGGGAACTGGCCCATGCTCGAGACGTTGGTGTGGCCGAGGAACACTGCGACGGACAAGCTCATGGCTGCCCTGAGTCAGAAGGACGACCCGCTAGGCGACCGCGATGCAAGCAGCAGCCCCGAGTCTATCCCAAAGCGCCCTAGGAAACATATGTTCGATGAGATCAGCGAGGCAGTCGGAATCACGGTCAATCTCCAGGATGGCTCGTCTTACAAGATGTGGGTTTTGACCGCAGCTCTGCATCGGGCCACGCTTGCCGTCCACCTCACGGACGCGAACCTGAAGATGATCGCCGATGGTGAGCCGAGCGGCGAGGATGGAGGCCCCCCTGTCGTCCCTACAGTGAACGTCCCGTTCGTGACTTGGGTCGCGCATCGCAGCTGTGTGAGGACCCAGTATTTTGCTAACAAGAGGTGGCATACCAAAAGCACGAAAGTGAAACCAGGTCCAGACTTTCTCTCGCGTGTCCAGAAGATGGCGAAGGTGTGCGCTGCGTTCAGGGCTGAGCACGCACCATTGTGAGGGAGTGGTCGATGAGCCCCCAGCTAACCAAGATGCGGGCGATCCATGACCATAATTCGTGCGTGAACATGCAGGTGTTCTCACTGCGCTGCTGGCTGCCTGATGTGTTGCGCTGTGCCGCTCTTCGTTTGCAGTGGGGCTGCACTCAGTGGAGCGCCATGGCGCGCACTGCATCGCACCACGGGGATGAGTGGCCCGCGTACAGTCGGCCCTCATGGTCGACCGACCAGGCAATCGTTTGGCGCCAGCCTGTTAGCGTTTGAATTGTGTGTGCCACTTGGCTCCGCTACCGAGGAAGGAAAGCAGTGTTGATGGTGATTCGGTGGCGTTGCAAGTTGAAGGGTAGAGCAGAAGTGGGCGGGTTCTTCAGGTGTCCCGTCGAGGGTGAACGGAGACGCAAGCAGCCCTATGTTGGGGCATTCCTTCTCCTCACTTCCTCCGTCCAATCCCGCCTCATCCTCACTTCCACTTCCCCATCCCTCATCACCCGCCCCCTTCCTCGACCATTTGCCCTATCGCTCCGCCCCCTCCACCCCGCCCGCTCCGTCCTATCACCCGCTCTCGCGGCACTCGCCCTCCGTCACGGGGCGACAAAGTGGGGGGTCGGGGCAGGGGGGTGGCCATATGGGCGAGGGGCGAGGGGGGGGGAACACGAGACAGCATGTGCGATCTGATCAGAGCATCTGCGGATGAACATCCGTTCACCAGAGCAATGTTGTAGCAGACCCCGAGCGTACTTACCCTCGAGCGTGGAACCGACCGAGGTGTGCGAGTCCCCAGGGGGGGGTTTGCACACCTGGCCCCAGCCCCCCCACAGGGGTTGGGACAATTGTCCCAACCCCAGCGGCTGCTTAGGGCAGACCAGGTGTGCTCAAGTAAGGCCGTGGGGACTCGGACAATTGTTCCAACCCCTGTGGGGGGGCTGGGGCCAGGTGTGCGAACCCCCCCACAGGGACTCGCACACCCGAGGTGTGGGCATCACGAGTGTGAGCTCAGCCTTTGACCTCCCTAGTTGGTCCTGGGGGTTGGGTGAGAGCGTGTGCGGATCCAGCCCTCTTGGGCCCCATACAGATGGTAACTACACGTTTCTGGTCTCCTTGTCAAACAACATATAACACTATGTTGTAGTATGATATGGGCGCGGCTCTCGCTCGAGACTACCTCGTACGTAACTCACAGAACAGGCTTTCGATCGAGACTATCTCTTGATTCACGCATCGCACTTCCTCCCTTACGACATAATATCATCCTCCGTCCTCCTCTTGCGGCGCTGTGTGACTCCTCGTGCGTGTGCACGTCTCTCGTAGCCTTTTGGCTGAATTGGGCCGCGGCATCCGGTTCTCCGGCCTTTTCGCTGTCGCGCGTGGTGGGATGCCGACACTCGCTGCCCCCTCCGACGGGATGACATCTACGGTTACCAGGCTGATCGAGAGCATCCGAGGCAGGGTTGCCTTCGTGGCAGCGCAGGCTGGGGCAGGCATCATGCGGGAGGCCCTCCAGCAATCTCAGGTGCAGGCCATCTGCACTTCGACCGCTGATGCAGCAGGCAAGCTCTCTGTGGATGAGGGAACAGTCCTGACTTCGGAGATCAACGGTGGCCCATGGACAATATCTCAGAAGCAGATGATAGCGACCACCATCTGCGACACCATGAACAAGGTCGGCGGCCCTGCCCCGACCAGGTGCCAGCAAACGAACGAGTGGCTGCACAACTATTTCCTGGAGGAGGACTGGCAGATCTTCCAGCATTCCGAGTATTCGATGGACGCCAAGATCAGGGTCATGGGCATGCGCATGTGGATGGTCGGCATGAGCTGCCCGCAGGGGAAGGTCCTCGAGCAGGCGGGTGCAATCCTCATCGCGTGCAACCTGGACCCCCACACTACGTCCCCAACCGACAAGAAGAACATCTGCAAGAAGATCCAGGCCGCGATCAAGGAGGTGGACAGGAAGAACAGCAAGAAGCACCCGTTCGAGCACAGGCGGAGGTTCCCTGCCAATCCTCGCATGCAGTACGCGTGCGGCTCCGACAAGCTGCCCGTCGAGCCCCCTGAAGGCCTCGACCTTAGCGTCGACGCGAACGGCATGTGCTACCGCAAGACCCACAAGTCGCTGAGGTCGGCACCGAAGGCGCCCCTGAATCTTGGAGATCTGTCTGGGGCAACGGGAACAGGTGGTGATCAGATGGCGCAGATGTTCGCAATGGCTGCCCAAGCATTTCAGCACATGATGGGAGGTGGTGTCCCTGCAGGCGTCTCCGACTCGAGGATCACGCTCTCGGACATGCGGCCGAGGCCGCGTAAAGCAGCATCCGTTTTGACTGACGACGCGGTGGGCAACCCATCTACTCCGACGACGCTTGGGGCACCGCTCGCCATCACTGACGGCCGGGCGCCACCGAGTGCGACTTCGCTGCCAGGCCCGAGCGGAGCGGCATCCGCAGGTACGCCCAGCCCCGCAGCCAACACTGACACGACCATGGCCGCCCCGACCAAGTCGCCGAAGGACGCGCCGCACGAGTGGACCAAGTACTTCGGCAGTCGGTTCCCCTGGCAGGCAGAGACGGCGCCAGCCCCGCAGAAGCCGTCAGACGATGACCCCGCCGCAAAGCTCGAGGAGGCCATGCGGCAGGCCGCCGTTGCCGCGAAGCAGCGGAAGGCGGTGGCCAAGAAGCGTCCAGCCGCTGCGGCAGCCGCTGCGGACGTCGACGGGTCCCCGAAGGCTGCGAAGACGGACAAGGCTACGCCGAAGGCGAAGCCGAAGGCGAAGCCGAAGGCATCGGCAGGCTCAGGCGCGCCGCTCGCCTGCTATGCTTGTGTGCATCCCTCCATCTCACTCTCATGCTATCCCTTGTGCCACCACCCATCTCCGTATGTGTGTGTATCGGGCCTTCTCTCGTTATATGCACATCGATGCGGGTGTACACACCTACATATTTCACTCGCTGGCGCGCAATCATCCGTATTTGGGCATGTAAACAGATACACGCACAGGTGTGTCGATCTCTTTCACTCTCTCTCTCTCTCTCGCTCTCTCTCTCTCTCTCTCTCTCTCTCTCTCTCTCTCTCTCTCTCTCTCTCTCTCTCTCTCTCTCTCTCTCTCTCTCTATATATATATATATATCTCTATCTCACTCCCTCTCCCCCTCACAGTGCACATGTCCCGACCGCGTCCTTTCTGACTCGGCAGCCCCGCCCTCGAATCGCGAGGCTTACGTCGTTCCGCCGATCCCCCCGTTGACGGGATACTGAGGTGGCTGGTGCATCTGAGACGCGCTCGGGACAGATGGTAATACGCGCTATTGATGATGGTATGTTGCATCGTCCACCGTGCCTGGCGTGTGGGTCAGCTGCCTCGTGGGCGTTCGTCGTGGTCTCGTGGGCGGCCTCTCGGAAACCTCATGATTGCAATGTTGAAGTGGATTGGGTGCATGTGTTCAGGGTGGTTCTTGGACGCTGCTTGTGGCCCCTCGGATCTGACGCCGAAGCGTCGGTCGTTGTGGTGGGAGGGGGCGGGGGGGAGGGGGGTGGGGTCTAGCATCGCCCGCCCTGCCATTGCAGGCAAGAAGCTCCCGACGGTCGACTTCTCAAACTTCTTGCGCAAGGCTGACGTCAAGGGCCGCAGCCAGAATTGTTACTGCTCTCGTGCGTACAAGGGCGCGCAGGTTTTGGCGAAGCAGGGCGGGTATAGCCACGACGAGAGCATCGTGGTAGCAAAGCAGGCGTGGGCGAGGGCGAGGGAAGTGCACGAGAGGTCCACGTGTGCTGTTCGCAGGGGGTAGGCCAGCTGTGTCTGCCGTAGCAGCAGATACTCGGGGCACTGGTTTCGATGGGGTTCTGAAGCCAGTGCGATTGTTGCCTAGGTCGGCGTTGCTCTTTGATGGCGCCGTGTGGCCGTCCACGCAGTGCAAACTCCCGCGGGATGCGATCTGTCAGAAAGCGCGTTCGGTTGATCTTTGCGACGCCGAAGGGCGCCATCGGGGCCATCGGACGGGCCCCGAAATCACCCATCTAGGGTGGGCCCCGTTGGATGGGCTGCGGAGCAGTTGGTTATAGGAGAGGGATGGGGATGGGCAGGTGGTGGAGGAAGAGGATGGGGGGATGAACACGATGATGATGATGATGATGATGATGCTGCTGCTGATGCTGATGATGATGGTGATGATGATGGCGATGATGCTGCTGCTGCTGATGATGAGTACGAGGGTGATGGTGAGGCGGGCGGGGGGCGAGGAGCGATGAGGCGGAGGACACGGGTGAGGAGGAGGGGTTGGCGGGCATGGCGCAAGCCCCTTGGGTAGAGGGATGGGGGAGGGGTGCGTGGAGACCTCCCCCCCATCTGTCTTGCGGGCAACCGCGTCTGGCTCGCGAACGGGGGGGGGGGGGGCTGGCACCCATGTGCTCATGGGGGAGGTCGAGACACCGCTCGACACCAGAGGGGCGGGCCAACGAGAACGCGCGGACAGGGGGTTGCCAACTGCACGTCCACGCAGATCTTGGTCAGGGCGATCTTGGGCCCAGGGTCGGCTGCGCCGACTCTGCATTGGGCCTGTGCGGTCGACCTGATCAAGATATGCGTGGGCGTGCCGTTGGCAACCCAACTGCCAGGGGGGCCAACCAGAGAGCGGCCAAACACCAGAGGGAGACGGCAGCATCGGCGAAGGATGTCAAGGAGGCGGCTGAGGAGGAGAAGGAGGAGTAGGAGGATTCAGAGACAGATGTGGAATACGGCGAGCAAAAACAGAACTAGGACACATTCCTGAAAGACATGGCCGAAGAGGAAGAATACGCACACATCAGGCGTAGGAGACTGCACGACAAGGTGAAGCGCGGTTTCCTGAGCGGGGACCCCACTAGGGACGAGGCTGCCCCGACAAAAAAAAAACAAAAAAAAACAAAAGCAACTACAACCAAACAAAGCATTAAGCAGAAGAAATCCTGAGCGACGGCAACGAACAAAGACAGTGAGGCCCGTCAGCAAAGCTGGAAGGCGTACCTGCACCGCAAGGATGTCCAGAATAACACTGCCCGCGGGAGGATCAGGCCGTACCTCCTCCCCCTCCTCCCCCTCCTCCTCCCCCTCCTCCTCCTCCCCCTCCTCCTCCTCCTCCTCCTCCTCCTCCTCCTCCTCCTCCTCCTCCTCCTCCCCCCCCTCCCTCCTCACCCCTCCTCCTCCCCCTTCCTCCTCCTCTTCCCTCCTCATCCCTCCTCCTCCCTCCTCCTCTTCCCTCCTCATCCCTCCTCCTCCTCCTCCTCCCCATCTCCGAATCCGCCCCCCCTCCTCCTCCTCCTCATCCTCCTCCTCCCCATCCTCCTCCTCAAGAGGGATTGCGCTTCGCCATGCACCATGCGCGAGGTGCAGACAGGGCAACTCCCGAGGAGCCGCAGGCCGCCGTCTTACAGGGGTTACACACGCCTCGACGTGTGAGTGTCGCCTCGCCTCGCCGCGCTCGCCCGAGAGCCGCCTCGCCTCGCCGCGCTCGCTTGAGAGCTCAATGTCCTCCCCGCTTTCTCGCCAATGCGGGAGGCGAGGGGGCGGCAAGATTGGCCCCATCGCGCCACATCTGACATCCGCCCACTCCCTTCCATCCGTCTTCATCGACAACTAATGCCTGGCGCGCCCGCTCCCCCCCCTCACCTCCTCGCCGCTGGGAGGGACGCCAATCCAGATGGAAGAGGAGGCGGAGGATATGGGGGAGATGGAGGAGGAGGGGCTGGCAAGGGGAACGTTGCGACGCGCCCAACTTTGCCCCAAGGGGGCGTCACGACTGACCCAAGATGGCTCCAAGAGGGCCCCGATGGGGTGACCCAACATGGCCCCAAGATGGCGCCATGATCATGTAGGGGGTGGCTACATGGCCCTAGGAGGGTGCCTCATGGTCATGGCTTAGTCGTGGGTCCCTCGCGGTGCCCTCTTGGGGCCCTCTTGCGCTTCCCTATTGGCCCACTCATAGAACCGTTCGGGGCCCAACGCATCCTCACTATATGTTAGCATGTAGGTTGACATATCTCTCTCATGCCGCTTGTGGCTCTGAGAGAGCCAATGGCCAGGAACAGCGTTCCGCCGTTGTGCTAACATGTGTTCCTGACTACTTTGGTGCCTGTTCGGGTGCCTCCTGGTGCTATCGTTTTTTTTTTGTGAAGGGGGATGTTGTGGGGCCCAAGGGACACGTCGGCGGGCCCCTCTCGGGGCCCTCTTGAAACCCTCTCGGCGCCCAACAAGGACCCGCGAGGGCGCATCATGGGGGCCCCGCGAGGGGATCAAGAAGGCTCCAATAGTGCCCGATGGCTACACTAATGCTTCGATCGGGCCTCCCTGGAATCACTCTCGGCACCATCTTGGGCCCCTTGTGCCCAAAGGTAAACCCGTGAAAAGGGGGGCGCGGCGGGAGGAGGGGGGGGGGGGGAAGGGGGGGGGGCATGTATGTCCCCCTCCCCAAGAGCTGCAAGGCTCCCAGAGTTGGACCCTTGGCGTCGTGAGGGCCCTCTATGGGCCCTAGATTGGCTCTGTCTCCTTGGGCCCCTCAGATGGCTCCAAGATTGCCCCGAAGGGGGGTGGCGCGTGGGCTCCCAAAAGCGTCAAGGCGACCAACGCATTGAGTTAGACCCATCGGCCGAGAGTTGTCACCTCGCCGCGGCGGGGCGCGTATATGTGAAGGTGGAGGGGGGGATGCACCTCCCCCCTCCCCGCCCTGCCCCACCCCCTCCTAGAACCCCCACGTGCGAGGGCTCACGGGGTGCCCGTATATAGCCATTTTGGCTCAAGTATGTCGGTGGCCGATAAGCGGAGGAAGCTTGCACACTTGGGTAGAGATTCGTTCATATCGAACTCTGCGTTGTCAAAGCTTCTCCATGAGCTGTCGACGCAAGGCCTGCCCGAGGCCTACAGCACTTACGCCTTGAGCTCGGCCGCGAAATCAGTTGCGTACCAAGAGACCTCGTTCGGCCGTCTTGTGCAGGGGATCAAGATCCCAGTGCCGTCAGGGGCGCCAGTTTACGCTTACATCCAGCACCCGCTTGGGTTCTTGGAGGTGGCTTGTAAGGCGTCAGCAGAGTTCAAAGATCTGCTGAGCAAGACGCTCGATTTGTCACGAGACAGGTTGCATCTGGTGCTGTAATCAGATGAAGTAACACCTGGGAACCAGCCCAGCACAGCCAATTTCAGGCGCACGCAGGCAATATATTGGACGCTGAACGATTTCCCAAACGATGCGTTGTCTAGTGAATACTGTTGGTTTACCATCTGCGCTCTTCGGCAGTCGGAGGTCGACCGTCTTCCTGGTGGTCTTTCGCAGTTGTGGAGATATCTGATAAAAGTGTTCATGGGCGCACCCGACTCACACGATCTACGAAATGGCATTTCGTTTAGAATTCCAGGCGAAGACAATCAGAGATTATTGTTTGGTGGTATATCTATGTTCATTCAAGATGAACGGGCGCATAAGTACACAACCCACGTCAAAGGAAGCGGTGGTCATAAGTGTTGCGTGATGTGCGCCAATGTAGTTTCGAAGAACAGTGTTTTATTGCCAGATCCGACAGGTTTCCTCGTCAGCTCGACGTGTTTGGAGTTTGATAAGATCCAACTTCACACGGACGATTCGGTGAAATCTATTCAAAGAAGGCTCGCCGAAGCGTCAGCGTCCGATCCCGATGCGCTGGATGACTTAGAAGCTTGGTTCGGGTTTAACTATATAGCGGAAGGCCTACTTCAAGATGCATCGCTTGATATCAGATGCATTTCTTTGTGGCGCTGGGATTACATGCACATCTACCTCGTGGACGGTATTTGTATAAACGAAGCAAGAGAGTTGCTGCACAGACTGGGTACACACAAGTTGGGAGGACAGATGTTCGATGCGTACGTCCAGCATTGGAACTTTCCACGCGGCTACCCGACAGCAAAGAAGCTGTGCAAAGGAAGCAACAGTTTTTCGCTTGGGGGGTCTGCTAGCGAGCAGCTCGCGGCCACCCCCATCTTGGAGAAGTATCTCCAGGATCTCGTCGGGGATGGCGTTTGCAAACTGGAGGTTGAGAGCGCCCTCCGCCTGTGCGAGGTGGTCTCCATGCTTTCTGTAGTCAACGCGGGAAGTGTCGACCCGTGTGCGCTAGGCGGTGCCATCATGCGACATTTAAGTGCACATAAAGACGCGCGCGGCGAGGAGCTTTGGAAACCAAAGTCGCACTGGTGCATGCACTTGCCGAAACAATTGTTGGATCACGGCAAGCTCCTAGGGTGCTTCCTCATGGAGAGGAAGCACCGCGTCCTCAAACGCTTCGCCGAACCCCGTCGTAACACGACGGGGTTCGACAAAGGGTTGGTCGAAGCAGCGACGGTGCAGCACATCCACGACTTGAGAAACCCGTTGGCCCACGAAGACCTTTTGGAGCCCAGGCCCGCTGGGGAGAAATTGATGGACGCACTATCGCCTGCAATGGTTTTGCCGCATGGTGCATCTGTCATGACAGCGAAATCCGCTTATATACATTGCAGGGTTGTGTGCATGGGCGACGCAGTGTCGTTTTATCTTGACGATGGGAGCTTTGGTTTTGGATTGCTCTATTTCCATGCGACAGCGTGCGGAGATCTCATTTGTTGTGTTGCCCAATGGGAAGTTGTCGACCGCACGCCCACGCATGTGACATGTATAGTTAAAGATGTGCCACGATTGGTGCACGGATCATGCGTGCTCGAGTCTTGCTGTTCTTTTCAGGCCGACGTTGGCCAAGTTTCACAAGTACTGCTCACCCCCAAGCTCCGAATGGTTGTTGATCAGCTGTCGCACGGGTCCAGCAAAATAGCAAAAAACAAGCCCCCGCATGCGGTGCGATCCACTTCCCCCCATCGCGATCGCAGCCGCGGCGGGGGCCCGCGGGAGACCTCCGAGGAAGACCAAGCGAGGTCAGCAGACATATAGCGCCACATCGGCCCTCCGCCGCCCCACCACGTAGGCCGCGACACGGGAGGGTCAGCCCAAGCCCCCTCCCGTTGCCCAGAGGGCTCCAGCATGACCCCGTATGGCACGTGGGGCTCTTGGCCCCCCTCTGAGGGCCCACATCAAGGCGTTAGAGTTGTCGCAGCCCCCCCTGAGGGCCATTACGGCCCCTCCTTTGAAGATCTTGGGGCCGTCATGGGGCCCCATCGTCAATCAGCGAGCGCCGGCACCATTGCCCTATCATGTGAGACTTACCTTGGGGCAGTCTCGGGCGTCATGGGTTCCCTCTTCTGGTCCATCTCGGGGACTCTTTGGGAAACTGCTTGGGGCTTCTCTTATATGCCGTCTTTGGATTTTGGGTCCTCCTGGAGCCGTGCTTTTATCATCATCGCCGTTGTCGCCGTCATCATCATCACCGTCATCACCAACAGCATCATCACATAGGCATCGTCATCATCATGATCGTCGCCATCAACACCATCATCATCATCATCGTTATCCCGACCCCTCCTCCCAAACAGGAGCCAGCCCACACA
>CAUYUJ010020600.1:10000-153799 GCA_963575745.1 Prorocentrum cordatum | reverse complement strand
GGAGGGGACGCGTCGTGCCCGATCCCGCCCGCGCCACCGCCCCGAGGGACAGGCGACGAGGGACCCCGAAACCGCGGGACGCACGCACTGGCACTACGCATAGTGTCCGTTCGTGCAGCCCAGCCGCTCAGGCCCGAGGGCCAGGCGACCGCGGCGCCCCAGGAGGACAGGCGGGGGCCACTGCGGAGCCCTCCCGACCAGACGCCGAGGCGGATCCAGCGGGGCGGGGAGGGCTGTTGGGCCGACATGGCCCGCCTTCCCCGCCCCCACCACGCGCTGCTCCCGCGCGGCAGGCCGCGAGGAGGTACGCTACCTTGCCGCTGAGGTCGTCGCGCCCCCAGCGGCGGCCACCGCCGCCGCCGCCTTCTCCTCGCTCCACGCCGCCGCCGCAGGCCACGGTGGCCGCGGCGACAGCTGGAGGAGGAGGAGGAGGAGGAGGAGGAGGAGGAGGAGGAGGAGGAGGAGGAGAAGGAGGAGGGGGAGGTAGGAGAGGAGGAGGGGGAGAAAGGAGGAGGAGGAGGGAGTCGGTGGAGAGAGATTGATGATCAGGAAGGCGGTAGGAGGCAGGAGGAAGGAGGAAGGAGGAAAAGGAGGGAGGAGGAGGAGGAGGAGGAGGAGGAGGAGTGATGGATGGATGGGAGTTGGAGCGGAGGCGGGGAGAACGGGGCAGAGAAAGGGGCAGATGGCGGCGGGAGAGGGAACCCTTCGCCAAACAATACCGCCTCGTCATCCGTCGTTGGGAAGCCGGCACGTCCCTGGTGCTGTCAAAGGAAACAACCGCGATTTGATCAGCCTCATTCTGCCCCCAATCCTCCTGCCCCCCGCTCTATCTTTCTTCTCCTTCCCTCCTTCTCGTCTTCTTCCTTTCTCCTCATCCTCCACTCCTCCCGCTTATTTCAGTCCTTCCCCCCACCTCCTCCTTCTCCTCCTCCTCCTCCTTCTGCTTCTTTTTTCCTTTCCCTCGACCTCCATCTCCTTCTGCTTTCTCCTCCTCCTGTTCCTCCTCTCCCATACTTCTCCTCCTCCTCACCCCTTCTTCCTTGCGAATAACATCTTCCCTGTCGCACCGCCAGCCCTGTCCGTAGGCCGGGCCGGGTGTCTCGCTCGAGACTCAGGTTACTTGGTAACTTTCACCCCGAAGCTAATCTTGTATTTGTTACAAGGATGGAAAGCCGATCTTTTCAAAAAGGCGGCTCTCACCTCCGCGCCGTGCACATTTGTTTTGACACCTTCCAGCAATGACAAGGACGGTGGGCCAGCGGTTTCCAAGAGGCGGCTCTCGCCTTGGCGCCACGCACGTTCATTGTGAACGTTCCCAGCAGCTGCAAGGATGGATGCTGGCTCGTTGTCAAGATGCGGCTGTCGCTTGGGACTTCCCAGAAGATTCGATGAGCCGAAGCTGCAACTGGTGCGCGCCTCGACTTAAATGTTCCCAGCAGCTACAAGGATGGGGTGTCGCTTGAGACTTCCCAAAACAAATTCGACGAGCCGAAGCTGCAAAGGGTGCGCACCCTGTGCGCGGATGGAGGCCTTCCGCCTGTCTCCTGGCCGCCCTGTCCCGTTCCCCCTCTCCCATTCCTGGCTCCCTCCCTCCAGAACCCGCCCCCTCCTCCGCCTCCCTACCTCGCCCCTCCTTACCTCGCCTCTCCTCTCCTCACCTGCCTGACCTCCCCCCCCCTCCCCTCCTCCATCTTCTCTTCCTTCTACAGCAGGGGCCCGACCGCAAGAACCCCTCCACACGAAACCCAACCCTGAGACCCCAGGACGTCCACTGATTTATGGTGTGGGAGCGCCACGCTTTCCATAGCAACACCACCGACACCCAAGACACTGGGGGCACCCTGGGGGCGAACAGGGTGCTTCTTGGCATGCGTCTCCACTGTGAACAACTCCTCCGGGTCGGACCACCATGTGTCTCCCCAGGGCGGGCTGGGCGTTTCGCCCGAAACGTCCTGTCCGCTTCAAGGTCTTCCAGCTCGGGGCCACCGAGCGGCTCATTTTCAAAACGGGGCTCTCGCCTGGGCGGCGCGCACGCTCGTCTGCAGCACACCCGACAGCCGCGCACCAAGAGAGGCGAACGGAGTTCAAACTGTACCGCTCTCGCCTGCGTCTGCGCCGCGCGCGCTCGTCTCAAGCAGCTACGGCTGCACGGATGGGGGGCCGGCCGTTCTCCCAGTTGGGTTCTTCGTTGAGAGCAGCGTGTGCTCGACCTGAGCAGTGCCGGCATCTGGACTGACTGAGTTCAGCTTCTGCTGAAGCTGGGGCCCTCGCGTGCGACTCCACCTGCGCTGGTTGCCGTACGTGCAGATCCAGATTTGTGGACCCCTTGCACGGACGGAAGGTGGCTCCTGTCAGCATGGGCCTTTCGCGCAAGACTTCCGCTGCGCTGACTAGCACACACATATGGATCTGTTTACGCTCTACGGCACGGCGCCTCGACCTGTGAAACAGTTGCACGGACGAAGAGCGGTCCCTGTTCACAGCGGGGCTGTCGCCAGGACTTCCTGGCACGTTCAGACCTCGCCCACCTCGTCGCCGTCCCTATAGCTCGAAGGACAGAAGGCCAGCGATAGGGAGGGCTTGTCGCCTCCCAGGCCCCCGACGTCATGATTTTTTTTCATCACGTCGGCCCCCAAGGGTCTCGACCCACTCCCCGAGACCGGCTTTTCATCCTGAGCCGTTTTTTGACGGCCCCGAAGGCCGGTCAGGGCCCCCAGGGGCTGAGAAGAGCAAAACACCTTCCGTCATGACTTTTTCACTGCCCGAGGGGGTCGGGGCTTCCCTGCAGATAGAAGGATAGAGCTCACACTGGAGGTCCCTCCTGAGTCGTGGGCCCCTGGGCTGCTCGCGTTGCAAGGGGGGCGTTTCGCGCAGCGGGACTGGCAGCTGGCAGGGACCAATGGCGAGGGGGCAGCGCCGTTGACGCACCCAGGGTTTTTCTCTGGCCATCTTCCTCCTCCTCCTCCTCCTTCCTCCTCCTTCTCCTCCTCGTCGTCCTCCTCCTCCCTCCTCCCTCCTCCTCCTCCTCCTCCTCCTCATCCTCCTCCTCCTCTTCCTCCTCCTCCTCCTCCTGCTCCCCCTCCTCCTTGTCCTCCTCCTCCTCCTCCTCCTCCTTTCCCCTCCTCCCTTCCTCTCCTGCTCCTCCTCTGTACCTTCTCAGGCGAAAAACGGCACCAGACACGCCAGACAACCAAGATACGTAGGAACGTTGCACGACGTGTAGTTGCGTATAACGTTGTTCACACTCCGGGCTCGGGCCGAGCCAGGCTCGGGCTAAAATGGCTTGGGCCAGCTTGAGCCCAAATGGCTGCCGACCTCCTCCTCCTCCTCCTCCTCCTCCTTCTCCTCCTCCTCCTCCTCCTCCCCCCTCTCCTCCGCCGCATCCTGTTCCTCATCCTCCTCCTCCCTCCTCCTGTTCCTGCTCCTGGCCCTTACGCCCTCCCCTTCGCCCTCCCTTCCCTCTCGGCTCCCCCTCCTCTCTCTCCCCTTCCTCCTTTGCTCCACCGCCTTCCCCCGCAGCCCTGCGCGCACCCCCCGATCTGGCATCGGACTCTGGCCTGCCGAATCCCTGACGAGACGCTGGGCCCAAGACATGAGCACCAAGCAGTTGAAAATCTGCGGGTCGTACGCAGCCATGGTGAACAGGCTGGTCATGACTGCATTGCCTGACGCTGCGTACCCTGAGAGTGGGAGCAGGACGAGGGGCAGGACAGTGCAGGGGATAAGGGATGGGGGCGGGGGCTAAGCGCGGGAAGTGAGGCGAAGGGGGGGCAGGAGAGGTCGGAGAAAAGAAACACAATGCGGAAGAGGCGGCAAAAGACGGGGAGAACGAGGAGTATATAGGGCGGAAAGAAAAGCCGGATTATGATCAACAGCCACACGATGAGCAGCATTAGCTCGATGAACAAGAAAAGCCAATCGAACATGATAAACATGATGCGAACGAAGGTAGCACGAACGAAGGAAATTCATATGAGGATTACGGAAGAGGATCACTGACCAAACTGCCAGGTCAGCGAGCGGGCCGCCATTGAACAGTCCCGCCAGGGCGCTGGGCGCTATGAGGAACTGCCAATGGGGGACACCCATTGCTTGGGGAAGCCCCAACTCGCAGCCTGTTCCAGGGGGTTGCTAACGAGGGCCCGCCCTGGCTAGCAGCCGCAAATCAAGAGCCCTGTGCCCGGCGAAGTGGAAGAGCATGTGGGGGGAGTTACCTGTGACAATTATTGCCCGGCTCTGGCGGGTTGCATTGCCATCTCTCTCTCTCTCTCACTCTCTCTCTCTCTGTCCAGGCAACGTAAGCGCGATGTATCCATCCCGAGGGACGGGGATACAGAAGCGGAAGCGGGAGTGAGTCGAGTACAATAGGGACTCAGGTTGGGACGAGCAGGGGAAAGGAGGGAGGAGGAGAGAGGATGACAGAACGTAACGGTCTGGACGTTCATCCGCCTACGGTGGCCGCAACAAAATATGACCAAGTTCTGTCGGCCGGGTTCGAAGACAGCGTTCGTGTCGCGGACTCGATGCGCCAGCGTGTCACGGATTCGGTGCGGCAGCTCAGTGGTCCGGGTGGTGGCAACGCCACTCCCTGCGCCGAAGGCTGTCAAGCGAACGTGGCCGAAACTATTATGCACCTGGGGGGTCAGGATTTGTTCGCCCAGACATTCTGGCTAGGCCCGAACATTCACATCCCCTAGGGCTACCCCACAGCAGGGCATCGCAGTACTTGCGAAGCACGAGGAGACGACCCGGACGCTATGAAGTGATGCCGTGATTGGCAATCTAACTGGTACGGCAGAAAATGCACAATTTTCCAACCAAGGGAGTGAGATTGGGAAGCCTGGCCTTGAGGAGGCGCAAGAACGATGAGGATGATGATGTGGGTCAGCGGGTCCGGCTACAAGGGATCCCCTCGGGACTGCTTCCCCCCGGGAGGCCTCAGCACATGCAGCATAATGTCGCCGAGTTACCTGGATGCCAGGACTCGCGTGGAGGAGGCGATGAGGACCGCACAGCTGGGTATAAACAGCTAGATGCAAGAACGCGCAGCTGGGTATACAAGACCAGGCTGCGCAAGCGCGATGTATCCATCCCTAAGGGCGGGGGGGCGGAAGAGGGAGCGGGATTGAATGGTTTAGGGCCTCAGGTTGGGACGGGCAGTGGGAGGACGAGAAGAAGGAGGAGAGGGGACGACCGGGCGTAACGGTCTGGACGTCCCCGGAGGGGGGGCGAGACGGGGTAGTGCTGGAGCAAGCAAGGCGGATATGGTTGGCATTGCCAGACCTTGCCTACCTACGTGTGGCTTGCTACCAGAACTCCAGCCGTGATTGTTGAGTCGGACAGGCCGAAACAAAACGGACCGCAGGCTAGGTGGGCGTGCGAAGCACGGCCTTCGCCCACAGTCCTGGCAGAGTTCCAGTGCGGAAGGCCCTAGCCGAAACAGGTGCGGCGCGGCGGATGCCAGGAATCCTGCCGTGGCTGTTGAGTCGGGCTGGCCGAAACAGCGGACCGCGAGCAAGTTGGGTATGCGAGGCATAGCCTTAGCCCGCAGTCCTAACAGAACTCCCTAGATCTTGCCGCCGACGCGTGGCTTACTACCAGAACTCCAGCCGTGATTGTTGAGTCGGACAGGCCGAAACAACGGACGGCAGGATTACGGAAGAGGATGAGGAGGAGGGTGAAGAGGAGGGAGGAGGGAGAAAACGGGGCGAGGGAGGGCTGGGGGGCAGCATGGGCAGAAGCAGGATGAGAACGATGAGAAGGTGACGAAGGGGACGATTATGTCAAGGATGGGAAACATCGACAGCAGGATGAGCTGGGGGAAAATAAGTATCATTGGGGGAATCAAAAGAAAGAGCCAACAGGTCAAACCGGATTGGTAAACGCCGCTGCCATCTCCCCCTCCTTCTTCTGCTCCTCCTCCTCCCCCTCCTCCTCCTCCTTCCACTCATCATCCTTCTCTTCTTGCCCCTTTTCCTCGTTCACGTATACCCCTTCTTCCTCCTCCTCCATGTTCTATTGCTGTATCTCCCCCTCTGACGGAGCGCGGGAGTGGGATGGCAACACGTGGTGTGCTGAAGATGTATTGAGATGCATGATGAACACGAGGAGGAATACGATGACAAGCGGAATGGGGAGGATGGGGCATGAGGATAAAAAAAGCTCGAAGCAATGAGTGAGAAAGGCGCATGCGTATCTATCTATACGTATATACATACATACATCCATACATGCATACATTCATTCATTCATACATACATACATACATACATACACACATACACACATACACACATGCATACATACATACATACATACATACATACATACATACATACATACATACATGCACACATGCATACACGCGTACGTGCATGCATGCATGTGTACACATACATACACACACGCACATACATACACACATCCATACACACATACATACGTACGTACGTACGTACACACATGCATACGTACATACACACATACATACGTATACACATACAGAAATACATACATACACATACATACATACATGCATACACATACACACATACACACATACACACATACATACATACATACATACATACATACATACATACATACATACATACACACATACACACATACACACATACACACTTGCACACATACATACATGCATACATACAAACATACATGCATCCATATATACATACATACATCCATACATACATACGTGCGTACATATATACATACATCGCACACACATAAACTATATGTATAAAGATAACGAACAGAAACACGAGAGAGAGAGAGAGAGAGAGAGCAAAACATAGCAGAGCGAAAACATCACTTCGGACAGAAGTCTGTCCGCCGCCGCGGCTACACGCGCCGCGCGCAACTCCACTTCAGTGTATAGGCTGTGCCTGGAGTTCGAATCGCTCTTGGTGTGTGGGGCCCAAGGGATGCGCGGCAGAACGGGGGTAGACGCGGCGGGCCGCCATATGGAGCAGCGCGCCATGCCGCGAGCGCTCGCGTGGGGTGTGGATCGCGCCCACCTATCGCCGGAAATAGGATCAATATCATCATTCTGAAAGAAGTCTGGACCAGCTTCCCAGAAGTGTGTTAAAACAGACCTGGGACAATTTTTGCTGTGGACGCTGGAAAGGCGAGACTGCTCAAGAACCTGGGCCGGCCAGCGCTCTGGCAGATTGGTTAAGAAACGTTGTCTCAACTGTAGGGGGAGAGGTTTCTTGATCAAATGCTCGACTGTAGGGAACAATGGTGAACGACATCTCACAAGTCTGGCTGGCTCCACCACAGGAGGAACAGCAGAAACATCAAAAGCAGAAAGCGCTGGCGCTTGGGGAAACCAAGGCCTCCCCTCACGCCGCAGAGGCGACAGGACCCAGGCGCCAACGACCGTGCCAGAGGGCACGGTCGCCTCAGCATGGGGGAAACGCGTCCGGAGGGAAACGGGTCCTGGACCCTGGGGCCTTCCCCCCGAGGCCTTCCTCCCCGAGTCGTCTTCTGACAGCCCCGGGGCCCGTGGAGGGCCCCGGGAAGCCCAACACGCAGCGAAGCGCCTCGGGCACCGCTCCCCTCGAGACCCGCCCCCCCCACGGCGGGCGGGAAGGCCCTGGGCGCCACAGCGACCGTGCCGGGGCACGGCCCCCCCCCCGCCGGGTCCCGCCACCACCATGGCCGGCCGCGCCCGGAGGCACGACCATCTCTGGCGGGCGAGCAGGGGCGGGCCACGCGGCCGCTGGCGTCGTGGTCGGCGGTCCGGCGGGCTTGCCGCAAGACGGCCCCCCAAGGTGGAGGAGAAGGAGGAGGAGGAGGAGGAGGAGGACGATGAGGAGGAGGATGAGGGTGAGGATGATGATAGTGATGATGATGATGATGATGATGATGATGATGATGATGATGATGATGATGAGGAGGAGGAGGAGGAGGAGGAGGAGGAGGAGGAGGAGGAGGAGGAGGAGGAGGAGGAGGAGCGCGACGACGGCCCAATACAACCGAACAGTACAGCCTCAAGAGAGCTCCTCGTTCAGGAAGCCCGGGCCGGCTTTTTCCGGGAGCTTCTCGAGGCGCGCCCAGGGCCAGGGGTTCGTGGGGACGCTGGGAGGGGCGAGTGCGCTCAGGAAGCTGGGGCAGCTTTCCGGCAAGCTGGTGGCGGAACGCTGGCCCAGCTTTCCAGGAGGAGGTTTCTCAATCACCAATTCTATCAACGACCGTGCCATGGAGCTTTGGTGGATGGCCTTGACAGCGGTTCCAACACGAATTGGTGCCTGTCGGGGGTCTTTTGGGGGTCATCTTTGGGTAGAGGGCTCGAAATGACAGCTCGGGGTCCCCCTTGTGGGTCCACCTTGGGGCCCTCTTGGGCGTCTTCGGGGCTTGTTGGCCCATTTTGGGGCCCTATTGGGCCGTCTAGGGGGCCTCTCGGGCAGACTTGGATCGATTGGAGACCTATGGGATCGTCTTCGACCGTGTTGAAACAAGAAAGGCGAAGAGGCTAAAAGTAAAGTTTCCCTGAGGGAATGGGACGAGTGTTGCTTCTCGGGGCCCTCTGGAGGGTCCACTTGGAGCGGTCTGGAAGCGTCGTGGACACCTCTTGGGATGTTTGAGGCGCATCTTGGGCCGTCAGAGGCCCCTGGAGGGCGTCGTGAGGGTGACTCAGGGCCGTCGTGGGACGCCGTGATGGCTGTCTGGTGGCTCTCAGAAGCGTCGGGGTTCCCGCCCGGGGCCCCTGGACTCGGTCCCCCGTTGTATGTACACCGACATATATATATATATATATTTATATATATATATATATTTATATATGTATATGGATACATGTATGTATGTATGAATGCATGCATGCATGCATGTATGTATGTATGAATGAATGAATGAATGAGTGTGAGTGTGTTAGCCGGGGCGGACCCCGAGCAATAAACTATTGCACTGTGGATGTGTGCGCTGCGATTCAAGCTGTGTGGTGTGCAGAATACGTGGTGCGAGCTAGGAGGCGGCGACGAAGCAGTAACGGGTGGCAGCGTGGCGAAACCTCGCCAGACCCACCCGGCTCACGAGATAGCGCAGGATGCGGCAACGGGCGGCGACATGGCGAAACCTCGCACGAGGCAGCGCCCGAGGCGGCAACGAGGCGGCAACATGGCGAAACCTCGCCAGGCCTACAAAGCGCACCAGTTGGCAACAAGGCGGCAACCAGGCGGCAGCGAGGTGGCAACGAGGCGGCAACAAGGCGGCAACGTGGCGAAACCTCGCCAGAACCCACCAATCGCACGAGACAGCGCACGAGGTGGCACCGGGCGGCAACGTGGCGAAACCCCGCCAGACACACCCAGCGCGCGAGGCACGAGACGGCGCAGGAGGCGGCAAACGGGCGGCAACGTGGCGAAACCTCACTGGACTCATCCACGCACGAGACGGTGACGAGGTGGCAGTGGGCGGCGACGTGGCGAAGCCTCGCCAGACCCACCTAGCGCACCAGGGTACGCACGGGGCGGCAACGAGTTGGCAACGGGCGGCAGCGTGGCGAAACTTCGCCAGACCCACCCAGCGCACGAGGACCCACCCAGCGCACGAGGCGGCAGCGAAGCGGCAGCAAGGCGGCAACGGGCGGAAGCGTGGCGAAACCTCGCCAGGCCCACCCAGCGCACCGTGCGGCAACGCGTCGGCAACGAGGCGGCAACGAGGCGGCAACAAGGCGGCAACGGGCAGCAGCGTGGCGAAACCTTGCCAGACCTGACAAGCGCACGAGGCGGCAACGGGCGGCCACGTGGCGAAACCTCGCCAGACCCACCCAATCCATTAGGAACACAAGTACGATACCCTAAATGCAGGCACCGCTAGGGAAATGTATACAGAGAGAGAGAGAGAGAGAGAACCAATCAACAATTATATATATATAGAGAGAGAGAGAGAGAGAGAGAGAGAGAGAGAGAGAGAGAAAGAGAGAGAGAGAGATAGAGAGAGAAACAAAGAGAGAGAGAGAGAGAGGGAGAGAGAGAGAGAGAGAGAGAGAGAGAGAGAGAGAAAGAGAGAGAGGGGGGAGAGAAAGAGAGAGAGAGAGAGAGAGAGCAAGAGCGGGAGAAGCACAAGGAGGAGGCATAGAGCAATACCCTATGAAATTGATAAAACATGCGGAGTGTTACCAAGAAGGGGAGGACATGCATTGTCTGATGAATACGTCTGTATATGTTGGCAGTGTCGTTGGCGGTGTCGTTGGCAGCCGGCGACTCTGGAAGAACGTGAACTTGTCGCGGAGGGCCTCGTTCCGCTTGATCAACACTTCCGCCTGATCGGAGCTAGCACCAGGTAAGTCGAGGGTGGCAACCAAAACAGAAAAGGGACATGCTGAGGACAAGCGGGAGGTTGGGGAAAGGCGGGGGGAAGATGGGTGACGGGTGACGGCGTCGGAAGAGAATCATGGAATAGAGAGAGAGAGAGAGAGAGAGAGAGAGGAGAGGAGAGATGATGAAGGATGGATAAGCGGACAAGGGAGGACAGAGTGGAGGGGGGATGAGGGAGACGGAAGGGGGTGCAGTGGGGAAAATCAGAAAAAAGGTGTGGATGATAAGGGAGGTGTGCGATGAGGGAAACGGGATGACGTTGAGTGCGGAGAGAAAGGAGTGATGGTGGAGGGACGTGGGAGGCAGGGGGGCGACGAGCGACAAAGAGAAGGATGTGGTGGAGAGGGGGGGAGGGTCAGAGGAAGGATGAGGAGTGACGAGAGAGAGAGGGACAGAAAGTGAGGAAGGACGGGGGTGGGGAGGTGTCGTGCTGGAACACGCTGCGATGCCACAAGCGTGGCTCCAATCACTGTCGCCGCTGTCATCACCTCCGCTGCCGACCCCTGTACGTGAGCACCAGCGAACACTGTAACCGAGGAAAGATAAGATACGACACGACTGTGGGCCCGCAACCCTCGTTCTGTCTCTGGATGGGGGCAGTGAGCAGCGGCAGCAACGAGGCGGAGGAGGACTGAGGAGGAGCCTGCGGGTCCAGCATCTCGCACACGATGCGGCCCCTCGGGGTGCACGGCGGGCTGCCGTAGCGGCCGTTGAGGATGGCGTCGATGGTGACCGCCACGGCCTGAGCGCGGCATGCTTCCGAGCCCTCCCCGCGCAGGGCCCCTGAGGCCCCTCCCCCTCCCTCCGCTCCCAATTCCCTTCCTCCGCCACCTAGTCCTCCCACTCCTCCTGGTCCTGCTCCCGCTCCAGCGCCCTCTCTTGCTGCTGCTGCTGCACCTGCTGCTGCTGCTGCTGCTCCTCCTCCTCCTGTCCTCCTGTCCCTCCTCCTCCTCCTCCTCCTCCTCCTCCTCCTCCTGCTCCTTTTCACCCCCTTCCCTCCGCCCTTCTGCCCTGCCACATCCCCTGTCCGTTCCCCCCCCCTCACAACAGTCCATCACTGGTGCACTCCGCGTCCGGCCATTTTTCCCCCGCGGCCAGGATTTCAAACGGTTTCATGTCGTGTGTGCCTCTTTCAACTCGGAGCGCATCGTCCCGAAAGGCGCTCCCGCCCTGACGCCTACCACCCCCGCCCCTTCTGCAGCAAATCTCTCTCTCTCTCTCTCTCTCTTCCCCCCCTCCCCATCCCCCCCTCTCCGCCTCCCTCCTTTTTCCTTTCTCTCCTCCACCACATCCGCTGGCGGCTCAAGCCCTCTGCAAATATCATCCAAAGGTCAAGATTCGATTCGATATGCGACTCGACGAATCTCATACATATTGGGCGCCAGCGGGCAAATGTCCTACCCCGTGGTCGTTCCCCCTTGTGGTGCCCAAGTGCTCGAGTCCCCACTCCCCCGTGGCAGCGGGGGAAAGGAAGAGCGGCTCTTTTCTGTGAGCCGAACAAGGGGCTGGAGGTCTTCGGATGCGCCCCCGAACAGCGCTAATTACAATGCCGTCTTCCTATGTGAAGCACAAGCTTCCCCAACACATCTCTCTGGGCGAGGGAAGCGGGTCCGACCCTCCTGGTAGGGCAAGCCTTGCGCGGCCTCTGCGCAGGTGCCGTTGTCTTTGCAGCTGCGCCTTCCTGCAATCGGCAGCCTGCCGAACGCTCTCGAACCAGTCTTTGTGCGGGTCTAACCGAGACGAGGCTCAACATCCGACTAGTAGAATTGGTCAGGGTGCGGGGCTACCCGCCACTTTAAGCGTTAGGCCGTCTTACCTGTCGTGTTGCTTCCTGCGACCACCAATCATGTCTCTGTAGTGGATCAAGAAGGGCCCGTCAGGTCGGTCTCAGCGCTTCTTGATTGGCCGCGTCAATCCATTTCCGCGCTGCCTCATGGCCCCCCCAAGTTGCCCATGTTCAATGATGGCACTGGCCGGCGCGACGTGGCTTCCACGCGCAGCCTCTCGACGTCCTTGGCCTGCCTCCGCTCAGGATCTCGCCCTTGTCGATCAGCCTGGATACCAAGTCGCCCTTGGTCACTGTCGCTGGTGGGCACTTGGTTTTGAGCACTGCTTGCGGATTCACCACGCAAAGCGTCATCAGCACCTTGCGCCTCGCTCATTTGTACGTAGTAGTGCGCTTCGCTATGCTGTGTGCGCCTGCTTCGCCTCGTGCTCCCGCCTCTTGCGCCTTTGGAGCGGGGGTGCCCGCATCCTTGTACCGAACAAGCTCTGGGAACTTGCTGAAGGGCTTCTTACCGTGGCGGCCGCAGGAACATCCCAGTAGGAACGTGACCGCCGAGAGAACCACCCCAATGGCGTTCAACAAATACAAGAACTCCGCATCACGGTGCGTGGCCAACCGCTACCGAGCTTCCTTGTCCTCGTAGACCGTCACTCTTGAAGCTGCTGCAGTCGGCGTCGCAGCGAACAACACTGCCAATGCGCTCAAACCCAGGTTGAGAGTCGTACAGTGTTTCTCGATGTATGGCCGCTCGCTGTACTCCGTGGGTATCTGTGCCGTCATTTCGCCCGCGTGCTCCTTCAGTATCTAGGCTTGTAATCGCAGTCGCTCTTGAAGCCGGAGAAATCTCAACTCAAGGTGCCTTGCTTTGCCCACGCCCACTCGCTGACGCATGCCGTGTCCAGTCGTGCTGTCGTTGCAGATCTCTGACTCACAGGGCCCCTGGGTCTCGATGATGTAACTATTGCGGTGTAGCCCTCTAGCTGTAGCACTGCCATCCGCGTGCATCTCGGACTCTCCTGATTTCAGTGCACTTCAACTCTGGGTAAGTGAATCGGAATCTTAAGTATGATCCCCGTATCGTACTGCTCCACCACTTGTTGACCTCCGCTGCGGTTTTGGGGTAGGCGCCCCATCGCCATCGCCATCGACGTGCAGTCCACTGGGGGTATTCTGGAGTGGGTAGCACCATGCCAGTACGAGCTTCTTTTCGTAGTGCCGTCCCAGGTGTTGTACCCTATAGAGCACGAGAGCGTTCGGGTTCGGCGCGTGCTGCTTCGCCGTCGTGCTTGCGTGCGTCGTGTCTGGCCCGTAGGAAGACATATACAAGGACGTGGCATATGCTCCTGCCACATGCCTGGCACGCTCCTTCGAGAATAAATCCAAACTGTTGCGCTTGCCTTGCCCCGTAACTTCGCGCCCAGCGTAGACGATGGTTCGCCGCCTTTTCATCGGGTTCCACTGCGCCAGTAAGTCCACGAGCTTCGGGCTCGCTGGCCAGTAGAATTCGGGCTTCTCTTTCTCGGGCTATCTGTCAGGTAGCTGATGGTCATCTTTGATTCTCGCGTCTGTCAAGGCTGTCCTGGCCCTATCCTCCCACTGGTCGTGACTTCGAACTGCTGGGTCAGGAATCGTAGAAACTCGTGCAGTTGCTCTTCGTGATCTCCTGCAGGGAAGTCGTCGCCATGGCAGATCGCCGCGGCGTCCCCGCCAGCTGCTAGAGTGGCCGGGCATGCTGGCAAGTGCAGCGCGTTCGAAATTCTCGAAAGGCGCTCTCGCCCTGACACCTACCGCCCCCGCCCCTTCCACGGCGCATCTCCCCCCCCACCCCCTCCCCGCCCCCCTCGCTCCACCTCCCTCCTCTTTCTTCTCTCCTCCACCGCATCCGCTGGCGGCTCAAGCTCTCTGCATGCGCCGTCCAAGGGTCAGGATTCGATTCGATATGCGACTCGGCGAATGTCGTGCACATTGGGCGCCAGCGGGCAAATTTCCCACCCCGTGGTCGTTCCCCCTTGTGGTGCCCAAGTGCTCGAGCCCCCATTCCCCGTGGCAGCGGGGGAAAGGAAGAAGGGCTCTTTTCTGCGAGCCGAACGAGGGGCTGGAGGTTTTCGGATTCACCCCCGAGCAGCTTTGATTACAACGTCGTCTTCTTATGTGAAACACCAACTTCCCCGACGCATCTCCTTAGGCGAGGGAAGCGGGTCCGACCCTCCTGGTCAGGCAGGCCTTGCGCGGCCTCTGCGCAAGTGTCGCTGTCTATGCAGCTGCGCCTTCCCGCTATCGGCAGCCTGCCGAACGCTCTCGAGCCAGTCTTGGTGCGGGTCTAATCGAGACGAGGCTCAACGTCCGACTCGTAGAATTGGTCAGAGTGCGGGGCTACCCGCCACTTTAGGTGTTAGGCCGTCTTGCCTGTCCTGTTGCTCCCTGCGACCGCCAATCATGTCTCCGTAGTGGATCAATCAGGGCTTGTCATGGTCGGTCCCAGCGCTTCTTGATTGGCCGCGTCAATAAACTTCCGCGCTGCCTCTCGACGTCCTTGGCCTGCCTCTCGCTCAAGGTTTCGCCCATGTCGATCAGCCTGGATGCCAAGTCGCCCTTGGCCACTGTCGCTGGTGGGCACTTGGCTTGGAGCGCTGCTTGCGTGCCCACCGCGCGAAATGTCATCGACAACTTGCGCCTCGCTCCTTTGTCCGTCGCGGTGCGCTTCTCGATGCTGCGCGCGCCTGCTTCGCCTCCTGCATCCGCCTCTTGCGTCTTCGGAACGGGGGTGCCCGCGTCCTTGTACTGAACAGGCCCTGGCAACTTGCCGAAGGGCTTCTTACCGTGGCGGCCGCAGAAGCTCCCCAGTAGGAGCGTGGCCACCGAGAGAACCACCCCAATGACGTTCAACAACTACAAGAACTCCTCATCACGGTAGTGAGTCGGTGCGTGGCCAACCGCTACCGAGTTTTCTGCGTCCTCGTAGACCGTCGCTCTTGAAGCTGCTGCAGTCGGCGTCGCAGCGAACAACACTGCCACTGCGCTCTAACCCTGGCTGAGAGTCGTGCAATGCTTCTCGATGTATGGCCGCTCGCTGTACTCAGTGGGTATGAGTGCCGTCATATCGCCCGCGTGCTCCTTCAGTAGCTCGGCTTGTAGTCGCAGCCGCTCTTGAAGCCAGGGAGATCTCAACTCAAGGTGCCTCGCCTTGCCCACGCCCAATCACTGACGCATGCCGTGTCCAATCGTGCTGTCACTGCAGATCTTGAACTCACAGGGCCCCTGGGTCTCGATGAAGTAACAATTGCGCTGTAGCCCTCTATCTGTAGCACTGCCATCCGCGTGCATCTCGGACTCTCCTGAATTCAGTGCACTTTTACGCTGGGTAAGTGAATGGGAATCTTAGGTGTGATCTCTGCATCGTATTGCTCCACCACTTGTTGACCTCCGATGCGGTTCTGAAGTAGGCGCCCCGTCGCCGTCTCCATCGACGCGCAGTCCACTGGGGGTATTCTGGGATGGGTGGCACCATACCAGTACAAGCTTCCCTTCGTAGTACCGTCCCAGGCGTTGTACCCTAGAGAGAATGAGAACGTTCGGGTTCGACGCGTGCTGCGTCGCCGTCGTGCTTGCGTACATCGTGTCTGGCCCGTGGGAAGACATAAACAAGGCCGCGGCAGCTGCTCCTGCCACATGCCTGGCATGCTCCTTCGAGAATAAGTCCAAACTGTTGCGCTTGCCTTGCCCTGTAACTTCGTACCTGGCGTAAGCGATGGTTTGCTGCCTCTCATCGGGGTCCACTGCACAAGTAAGTCCACGAGCTTCGGGCTCGCTGCCGAGAAGAATTCGGGCTTCTCTTTCTCGGGCTATCTGTCAGGGGAGCCGATGGCCATCTTTAACTCTTGCGTCTGTCAAGGCTGTCCTCGCCCTATCCTTCCACTGGTCGTGGCTTCGAACTGCTTGATCAGGAATCGTAGAAACTCGTACAATTGCTCTTCGTGGCCTTCTGCAAGGCAGTCGTCGCCATGGCAGATCGCCGTGGCGTCCTCGTCAGCTGCTAGAACGGCCGGGCTTGCTGGCAAGTGCAACGCGGTCGGAATTCCCGTGATGCATTCACAGTGCCCGTCGTCAAGAGTAGTCCTGCAGAGCTTCCCCCACATCTTGGCAGCGATCCTGGTGCCGCTCATGGCCGTCAGGGGGAACCGGCACCTTCATGGTCGGAAATGTTCCCGACCTAGATGAACGTAGATTTCCCCCCCAAGGCGGCTCTGAAGAAAGCCTTCCGAACGTCCCAGATCTGCATCGTCCTCTTATGGTCCCCTGCCGATGCAGGACTCGATGCTGCTCGACTGAGCGTGGCCCTGACGATCATCAAAGGCGGTGTCCCTTGGTGGCTGTCCTCCCTGACCTCGTACTTGTTGACTTCCGTGGCCACGAACCTCCACCTAACCTTTCCCTCCCTCATGTGCGCGATGCGGGCACCTCCAATGTGCTTGCCGTCGGTGGCTGTAGCAGTGTCCACCTCAGCGCGCACTCCATGTTCCTGCATCGCCTGAAGTTCGACGTCTCGAGCAGCTTGGTCAAATACTTCATCAGGCGGTTCACCTGTGTAACAATCATAGTGGATAGTGTGAGGTACCCAGTGGTCCCTCTCGTGAGGCTCGCTGCTGACCTCCGCTGCTGCTCCGACTCATCCTCCTCCCCGCCTCCTCCCTACATCACCCTGTCTCTCCCGATGCTATTCAATGTCGCTTCCCCGTCCCTCCTCTCTCTCTTCCCTTCCCTCCCCTCCTTCTCCTCCTCCTCCTGCTGTTCCTCCTCCTACTCCTGTTCCTCCTCCTACTCCTCTCCTCCTCGTCTCCTCCTCGTCTCCTCCTCCTCCTCCTCCTCCTGTCTCGCCTTCCCTCCCTTCTTCCCTCCCTCCCTCCCTTCGACCCACCTTGAAGTAGTTCGCAAAAGGCAGCCAACCCAGCATAATACCATGAATCACAACAGTCAGCTCTTGACTTTGCCCTGGTCGTCGCATCTGGTGCCGCGTTCGCGTAGCCGTAAAACACACAACTACATCCCTACCTCTCTACCATCGTCCCCTGCCTGCTCTCCCTTCCCCGTCCCCTCCCCCTCCCTTTTTTTTCCTCTCTCTCTCTCTGTCTCTCTTCCCCCAGCCCCAGCCTCCTCCTCTCCTCCTGTACCTCCTCCTCCTCCTTTTCCTCCAGCTTCTCTTTCTCTTCCTCCTGTTCCTCCTCTTCCTCCTGCTCCTCCACCTGTTCCTCCTCCTCCTCCTCCTGCTCGTTTCCTCCTCCTCCGCCTTCTCGTTCTCTCCCTCCCTCCCTCTCTACGACCCGCCTGGAAGTAGTGCAGAAAGCCAACTACCCAAGCATAATAAAATTAGAAACACCATTGAGCTCTTGACTTCGCCCTGGTCGTCGCAACTGGTGCCGCGCCAGAGTCGCCTGAACACACACATACACACAACTCCCTCCGTTCCTCCCTCCTCTCGTCCCCTCCTTGCCTCATCTCCATTCCCCGTCCCCTCGCCCTCCCTCCTTTTGCACTCTCTTCCCCCCCCGTCTCCTCCTCCTCCTCCTCCTCCTCCTCCTCCTCCTGCTCCTCCTTCTGATCCTCCTCCTCGTCGTCGTCCTCCTCCTCCTCCTCCTCCCCTGGCCCGAGGGTGCGCCGGCCGCCTCGCAGGGAGATGCTGGCGCGACTCCTGCTCTTCCTGGCCCTCCTCTTCTTCATGCTGCTGCTCCTCCTCCTCCTCCTCTCCCTCCCCTTCCCCCTGCCCCCCCTGCTCCAACTCCTCCCCCCCGCCCCCTGTTTCTCCCGATGCTTATCCGCGGCCCTTCCTCGTCCCCTCGTCTCTCTCCTCCATTTCCCCGTCCTCCTGCCCCTCCTCCTCCTCCTCCTCCTCCTCCTCCTCCTCTTCCTCCTCCTCCTCTTCCTCCTCCTCCTCCTCCTCCTCCTACTTCTCCTCCCCCTCAACGGCCTCCTCCTTCTGTTCGTCTTCCTCCTCCTCCTCCTCCTGCTCCTCCTCCTCCTCGGTGTCTCCCTCCCTCCCTCCCTCCCTCCCTTTCTCTCTCACTTCCTCCGTTCTACCCGCCTGGAAGTAATTCACAAAGACGACCACCCCAGAATACGACTACGAATCACAACATTGAGGTCTTGACTTCGCCCTGGTCGTCGCAACTGGTGCCACGTAAGCGTCGCCTGAAACAAAAATCAATACTCCCTCCCTCCTTCTCTCCACGCGTCCCCCCCCTCCCTCCCTCCTCTCCCTCCTTCCTCTCTTTATTTCTTTCGTTTTTTTTTTTTGTTTCTCTCTCTCTCTCTCTTTCTTCCCCTGTCCTCCTCCTCCTCCTCCTCCTCCTCCTCCTCTACCTCCTCCTCCTCCTCTTCCCCCTCCTCCTCCTCCCTCCTCCTCCTCCTCTTCTTCCTCGTCCTCCTCTTCCTCCTCCTCCTCCTCCGAACCTGCTTCCCTGGCTCCTGCCTCCGTGCCGCCCTGCCTCCCTGCCTCCCTCCCTCCTTGCCTCCCTGCCTCCCTGCCTTTCTCCCTACCGCCCTCCCTCCCGTCCTCCATGCCTTCCTCCCTCCCTCCCTCCCTCCCTCCCTCCGCCCTTCTCTTCCCCTCCTCTTCCTCCTCCTCCTCCTCCTGCTCCTCCTTCTCCTCCTCCTCCTCCTCCTCCTCCTCCTCCTCCTCCTCCCCCTCCTCCTCCTCCTCCTCCTCCTCCTCCTCCTCCTCCTCCTCTTTCTCCTTCTTTCCTTTTCTTTGCAAATAACTTTCCCCTGCCCCACCCAGAAGCATGTTTTTCGGGCGCGCCGGGCGTTTCGCCTCAGATATCCTCACCATTTATGGCCCTGACGCTTAACTATTGACAACAGTTTCGCACATGGAGGGCGGGCTGTTTTCAAACAGTGGCTCTCGCCTTAGCGCCGCGCACATTCGTTTTCACAACTTGCAAGAGATTCGCGTATTGAGGGCGGGTGGTTTTCAACATGTGGTTCTCGCCTTAGCGCCGCGCACACTCGCTCTAAACAATTGAACGAGCTTCGCGGGCTGAGGGCGGTTCGTTTTCAGAATGTGGCTCTCGCCTTGGTGCCGCGCGCATTCGTTGAACAAATGCAAAAGTTTCACGGACTGAGGGCGGGTGGTTTTCAAACTGTGGCTCTCGCCTTGGCGCCGTGTACTTTGGTTCTACAACTTTGCAAGAGCTTCACGAATTGAGGGCGGCTCCTTTTCAAAATGTGGCTCTCTCCTTAGCGCCGCGCACATTCGTTTATTTACTTTTCAAAAGTTTCACGGGCTCCCATGGCCAACGTACCACACATGGTGTTTAGGAAAGATTGAGGATTATGCGCGTGCAACAATTACGTTGGTTCGCGGTGTTGGAATTCCAAGAATGGCGTTCTGGCACGATTCAGGCCCGTCAAGACGCAACCGTCAGGTTGATCCGTGGCGTTGGAATCTCGAGAACATTTTGTTGGCATGCTTCGGACTATTGAAACAGATGTCTTCCGACGAGGCAGTTCCCTCAGATATGAGCCGTTGCAGGAGCCTTCGAAGAGGGAGCTTGGAGGGAGGGTCTATTCTAACATCGTCGATGACTCTTGGGTTTGCACTGGTCCTCCTCCTCCTCCTCCTCCTGCCCCCGCAAGACGCGCAACTCTAGGGGGCGCGCGAGGCAAGCCGAATCGCTGGTGACGGCGTCGACCTTGCCAGCCTGGCCCTGCGCGCCCAGGTGGGGAGGGGAGGGGGGGGGGGGCACGGAGCGGTGCGCCAGGCAGAAGTCGTGGGGCGGGGCAGCACCGGGGTACGGCCATCGTGCTGCCAGTAAGGAAGGCAAACACACACGTAACGAAGGGGCGTTCACGGTCGCGGCGAGTCTCGGCCACGGAGGAGCCCCCCGACCAACATCTCAGGAAGGGCCCGAGCACCAGATCCCCTCCTGAACCCGAAGTGGCATTTGTTTCTCAGCGTCTCGACTGGGGGGGCAGCACGGGGGCGACAGGCAGGAAGAGGGTGGGGAAGGACGTGGGAGGCAGGGAGGAGGAAACGGGCCCGCAGGAAGTTTGGAGGAGGAGGGGGGGAGAGATGAGCAAGGGATATTGACGAGGATGAGTGGGATAAGAGGGGGAGGATGGAAACGAGGATGATAGAAAGGATGCAGAAGAGGAGGACATGGCATGGACATGGTGAGGTGTGTGTGTGTGGTGAGTGGAAATGAAGAAAAGGGGGGGAAGTGAGTGGAAGGGAGATGGGGGGGAAGGGCCAGAGCAGAAGCAACAGACCACTTATTATATTGACAAGGACCGCGATGCCTTCGCGACGGAACGGACGAGTTGGGAAGAAACGGGCGCATGAGATTCACGATGGCAGTCGTCATGTCTTCCTTCGACGGCGGCAAAGAGCAATCGCGAACGCTGTGAAAGGCTGGGCTTAGGCCGAAGGGAATTCGTTTGGACACATGAGCAGCCACCAGCGGTGCGGACAATGTACTGCCCGTTCCAGGACAATAGCATCTTACAGAGAAAAGATAGGTAAGGATAGTAGATGCAGAAAGACAGCCAGGTCTTCCTTTATAATAGTGTACCTACATACGGAAGCGCGTCGGGAGAGCAATCCGCTGCGAGGGCGTGCTGCGGTGACGCGAAGAACTCACCCTCCCCGACCCCGCAAGCACCCCTACTTCCTCCCCGTCCTTCACAGTTGCCCAAAAAGTGCCCATCCAGAATGCTAGTCTCTTGTCCCTCCTGAGACTGCCCGAAAGACATCTGGCCCTCTCCGCATATGTTCTTTCACACATCGGATCTCAAAACGTGCGTCTCTTGTGCTACCATCCAATCGTTTCTGGTCCTGTAAGGTGGTACTCCCGCTGCAGCACTGGCCTCGTTTTGAAATTTGCGCGTGGCTCCCACATCCCAGAAAGCACTCTCACACCTGGGCGGGCGGCCTCTCTCCTGGATCCGGGTCTCTCCTCATCGTTGACGCCCCCTCCTTTCGCCTCCTCGGCCTTCCCCTGGTCCTCCAGCTCCTTTCGCTCCTGCCAGTGCAGCTCCTGCTGCTGCTGTTCACCCTCGTCCTCGTTCTCGTCCTCGTCTTCCTGCTCCTCCTCCTCCTCCTCCTCTCCTCCTCCTCCTCCTGCTCCTCCTTCTCCTTCTTTTCTCCGGCTCATCCTCCTGTTCATCTGCCACCTCATCTTCCAATCTACGCAGGTCCCCTTTTCCGACTCTGGACAGCACGGTAAAGCAATCCTTTTTGAATTCCAGGTCCGCTAGGAGACGCGTCCGTGGATAGAGACAAATTCGATGCCACAACGGATGGGTGGGAGGGGCGGGATATCAGATATGGCGCGAGCGCACCTAGCTCGTCCCCTCTCTTCCTCCGCCTCCTCCTCCTCTTCCTCCTCCTTCTCATCCTCGTTATCGCACTCCTGCCTCCCCTTCCCTCGCAACGCGAATGAAGTCCAGGAAGGGGAGGTATTCAGCGACGGCGGGGAAGGATGATGCTGCTGCTGACGATGCTGATGCTGTTGCTGATGATGATGCTGATGGTGATGGTGATGATGATGGCGAGGATGATGGTGACGATGATGATGATGATGATGATGATCATGATGAGTATGAGTATGAGGATGATGATGAGGATGGTGATGCTGGTGATGATGATGATGATGATGATGATGGTGGTCATGATATTGATGATGGTCATGATGATGATGTTGGTGGTGTTTTTTGTGGCGAAGCTCGAGCGGATGCCATGCCGCGCCAGGCTGGCGGCGCCGCCTCTGGCCGCTCTCCCGCTGCGCGAAGCCCACCGCTCTCTGCGCGGTGGCTCCGGGCCCAGAGGGCAAGCAGAGGGCCCCGCAAAGCTCTGCACCGTTCCCACGAGGGGAGCAGGCCAACGGCGCAGGTGCAGAGCAGAGCGGACGGGCCTCCGGGGGACGACGGACCATCGATCCACCCCCAAGGCGGCGAATGCGGGGAGTGAACTCCCGCACCGCCCAAGGGGAGGACGCGGGACCTGGCGGTCCCCCGGGAAGGAGCGCCCAGGTGCAGGGGCTGGGGCCTCGAAGGCCCGGTGCTCCCCGCCTGCGCCAGGCGGCGCTTTGGCTCGACACCCCGCTTATGGGGGTGCCCCTTCTGGGGCGTGATGGCGGTGGTGTTGGTGTTGGTGCTGGTGTTGGTGACGATGCTGATGCTGATGCTGATGCTGATGATGCTAATGCTGCTGCTGCTGCTGCTGCTGCTGATGATGATGATGATGATGATGATGCTGATGATGATGATGATGATGATGATGATGGTGAGTGTGATGATGCTTATGATGATGCTGATGCTGATGATGATGTTGATGCTGATTTTGATGATGCTGCTGCTGACGATGATGCTTATGCTGACTATGATGATGTTGATGCTGATGCTGATGCTGATGCTGATGATGGTGAGTATGATGGTGATGGTGAAAGTGATGGTGCTGGTGATGCTGGTGATGGGGAGGAGGAGGAGGAGGAGGAGGAGGAGGAGGAGGAGGAGCAGGAGGAGGGGGAGGAAGAGGATTGCCAAGCACGCCATCGTACTCTTGCTCAAATGGGCAAGGAATTGCCAAGGGTTGGGGCCCTTCGAGACCCTTCTCTTTTTGGTCCACTGATCTCGAGGGGGAGGGGTCAGCTCACAGGAACTGGGTCCGCTAGTTGTCTGACAGTAGACCGCATGTTTAATGTCAAGGATACTGCCGAAACCAAGTTGCCATTGGCTGACATTGACTTGACCCACGGGATGGGAATCATATAGATGAACATTGTGGTCATGCGTCGAGAACAGCCAGGGGTTTTACCTCCACAGGCGGTCTATAAAGTGGGTCACTTGATTGCTGCCTATCCTCCCGCACCTCTTCGTACTCCTGCTACTGCTCCTCCGCTCCCTTTCTATAAGGAACCTTTTACACGGTCTGCTTGCGTATTTCAACGAAGAAGGCCCATGATAGAGGGCCGACATCAACGCCGGATTAATAATGGGCTGGGGTCCCAAGTTAACTTATGCACTGTTCGGAGCAGCTGAGCACGCCTTAGTTATAAAGTACAATCCGCTCTGGATCGGTCCCAAATTCTTGGAGCAACAGGCGACCCGACGGGAGGCCACTGTGCGTGCGCATACAAGTGGATGACCGAGATGACAATGATGATCTCGGAGAAATGTATTTCTAGCGCCGGGCTGCTACAGGCCACGAGAATGAACAACCACCAGAAGAGCAGCCAACCGAGGCCGATTCAGAAGAAGGGGGGGTGACCGTGGAACGGCGGGGCAGGAATGGGAGGAAGCTGCACGCCACTGCGTGCCCATCCGACGACGCTGGCGCTCTTGGAGTGCGACGTCGCAGGCCGCGACGAGAAGCAGCGGTCCATTGTTGGCTGCTGCAGGTGCGGGGCCTGCTGCTCGGACGGGCCTCAGAAGCATGCGTCCGGGGCCGGGAGCAGCGAGTGGTCTCTCTGAGCAGCTGCGCCGCAGGCGCACGGGACGGCTCCTGCACTGCAGGAGCGGGGGCGAGGCTCCCGCGCTGCAGGGAGGGGGGGGGGGCAAGAGAACCCCCGGCCGGGGAGCCGGCCCGTGGAGTGTCGGAGGTGCCTCGTCGGAGGGCAGTACGGCAGCACACCGCAGCGCAGGCCCCTCCCCCCCCCCGCGCCGCCGCTGCTGCCGGGTGGGCCGCGCGGCTTGGGGTGTGGTGGGGGGGGGGGGGGGGCGCAGGCGGAGATGCCTCGCGCCCTCGGGCTGCAGGAGGCGCGAAGTGGCAGCGCCGCGAGGGCTCAGGCGCTGGGCCACCGAGCGCCTGGACGGCGACGGCGGTGACGAGGGAAACGTCGCGCGTCCGAGCCACAGCTCTGGCATGTGAGCTTTGACCTCGCCTTTGAGGCAAGCAGCCCTGGGGTTCTCTTCCCAGGCATGCGACGTTTGGATATTGTCCATGCGGCCTCCCCGAAGTGTCGACCCCTTCCCCAGGGCCGGCTTCTCATCTCGAGTCGTCCGATGACGGTCCAGGGGCATGACGAAGGCCCCTGGAAACCGAAAGCGGTCAAACACCCCCGTCGTGTTTTTTGACGACGCGAGCATGTCTGGGTTGGGTGCTTCGTGGTCCACCATCCATGGGCCCAGAGTTAGCCGCCAGGACCGCCTCGCCAAGGCGGCGCCTCCCGCGCCGACCGAGCACTGGCCCCGACATGCAGAATGCAGCTGCGCGCTGCTCTCCCATCGTGCACTGGCTCCTCGTCGCCCTGCCCCTCCTCCCTCCTCCCGTTCCTCCCTCCTTCCCTCCTCCCCCCCCTCCCTCCTTCCCCCCTCCCCCTCCCCACCCCTCCTCCCCCTCCTCCCCCTCCCCTCCCTGGGAGCGTCCCCCTGGGAGCGTCCCGCGGGCCGCGGCGGGGGTACGGAGCAGCGGCGGGGAGGCGGCGGGCAGATCCCAGGTGCCCGGGCGCCCCGCCGGCGGCCGCGCCCGCGCCCTGCCTCCTCCTCCTGCTCCTCCTGCTCCTCCTGCTCCTCCTGCTCCTCCTCCTCCTCCTCCTTCTTCTCCTCCTCCTCCGCATGCTCCTCCTCCTCCTCCTCCTCCTCCTCCTCCTTCTCCTCCTCCTCCTCTTCCTCCTACCTATCCTCCTCCTCCTTCTTCTTCTCCTCCTCCTTCTCCTCCTCCTCCCCCTCGTCCTCGTCCTCCTCGTCCTCCTCGTCCTCCTCGTCCTCCTCCTCCTCGTCCTCCTCCTCCTCCTCCTCCTCCAAAAGGACCCCCCGCCTCCGCGAGCACCAGGGTCGCCTTCGCCTCGGCGAGGGGCAGGGCCGTGAGCCCCCTGACGGAGTTCGTGTTCCCCTCGTGGTGGACCAGAGTGATGTTCTGTGCCGGGGGGGATGGGCGGGGGGGGCGACCGGGAAGAAGAACAAGGGCGAGGACGAGGATCAGGAGCAGGGCGACAACGACGACGTGGAGAGAACGAGGATGACGGGAGGAGGGACGACGAAGAGGACGAGGCTGAAGGAGGATGAGGAACATGATGGGGGATTGGCAAGGAGGACGACGAGGAGGGACGCCAAGGACGAGAATCTGGAGGAGGGCTGAGGGATGGGCAAGGGCGTCGACGAGGACGAATGACAAGGACGAGAATAATGCGGAGGGCGACCTTGAGCACGTGTTCGTTTGGACGTGGATTAGCGTCAAACCCTGACTTCCTTGAAACACAAGCCGCAACAACGACGAGGGAGACCGAACGATGGGTACAGCAAATTCGTGGAGAGGACGAGGATGACACGGAGGAGGGATAAGGTAGAGGACGAGGTACAGGGTGACGAGGAACATAAAGAAGGGGAAACGGGGAGATGGTGGAAACGGCGGTGCTCGAAAACTTTTGCAGTGGTGGCGATTGTCATCATCCACCTCCCCCCATCTTTCTCCCCCAACGTTATCATCTTTCCCCTCCTTTTCCTTCACCTCCCCTTTCACTCTCCTACTCCACCTTCTCATTCCCCCTCTTCCTCCTCCTCCTCCTCCTAAAGCTGCTATTCCTTCATCCTTTTTCCTCCATCCAATCACCCCTTCTACCTCGTCCCGCATCCCATCCTCTTCCCTTGTCCACCTCCTCATCTTCCTTCCTCTCCTCTTCATCCTTCTTGGGCTGGCGCTATATCTGCTACACCCCCCTGTTGTCTTCTCATCGAAGAATTTCCGACACTCGGCATCTGGCTAGAGCCTGGCTTCAAGCGTCCGTTCTAGGTGCCACCCGGTAGTCGACGTCACCGTCTTCGTCATCGCCGTCGTCATCGTCGACGTCGTCGTCGTCACCAGTCGTCGTCGTCGTCGTCGTCGTCGTCGTCGTCGTCGTCAACAACGCTATCACCGCCGTCGTCGTCGCCGTCGCTGTCGCCGTCGCCGTAGCCGTCGCCGTCGTCGTCGTCGTCGTCGTCGTCATCCTCGTCGCTTGCCAGCGCCAAGGGGGAGCTTCGCCATCCTCGACCTCGTCGTCGTCGTCGTCGTCGTTGTCGTCGTCGTTTGCTGGCGCCCGTAGGGGTGGGGGGATTCCCGTTGTCTTTCGAGGGTGGAGGTCCCCCCCCCGCCCAATTTCTGGACGACCAGGATGTTTGCAACGCATTCTTTCCTATGACCATCTGTGAGGCTGCGATGAAATTCTACGGATGGTATGGAGAAGGACAAACAAAATAAGCAAGACGGAGGAAATTGGCGGTGGCGGCTGATGACAACCCACGTGTGCTCTAGTAAGTCCCCGATCCTCATCCACTTCATCCTCCTTGTTCTCCTCGGCGTCATTCTCCCTATGCACCTGCTCAGTCTTCACGCTCCTCCTGCTCCTAGGGCTGCTGATACCCCTCCACCTAAGCATAGGCCAAACTATTTACGCTTTACGAACTCGCTTCCTTGCATTTCTATGTTCGCCTGTATGATTTCGAACTTCGCCTGGGCGGCGCTTTTCAAATTCGCCTTGGTTTTCCGCTGGCGGGATAGCCAAATTCGTTGGCGGGATTCGCGACTTCGCGTAGAATCTTAGACTTCACCCCTACGGCTTCTGTGTTCGCCTTTTGACAAGCAAGGGCACGCGTTTTTCCCAGCTTTTTGACGCATGCGCTTGTGGCCTGCGCGTCACTTTGGGGGATCGCCCACCATCTTGCCATTGGCTGTCATGGCTGATCTACTGGCAAACAATGACTTGCGCCAGCTTGCGCTTCCAGGTGCAGCACTGGCGACCCTCGGGATCTCACCCTTCATACTTGTGTGCGTCGTCTGCTAAGAGAAGCGGGCACCGATGAAGGGCCGCGAAGAAACACTTCGGAATTCTGTCGTCCGCAAGATGACCCGGGTACACAGCTCGCAAGTACACATGATTATCTATAGCGGGGTGACACGGTGACCCTCAATAGCACTAGCAGAGAAGGAGAACCACAGCCACCAGTGCAACAATACCAGTGTTGACGACGGCCAAAACAGGCTCACGTGAATTGGCTGCAGTCAGGCGTGCTGGTCCCACGGCAACGGAGAACAAGGCATTGAAAATGACTTCAACCCACATCACATGCCTCGCGAACGTCTGCTCAATGTGCATGCCAGCAAGGAGCCCCAGGTAAGCATAGCCGAGCCATGCGGCACCAGCAAGTTGGGCAACGCGCTTTGCCTGAGGGTTGCTGCTTTTACCGTACACCTTAGCCTGCTCGAATATCAATCCGAGGCCAAGTAGCAACTGCCAAATCGCAAATGCGACGTATACGATCGTAGCCATCGCGAATGGTATAGCAACGGGCAGGGGAAGAAACGCGACAAAACCTATTCTTCACAACGCCTCTCCTTGAGTCAAACGGCTACGGAGTAGGAGCAGCGTCAGGGTGAGGAACGTGGGGCATGAGGGCAACAATGATGCCATGATGCGATCGGCGCAGGATACATTCCAGGGGTTCAGTAGTGCCCAACCCCTAGTTTCTGGACCCTGTGCGGCATAATAGGACATGTGGGTAATTCCGAAAAACGAACTTGCATCGTATACCTGTCATGATTTGCTGCTCCTCTGAAGCCCCCCCAAAAAGGAGAAGCATAAGAACGATGCACACCACAAGCTGGCGGACGCACGACTTGAAATGCCACGCAATCAGTTCAACTTCCCGCCGCCCCGCGTGCGCTTTCTTCGCTGCGGCTGTGGCCGAAGTACGTATACTTAGGTCGGGCATGCCCTCCTGCAGGCGGATGCTGGAAGAAACTTGGAACAGCCAAACCATATTCGAACACAGCCAGGATGAATGCAAACATCTTCACCATACTATTCTTGACTGTGTTTGAATCTCTCCCCTGCAGAGGGGCAGGCCCGACTTGAACTCAAACCGAGTGCGGCACGCCGCGCCAAGGGGCGCCCCGGCAGGGGCAAGAAGGCCCAGCGTCCTGTTCTGGGGAGTGGAGCGTGTGTCTGCGACGTTTGAGAGCACATGCTGCACACTTCTCGCCTGGCGCGTGGCATCCTTGGAACAAAACGAAACAACGGCACAACGATAAACTTTTGGCGTTCCGCGCGGATTCTCTGAGGTTTGCGCTGGGCCACCCTCCCTGGCGCGCGGAGGCGCCGCCAGGGGGGCTCAGCGCGGATCCGAGAAATCCGCGCGGAGCGCCAAGAATTTGTGTTTATGCCATTTTCCTGCTTCGACCGCTAATCTTCTCTGTGTCGTTCCAATGTGAACGGATGGTCCCCGAAGGGGATCCCCTAGGCGTGGAGAGTGTGCGGCGGGTGCGGGAGAGGGGGCAGCAGATAAGATGGGTGTGAGAAGGTAATGGGAGAGGGGCAGAAGGAGAGAGACGGTCGAAATGAAGCGGGCGCGTGATCCGCACCGCGCACCGTCCTTGCTTGCTGGCAAGCTTCCAAAGGGAGTCGCAAGATGATCTGCTGCAGAACTGGCGAAGAGGCGTGCTGTCATCGCAGCCTCCACGTGTGTACCGTTGCATCGGATGTATGGTTACTCTCATGCCGTAGTCATGTGGGTTGTTACATTTTCGGGCGTGGCCCGAACATGTTTCTCGCAGGGTGGACTGACAAGGGCTGACTGGACTGGACTCGTATGGTTGGCAAAACTATGAGGGAGAGCCTCGCGCCCGTCCCATGAGGCACCACGCCCCGCCCATCTCCCTCCTGTTCCCTCCTGCTCCTCCTCCTCCCCCCCCTCCTCCTCCTCCTTCTTCTCCTCCTCCCCTCCCTCTTCCTCCTCCTCCTCCTCCTCCTCCTCCTCCTCCTCCATTCCTTCTCCTTATAGATAACTCTTCCCTGTCGCACCCCGAGGCCAGTGTTTAGGGCGGGCCGGGCGATTCGCCTTTGACTTCCCCACCATTCGACTTTGAAGCTTAAACAGTGTCAACAATTTCACAGATGGAGGGCGGGCCGTTTTCAAAATGTGGCTGTCGCCTTAGCGCTGCGCGTATTCTATTTTTTAACATGCGAGAGTTTCGCGGATTGAGGGCTCGTGGTTTTCAAAATGTGGCTCTCGCCTTCGCGCCGCGCACATTCGTTCAAACATTTGCAAGAGCTTCACGAATTGAGGGCGGGTGGTTTTCGAAATGTGGCTCTCGTCCTAGCGCCGCGCGCACTCGTCTTAAACATTCATAAGAGTTTCACGGATTGAGGGCGCGTCGTTTTCAAAATGTGGCTCTCGCCTGAGTGCCGCGCACACTCGTTCAAAACATACAAGAACTTCACGGCTTGAGGCTGGGCCGTTTTAAAATGTGGCTCTCGCCTTAGCACCGCGCACATTCGTTTTAAATATTCATAAGAGCTTCACGGATTGAGGGCAGGCCGTTTTCAAAATGTGGCTCTCGCCTCAGCGCCGCGCACATTCGTTTAAACAACTTGTAAAAAGCTTCACGGATTGAGGGCGGAAGGTTTTCAAAATGTGGCCCTCGCCTTAGCGCCGCGCACATTCGTTTTGAAAAATTGCCAGATGTTCACGGATTCCCAGGACCAGCGTACCAGAAATGGTTCTGGAAGAAGGATTCAGGATTAGGCGGGCACAATAGTCATGCTGATTCGCTGTGTTATAATCCCCCAAATGGCGTTCTGGCACGATTCTGGACCGTCAAGACGCAGCAATCAGGTTAAGACGTGGCGTTGACATCCCGAGAACAATGTTTTGGCACGCTTCCGGATCTTCAAACTGTTGTCTTCCAGCGAGGCAGTTCTCTCAATGGACATGAGCCGTTGTAGGGGCCTATGAAGAGGGAGCTTGGAGGGAGGGTTGTTTCCAACATCGTTGAGGACTCTTGGGTTTCCACTGGTCCTCCTCCTCCTCCTCCTCCTCCTCTCTCCATGTCTTTCTTCCTCCTCCTCCTCCTCCTCCTCCTCCCCCTCCTCCGTCCTCATCCTCTCTCCATGTCTTTCTCCTCCTCCTGAGCCTCCTCCTCGGCCCTTGGGGGGGGGGGCGCGGGCGGAATTGCCAAGAAGCAGGAAGAGAGGCGGGGGGAGCGGGACGGGCGGCCGGAGCAGCAACTAGGAGGGGGACGCAGCCACGTGGCGACGAGCCCGATGTCCTCACGCTTCCGGCGGCCGCCCTTGATGATGTCCGATCCCGGACGCCCTGGGTACATGTGTTCTGGCCGTGGGTGCGAGTAGAGCGCTGACTCCCGGGCAATCCCACAGGGACGAGGGTTAGGGCGGGCGTGTCCTCCTAGAGGCAGAGGCAAGAAAAAAAGTCAGCAAATTGCCAAAATTGCCAAGAATGGTCGCAAAGTCGTCCCGGTTTTTTATGGACTATTCTGGAATATTCCTCCTGTAGAGGGACAGGCCCGACTTGACCCTGGATGCATTTGTGTTGGCCGCGGTTGCGAGTCGAGCGCTGACTCCCGGGCAATCGCAGCCAGTGACGAGGAGGGGCCGACGAGGGCCCGAGGGACCAGCGCACACGCAGCGGGGGCCAGGGCACGCACGAGGAGCGGCGGAGGGGCCGAGGCCGAGCAGAGCCGCGGCCCGCACAAGGACACACCTTTTGCGTCGGCGGCTGGGCAGAGGTCGACTGCTCCGGCGGGATGGCGACAGGGGGCACGCTGTATGCTTCGGACGCCCGCAAGGGGTACAGGAAAAGTGGGTACGATGCCCAACGAAAAGTGCTGTCCCAGACCAACAGCGGTCGCTGCTGGGCAGGCGGCCTTCTGTCTCAAACGGTCACAGGCTGCGGCGGCGCGGACAGCAGGTCCTGTTCAAAATGAACAAAAACTGCCGTTGGGCATCGTGCCCATTCTTTCCGTACCCACTTCGATCGTCCCGAAATGTTGGCATGTCTCTGGGGCGCACCTTCTACTTCCGCAGGCTTTTCGCCGGCCTGCCGCCCGCAGGGGCGCCCTTGTTCGCTTCGGTCGACCTTCCGCCGAGGAATACAGCCGACTCGGCCGTAGATGTCAATTGGACTCCCCATTCTGCGCTCCATACTGCGCTCCTTGATCGCTTCCGGCATGCTGCTCAGCTTCTGCTCGCGCTGCTCTACGGGGATGCACGAGAGCACGTGGACCTTCGTGCCTGGGGCGACGTAGGCGTCAAACGCGTTCAGGATGTCTGGGAAGTCGTCGGCAAAACCTGTGCCGCCGCTGGGTCGATACAGGAAACCACGAGGCGGAACGACAAAGGAAAGCTGGCTCAAAAGGAAAAGCATCTTTGGACGCCCGAAATGGGTACGGAAAACTGATCCAATGACCAATAACAAATGTTGTCAAACACCAACAAAGGCTGCTGTTGGGCAGGCCGCCTTCTGCCTCAAATGGAGAACATGCGCGGTGACGCGGACAGCGAATCCTGTACAACATCGACAGGAATCGCTGTTGGTCTTTGTGCTCGGAAGCATGCGTCTGCCCAGAAGCTGCGACGGAGGTGGAGGAGGACTAACACCATGCTCGACCAACCCCATCCAGGCACTCGCGCCATGCTCTCCTGGCGGCCATAGAGCGCAACACGTTATTAAGAGTAATCAGCTGTGGTCGTGGTGCCTTGGCACGTTGTCCTTGCTCCTGGTGTCGAGTCTCAGGGCAATAAACATCATAGGAACGGCACAATGGAGGCCAGTCCACAAGAAACCCAACCCTGAGACCCGTCCATGGATTCTTGGTGTGGGAATGTCACGCTTTCCATGGCAAAGCCATCGACACCCAAGACACCCATGGCACCTGGAGGCGAGCAGGGTGTTTCTTGGCATGGGCACCCACGATAGGATTCGGTACACAGAACAGAAAGCTCGTGTTCCGTCCCCTTGCCCTGCTCCTTGGCGCCAACACATACTCTTACCCCACGACCCGTTGGCGCCACGACAGCAGCCCCAGCCAGGCCCCCCCCCCTCCTGCCCGCCAGCGGCAAAGGCGGCGCTGCCCCTTTCGGCAAGAGCGCTCTGTGCATCTCCTCCTCCCTCTCGCCATGCCCAAGAATACCTCCTCCTCCTCCGCTTCCCCCTCCTACTCCTCCTCCGCTTCCCCCTCCTCCTCCTCCGCTTCCCCCTCCTCCTCCTCCTCCTGCCCCCTCCTCCTCTTCCTCCTCCTCCTCCTGCTGCCGCTGCTTCTGCTGCTGCTGCTAGCCCGTCTCCCTTCACCTCCTTACGTTGCTTCTTCATCGACCCTTCGACTCCCTCTCCCTCAGCAGCTCCCCCTCGGTCCTCTTTCGCGCTCCAGGTTTGGCAACGCTGGTGCCCCACGGGGGAAGCCCAGACTTCAAGACGCGTTGGGAATCATGGCATGGGGGAAAATAAGCTGGGTAGAGATGCAGCTGGTCGTGAAAGCGCACCACATCCAAACGAGTCCTGTGCACTGAACAGCTAGAAAGAGCGAGCCCAGATACGCGAGCTTGATTACTTGTCCCCTTTCCTCCTCCTCCTCCTCCTTCTCCTCCTTCTCCTCTTCCTCCTGGTGAGCCTGTCCTGGTCGGACCGACCACTCATGCTGCCACGGTTGCAGAAACGCCCGGTGAGCCGATGATGACGTAGGCGTCGGAGCTGGCAAGACGGGCGCTTTTCTGATGCGGCCAGGCCTCTCCCCCCATCGACCTCCCTCCCCCCCCTCATCCTGCCGCGCGGCGCTTCGAGGGGCGCCAGACTGAGGTGGCTCGGGCGACTCCTTCCTCCTCCTCCTCGTCGTCCTCTTCCTCCTCCTATCTGGTCATCGTTCTTTGTAGTTGGGCGGACTTCAAGCGCTCTGCTTGTAGCGTCCTTTCTGGAATAGAACATGCGTAGCGTTCCGAGTTAGTTCCGGCGGCAAAACAAATAAGGCTGCAGGACAATGCGGAAATACGTCAGGCAAATCGAACGGATGAACATAGAAATCCCAGTGAAGGCGCAGAGTTACGAGTAACCGAGAATGCAGCCAGTTCTTCTTCCTACCTGGTATTCTGGAACGGTGTTGGATCGCCCGTCGCAGCAGTAACGCTCAGTCGCAGTTTTGAGGTCCCTGGAATCGTGCTTTGGCACGGTTGAAGATTTTAGGACGGTTGCCTTCCAACGGGGCACTTCTCGCAGTGAAGTATACCTTAAAAGGGCCTCTGCAAAAAGCAACTTGGAGGAAGGGTGCTTCGCAACATCGTTGATGAGTCTTGGGTTTCTGCTGGTCCTCCTCCTCCTCCTCCTCCTCCTCCTCTTCTGCTCCGCCTCGCTGCTCTGCTCCTCTCTGGTCCTCTCTGGTCCTCCTCCTGCTCTCTCCACCTCGCTACTTTGCTCCTCTCTGGTCTTCCTGCTCCTTCACCTCGTCGTCGTCGTCGTCCTCCTCCTTCACCAGGGAAGGGGAAGGGAAGGAAGGGGAGTTCAGTGGGGGAAAGGAAATGGGAGGAGTGCAGGGGAGGAAGGCAGAGAGGAGAGCAGGGGGTGGGAAGGGTGAGCGGATGGGGGCGGGTTGAGCAACCAAAAGGAAGGCAAACAAGAAAAAACATAAAACGTTGATTGGGGAAGGAAGAGGAGGCAAAAAGGAAGGAGAGCGCTGGCGAGGGGGAAGAGGGGAGCGAACGGGGGCGGGGGGTAGGTGAGAGATGGACGCTATGAGGGAGCTTTCGCAGCTGGGCCAAATTCCCGGGCAAGTCCACGCGAGGCACGCGTGCCGTCGTCGTCATTCTCGTAGTCGTCGTCTTCCTCCTCCTGCTCCTGCTCCTGCTCCTCTTCCTCCTCCATTCCGTTATTTCTTCTCCTGGTAAATACCTTCTCCCTGTCGCACCCCGAGGCCAGTCGGGAGGGCGGGCCGGGCACTCCGCTGCAAACTTCCTTACAATGTTTTAGGATGCTGAAGCTGAGAAATTGGCAACGGTTTCACACATGGAGGGCGGGCGGCTTTCAAGATGCGGCTCTCGCCTCAACGCCGCGCGCATACGTGTTTGAAGCTTGAAAGGGCTTCGCACATTGAGGGCGGGTCTTTTTCAAAATGTGGCTCTCGCCTCAGCGCTGCGACATTCGTCTTGAAAAACCGCAGGAGTTTCTCGGATTGAGGTCGGATGGATTCAACATGTGGCTGTCGCCTTAGCGCCGCACAAATTTCTTCCGAAATTTTGCAAGTGGGTCTCGCGCATTGAGGGCAGGTCGTTTTCAACATGTGGCTCTCGCCTCAGCATTGCGCACATTAGTCCTACACGTCTACAAGAGCTCCACGGATTGCGGGCGGGTTGCTTTCAAAATGTGGCTCTCGTCTTCGCGCCGCGCGCGCACACTCGTCTTAATTAAGCATTTGCAGAAGCTCCACGGATTGAGGGCGGGTCGTTTTCAAATTGTGGCTCTCGCCTCAACGCCGCGCACGTTGGTTTAAACAAATGCAAGAGTTTCACGGTTTGAAGGCGGGTGGTTTTCATTATGTGGCTCCAGCCTCAGCGCCGCGCACATTCGTCTTCACACTTTGCAGCGGTTTCACGGATTGAGGGTGGTTCCTTTTCAAGATGTTGCTCTCGCTTTAGCGCCGCGCAAGCTCGTTTTAAAGATCTGCATAATAGAGGGTGGTTCATTTATGAAATATGGTTCTCGCCTTAGCGCCGCGCACATGGTCAACGAGCCAAGAATTATGGTAAGAGTCCCACGCCTTCCCGTACTCAGTGAACCAGAAATCATGTTTAGGAAAGGTTCAGGACTGTCAGGGCGCAGCAGTTACGTTGGAAGTCCCAAGAATGGTGTTCTGGCACGATTCAGGATCCTCAAGACGCAACGGTCAGGCTGATTCGTGGCGTTGGAATCCGGAGAAAGGTGTCATGGTACGCTTCAGGTTCTTCAAACGGCTGTCTCCCAACGGGGCACCTCCCTCAATGGAACTGAATTTTGCACGGGCCTATGAAGGGGGAGCTTGCAGGGAGGGCTTATTCCAACATCGTTGATGAGCCTTGGGTTTACATTGATCCTCCTCCTCCTCGTCCCTTCCTCCCCCCTCTCTCCTCCTCCTCCTCCTCCTCCTCCTCCGCCTCCTCCTTATACTCTTTCTCCTCCTCCTCGTCCTCCTCCTCCTCCTCCTGAGTCCTCCCTTGACCTCCCCTCCCTCCCTCCCTCCCTCCCGTTCCTCCGCCTCCTCCTCCTCCTCCTCCTCCTCCTCCTCCTCCTCCTCTTCCTCCTCAAGGGGCCCCTGCTAGCAATTTGGCAGACACCCCTCCGCCCCCGACGCGCGACGCCTTCGCCCGCGGCAAGCGCCCCTCCGCCCCCGAAACTCGGCGCACACCACGCCTCGCGCGGCGACCCCGCCCACACACGCGCCGCGCGGACGCTGCGCTCCAGGCCGTGCCGCACGTGATCGTGCCGCGCGTCCTTGCGTCACTGCGTCACTGTCCTCTCGTGCTCTCGTGCGAGGCACCCGTGCGAGCAGAACATCGACTCGGGCGAGCTGGCCCAGAGCCGCCCCGAAGCGCACCACGGCCGGCGCCAAAGCCGAAGCAGGCCTGCCACAAGAGGAGCAGGAGGAGGCCAGGACGAGGATCACATCGGGTGGGGAGGAATCGAGACTCTCTGAGACTTGGCGGCTCCGGAAGACGTCTCGAGCGCCGCGGCCCTCCCAGAGCGTCCGGGAACGCTCTGAGCGCGTTCCGGGACGCTATGGAAAAAATTATCCTACGAGTCAAAAAATATTAAGAAAATGGTTCCCAGACATTTTTTCCTATTTTTGAAGATCTTCCTCCTGTAGAGGGACACGCCCGACTTAAATCTATCCTCTTCCTCGGCCCGCCCGAAAGCGCGCCGTCCTGGCGCGCCCCTGCGCGTCCGTGCCGGCCTCCTCTTGCCGCGGCGTGCCCGCGACAGACTCCTCGCGGGCGGGGCCCCGAAGGCCCCCGAAGGGCCGCCGAGGGCCGCCCAGGGCCGCCAGAGGCCGCTGGAGGCAGCCGAGGGCCGCCGAGGAGCCGCCGAGGAGCGGCCGAAGGTCGGGTGGCCTCCCGTCCTCGTCCTCGGTCCTCATCGCCGTGGTCGCCGTCGTCGTCGTCGTCGTCCTGGTCGCCGTCGCCGTCGTCGTCGTCGTCGTCGTCGTCGTCGTCGTCGTCGTCGACGCGGTCGTGGTCTTGGTCGTGGTCGTGGTCGTCGTCGTGGTCGTCGTCGTTGTGGTCGGCGTCGTCGTCGTGGTCGTGGTCGTTTTTCGCCGTGGTCGTCGTCTTCGTTGTCGTGGTCGTGGTCGTGGTCGTCGTTGTCGTGGTCGTGTTCGTCGTCGTGATCGTCGTCGTGATCGGCGTCGTCGTCGTCGTCGTCCTCCACACCTGTCGCAACCTTCTTTTCCCTCCTCATCCACCTCCACCCCTCCTCCTTCATTCTCCGGCAACGCCCTGCTGCCTCCCTCTCCTCCTCCTCCTCCCTCCTCCTCGTCTTCCTCCTCCTTCTCCTCCTCCTCTTTTCAATTCCTCTTCCTTGAACTCCTCCCCCTCATCCACATCCTCCCTGTTCTCCTTGCCTCACTTCTGCAAGTGCTGCTCCCGCTTCCCCCCCCCCTGGGATCCCAAACTCTCGTGCTCGCTACCGCACAGCTGCTCGGGTGGTCGGAGGGCGTTTCCTCTCCGAGCTCCTGCTCTCGCTCTGGCACCGCGCGCACGCTTCGAAAGTTTCCACCAACAGCACGTGCATGGAGAGAGGGCAACCCTCTTCTGTTGGGCTCTGTGACTTTCTGCCGCCGACTCCTGCTTTACGATCTCTCGCATATCAGAGCACGGTTGTCACCAGCGACGTGACAATGCGAGGTGTTCTGCAGCAGCAGCAGCTGGGGACCGGCAGATGGCCTCAGCCGGCCTCAGCCTCAGCCTCAGCCTCAGCCTGCCGCAGCCTCAGCCTGCCTCGGCCTCAGCCTCAGCCTGCCTCTGCCTCAGCCTCAGCCTGCTTCAGCCTCAGCCTCAGTCTGCCTTCAGCCTCGGCCTCAGCCTCAGCCTGCCTCAGCCTCAGCCTGCATCAGCCTCAGCCTCAGCCTCAGCCTGCCTCAGCATCAGCCTGCCTCAGCCTCAGCCTCAGCCTGCCTCAGCCTCAGCCTCAGCCTGCTTCAGCCTCAGCCTCAGTCTGCCTTCAGCCTCGGCCTCAGCCTCAGCCTGCCTCAGCCTCAGCCTGCATCAGCCTCAGCCTCAGCCTCAGCCTGCCTCAGCATCAGCCTGCCTCAGCCTCAGCCTCAGCCTCAGCCTCAGCCTCAGCCTCAGCCTCAGCCTGCTTCAGCCTCAGCCTCAGTCTGCCTTCAGCCTCGGCCTCAGCCTCAGCCTGCCTCAGCCTCAGCATCAGCCTGCCTCAGCGTTCAACATGTGGCCCGGGAATGGAGTTCTGGGAACTCGAAGAATTCGACGTGGCCTACAGTTGGCTCCGGGCATTCAAAATCATGCCCACGAGCGGAGTTCTGGTAACTCGAAGACCACGAAGTGGCCTACGGTTGGCTCCGGGCATTCAAAATCATGCCCAGGAATATAATTCTGGGAACTCGAAGACCACGAAGTGGCCTACAGTTGGCTCTGGGCATTCAAAATCATGCCCAGGAATGGAGTTCTGGGAACTCGAAGACCACGAAGTGCGTTACTGTTGGATAAAAAAAGGAATCCCCGGTTTCCCGGGGCACCCTGTCCGGATCCCGCCCAGACCCCACTCGGGAGTCATGATGCTCTCTTTTGAGACCACCAGAAACCTATCAGTCTTCGCTGTTAGGTAAAAATGCTGCCAGGCCCATTCGACCGCCGGCGAATAAGTTAAACCTTTCCTCCGCTGCTTGAGGGAATAAGGACTGGCACGTACAGGGCCATAACTTTGGCAACAGAGACACAAGTCTACTGCGGAAAGTAAGACGCCCCACGCTGTGTTGGTTCCGTTTGTGCAGAACTAGACCCAGTACAGAAAACGGACAATGCGGGAACCGACCAACACACACACACAAGTTCGCAGGCCCCTGTTGTCACGACGGTCTGGCACAGATGAAACAGACACAGCGGGACCCGACCAAACTTTCGGTGGCGGGATTGATGGTGAAGCAGTGGGCCTTCGCCGAACCATTGTGCAGCCCAAAAAGAGTGTGGTGCGCAGACAAGTCCTGTCCTCCTAGCCAGCATGGAGAAGGAGGAGGACGAGGAGGAGGAGGAGGAGGAGGAGGAGGAGGAGGAGGAGGAGGAGGAGGAGGGGGAGGAGAAAAAGGAGGGGAGGAGGAGGAGGAGGAGGAGGAGGAGGGAGGAGGCGGAGGAGGAGGAGGAGGAGAGGAGGAGAGGAGGAGGAGGAGGAGGAGGAGGAGGAGGAGGAGGAACATGTCTCGGGAGCCCTCCAGGCAGGCCCCCCCCGCAGCCACCCCCGGACCGTGGCCGGGCCTCGACGGGCATGCACTCGATGCTCGCGGTGAGGCTGTTCTGCCGCACCTTCGCGGCGGGGCCTGGGCGAGGAGGGCGGCGTGCGGGCGCAGCTCTGCGTACGAAGCGCTCACATTGACATGAGTTGAAGACAGCGATCAGGGCTTCAAATTTTAATTGAAACTGTTGACTTCGTGGCGCTTTGTAGCGATTTCCAAGACCACGGAGCTAAAACATGCCTTCCACAGGCAGGAGGCGTCTGGTGAGGAGCGATGCGCCAGCTCTAGCGTGCTCGCTGGCTCGGGAGGGGAGTGGACGGATCGGAGGGGGGGAGACGATGGGGTGGGGGAGAAGGGGGCATGTACTGCCCTGGAAAAATGATGTGAGCGTTTTCTTATTCGGCGTTTCGACACTGGGCGGAAGGGGGGGGGTCTGGACCCGGACCTCTGCTTAATGCGACTGTTTGCAACAGTGCGTCCTGTCGGGGAGACTCCCCTGCTCGAAACAGGCGCCCCAAACAGCCAAGATCTAGTCCATGGGCGGGGGGGAGAGTGGGTGCGAGGGCCCGCGCCGATCGGCAAAACAATGAATAAGGAAACGATCACGATGCAACTTTCGCCATCGACCTGTCTGCTGTCGTTGCCTTCGGCTCTTCGCCGCCTTTGGCCTCCAAGGGCCGCTCTCTGGCCCCGAGGCCGTCCCGAGACGGGCCCGGAGCGAAAAACTGCCCCCAGGGAGCGCCCCCTCGGACGATTCGTCGACACCACCTGCAAACGTTGCACTGCTTTCCCGCGGGGATGGGACTGGGAGGACGCAGAAGCGACGTGGATGCGGAGGCGGATGCGGATGCCGTTGCGCGGTGCGGCCCTGGCGGGGGCTGGGGAAGGTCGAGCCGTGGCGAGGAGGAGGGCGCCCACTTACTTTCTTGATCCATCCCCCCCCCTGCGTCCTCCTGCTGAGCCCCGAGGGAGGGGAAGAGGGGGGTGGAGGAGGAGGGGGAGGAGAAGGGGAGGAGAAGAGGAGGGCGACGGGGAATAATCCCAGCATGTGCGCGCCAGCGTAATTAGGCCCAAGACAACGGGTTATGGCATTTTGTATGTGCGCTCAAACTGGTTCAATCTTTGTTGTGCATTCAGTTTCGGGAGCCGTGGAAGCGCCAAACCCCGCTGCTCGAACAAACACTCCACACACAACTTGTTCAGTGAAGCGGCTACCCTTCTAAGACAGACCCATGGCTCAGGCGAGCAAGCGGAGATGGTGACGACGACAAAAGCGACGAAAGCGATAATGATGATGGCCGTGGCGGTGTCGACGAGGGCGGTGGCAACGACGATGAGGATGACGATGGTGGCGATGACGGCGGCGATGGTGAAATGGTGTGGAGGATGGTGATGATGCCGATGGCAATGATGACGCTGGCGATCATGATGACGACGGTGCCGGTGAGGATGACGAGAATGCGCGCGCGAACACATATTGCATCGAAGCACTCGTGGTTCTCGTCTTCCTGCTCCGCCTCCTCCCCCCCTGCTCCTCCTGCTCCTCCTCCTCCTCCTCCTCCTCCTCCTCGTCCTCCTCATCTTACTTTCCTCCCCCTCCTCCTGCCCCTCCCGCTCCTCCCCCCCCTCCCCCTCCTCCTCCCCCTCCTCCCTCTCCTCCTCCTCCTCCTCCTCCTCCTCCTCCTCCTCCTCCTCCTCCTCCTCCTCCTGGCGCTCGCCGCGCCTCGCACCCTCAGCTCCTGTGTTTACCCTCTGCGACGCGACGCCCGGGGCTGCGATGGCAGCAGCTCTCCGGGCGCCGCGCTGGCTCGCGAGGCGCCTGCGCACTTTGGCGGCAGCAGCCCCCGGGCGGCTGGTCGCCGCCGACGGGCTCGGGTGCAGTCGGACCTGGGCCAGAGGAGCTTCCCTCGAGAACGCGAGGTCCTCCGCCAGGCAAAACTCACGGAGCATCCGAGGGCGCCCTCCCCAGGGCGCCCACGGGCGTCCAGCAGGCGGGAAGAAGACCCCGAGCCGACCCCGATCTTATAACCCCGGTTCGGCTGTGCCCAGGCACGGCCCTGTCGCCGCAGCCGCGAGCTGCTCCCCTCTCTCCCCCTGCCCTCCCCCCTCTCGGCGGCGGCGCAGGCCACACTGGGGAGCCAAGCTGCCCTGGAGCGGGCTCGGGATGGGCCGCCATACGGCGGGCAGCCCCGCGCTGGCCGCGCACTTCTGCGCGTGCAAGCAGGCAGTCGCGTCCTCGCGCGCCAGCGGCCTCTGCCGGCTCGTGCCCGCATGCGCTTTCTGCACGGCCGCTGGGGCCCTTCTCGGCCGGCGGGGCCGCCCTCCTGCGGGCCTCGCTCGCCTCTCGCCGTCCAACGGGGGCCCGGCTGTTCCGAGCAGGCTTTCTGCTCCTCTTGGCGGCACGTCTTTCTCCCGTCCCAGTGTGGCCCGCGGCCCAAGGCTGCCATGCCCTGATCATCGCCGCTTCTGACTGGCTCCACGCAAATCGATGCCACCTCATGCAGGCGCAAGTCAGCCTTGCGCCGTCGATCTAGGTCCGGCGGGACTTCTGACCGCGTGATGGCTTCGATGGGCAAGCGCCGACCTCGGGAATCAGGTCGAGATGGCCTGCTGCGCATTGTGATGCCCCACCAACCGACAAGGTATGGTTGAACTGACATGGACCCCTCTCAGAAGCCGCGCCCACGCGATGGCGATGGCAGCGGCAAGTGTGGAGACTCGGGTGCCCGGGCAAGGAGTCCATATCTATCAGCGGCTCCAGTGGCAGCCTGCCCGGCACCTTCCACAACAGGTGGTGATCCTTGGCATGCCATGCCGGCGCGGCTCTCGTGGAAGCTGCATGCAATACCTTGGCTCGTTGTCGCGAGCGGGAACCCGTGCCCACTATGCAGTGCCAGAAGTAACCCTGCACCCAGACAACGACACTTGGGTCTCGGCGTTCTGCCCCTCCGCGCAAGCCGAGGGAAGTCCGCGCAATCTAGAGGTGGGAATGCACCGGAGCCAGCCCACCTGCAGTTCGCCAGATACAGTGTCACCCCAGTGTCGTGCGGTGGAACAGACAGAGGATCCTGCTTCCAAATCAGCTTCCCTCCCCCATCCTGTAATTCCTACGTTCTCCCTCCTCCCTTCTGGCAGACCTGAGCTGTGTTTTTTTCCTGGTCCCTTTCATCCACCCTCTCCTTTCTCTTCTAATTCCCTCGACATTGCATTCCTCGTCCTGTGCCCCTCTTTCCTCCCTCTACCTCCGCAGCCTCCTGGTCGGCCTCCTCACGATCATCTCTGCACACGCAATATCCTCTTCCTCCTCCTCCTCCTCCTCCTCCTCCTCCTCTTCATTGGCCTCCTCCTTCTCCTCCTCCTCCTCCTCCTCCCCATCATCGGCCCTTCCTGTTCTCTTTCCCCGTGCTGGTTCCAATCACCACCCTCGTCCTCGTCATTATCCTTCTCATCTTTGTCGTCTTTGTTGTCGCCCCTCCACCCTCGAAGTCTCCTCCTCCTTCTCCTCCTCCCCGCCTGCCCTCCCCTCCGAACCCTCCTTCCCCCCTCTCCTGGCCCACTCCCCTTCCCCTTCCCTCCCTTCGGACCTGCCTCCTCAGAGGCAGGCCAATCCAGCATCCAATATCGCCCCTCGGAGAAACCAATCTATACGGACACCCCTACTCCCTGGACCTCTCCCTGGGTGCGTCCCGAGGTCCTGAGAGGCGACGACGAGGGAAGGGTGGCGACATCGGTACCGCGCGCTCCTCGGATCCCCCCCCCCCCTCTCCGCCGCCCTCTCCCCAATCGCTCCTTGGGGCCTCCCTGCCTCAGTGCTGGGTGCCTCTCATTGCTGCGGCGGGCGGGCGGGCAGGGGTCGCGCACCCTGTTCTTGCCTTGGCCCCGGGGCAAAGATGATGATGATGATGATGATGATGATGATGATGATGCTGATGATGATGATGCTGATGATGCTGATGATGATGATGATGATGATGAGGAGGAGGAGGAGGAGGAGGAGGAGGAGGACGGGGAGGAGGATGGGGAGGAGGAGGAGGAGGAGGAAGAGGAGGAGGAGGATGGGGAGGAGGAGGAGGAGGAGGAGGAGGACGAGGAGCAGGAGGAGGAGCAGGGTCGAGTCAACCGATGATCGGCGCAGAGACTGCTGTTGTGCCGCGATCGACCGACCTCGCTCCCCGTGACTTGCCCCGTGGCCCCGGCCTGCTGTGTATCGACCGCCTGGGCCTGCCAGCGTGCCGTCGCCGAGCACGGGCGTCACCTCGGCGGCGCAGAGCAGCGCACAGGCAGCGCCCGTCGGCCCTTGGCACGGCGGGGCGCAAGGCAGCGCACAGAGAGCACCGGATGAGGCCGCGACGGGCCTCAACGAGCCCACGGGTATCCTGAGATCCTGGCGTCGCAATCTTGTCGCCACGGGCAATTTTGCCTTGCTCCGGGCCCTGGGGACACCCTCGCGGATCAAGCTAGCTCGAACGATGCAGCGGAAAGATGGGGTCCCGGGCTCCAACAGAGCGGATCTAGTAGCAAATCGGCTATAGGACACAGGGGTGCGATCACGGCCTTCTGCACCCTATATTTTTTCGGTGCAAGGAAGGAAGCGTGGCCGTCCGGACCAAACATGTAGCCGTCATTGAATCGAGAGCACGGTTCCTGAATACGTTGTGTGAGGAAGTCTCAGGCGAAACGACCGCACCAGCAGACGCCTCCTTAGAAGGAGCCTGCTTCTCAGAAGGCGCCAGTCTTGCATCTGTAGAGAAGGCCCCTACCTTCTAAGAAGCAGGGGTGCCTCTAAGAAACCTTTCCCCCTCCCCCCCTACCCCCTCTGCGCGCGGCCGAGTGTAACAAGGGAGCGTGGCCGTCCGGAACAAGCATGTAGCCAGCGCTGCGGCGAGAGCACGGTTCCCGACAGCAGCGCAGCAGAGTCTCGAGCGAAACGGCTGTCAGACCAAACGTCCTCGGGCTCCCAGTTCCTCCTGCGGGGCCCTTCCGTGGCCCATTGTCACCGACTGTCACCGCCTGTAGAACCCTTCAGCGAAACCCTTGTGAAATCGTATCGTCCGTTCCACGGCTTCTTGACGGCGTTTGGATCACCGTTAGGTCGGGCGTGTCCTCCTAAAGGCACATGTGGACGAAAACATACAAAATAGCCCACATATAATCAAGACATGCCCCCAAATACGCCAAGCGTCGTCCTCAGACTATTTTTTGCGCTACTTTTGAATGTTCCTCCTGTAGAGGGACGCGCCCGACTTAAGATTACCGCTGCTTCACTCAAGGAGGCCCGTATCTCGGGGATCTTCTGACCCAGGTCAATACACACCCGGGCCAGTCAGGCCGTGCAAACTCGTGCAAAATCCTACCAGATCCTGCGCCCAAACCAGGGTCAATGCGCAGGCCCGGCTGACCCCCGTTTGCAGTGACCCCTGTCTCAAGGCTCCCGAGCATCGAGAGCCGGGAGGCCCCCGGCAGCAGGGGGCAAGCAGCCCCCCTTGCTCGCCCCTTCCTGCGTGGGGACCGCGTTGCCGCGGGGCCCGCCCGCCCGCGCGCAGGCAGGCCCTTCCGCTGAGGGCCTCATGGTCTGCCCGCCAGCCGCGTAATTGATACGTTCCCTAAGGGGACGCCAGCGAACGGGACTTCTGGGACCGCGGCGTCCTCGAAAAAGAGCGAGCGAAAGCGTCGCGCCGCGACCTTGTGGGCGAAGCCGAACGGGACTTGAGAAATCGGCATCGCCCGTCTCAAAAGTTCCTTTCCCTGGGGTCCCCTTTGGAACCAAATGAGTAAACGAGCTCGTGTCCGACGCATCCGGGAGCGCCAGCACCCCGCCTTCCGTCCATGCTTCCCTCTCTTCTCCACCCTCTCCTCTGTCCCTCGCCCTCTTCCTCATTTCCTCTTCCTCCTTCTTCTTTTCTCCTTGTCTCCCTTCTCCCTTCTCCTGCCAGCTTTTACTTTTTCTCCTCCTCCATCTCCTCCTCCTCTTCCTCCTCCTTCTCCTCCCCTTCTCCTCTCCTGCCACCTCCTCCTCCTCCTCCTCCTCCTCCTCCTACCACCTCCATCTCATCGTCGTCCTCCTCCTCCGCCCCTTCCTCATCGTCATCTTCCTGCTCTTCTCCTTCCCCCTCACTCCTTCCTGCCTCTATCCTCTCTCGTTTCTCTCCTTCTCCTCTTTATCATCTTCGGGTTCGGGCACGGACGCCTCACTTGCGCGCGAAGCAAGTGTGGACACTCCCATGCCTGATGCGCCTCACGTCTCCGATAAATCTTCTGTGGCAGGACTGAGGAGGATGGAAAGAGGGGCCCTTCTCCTGCCATCCCCTGCGACCCCTATCGCTTCCGCCCAATTTCCACCTACTCCCCCCGCGTCCCTCCCCCCTCTGGCGTGGAGGCTGGCTGTGGGCCCAAGCGCCCTGTGGCGAGGGGAACTCCCCCCCCCTTGACGGAGGCGACCCGGGGGTCTGAGCCAGCTACGCCCCATCGGTCAAGAGGGGGCATGCCGGCAAACCTGCTCAAAATCGGTGCCCGGACCCCTCATAGGGTCGAAGCTGACAAGCTTCTCGAGCCGCGTCCAGCCGTGGCGACGAGGGGGCCCCTTCTGTGCTGGTCGGAGTCAAGCCCAAACCCCCGATGTCATGATTCTCTCATGACGTCGACCCCCAGACGTCTGGACCCCTTCCCTGGGACCGGTTTCTCATCCTGAGTTTTTTGACTCGGGGGCCCCCAAACGGGGTGGTGACCACACCGTGCGGTGAGTCGGTGGGGATTCGGGGTCACCGCACGGTTTTTGGGCTCGAGTTCCTTTCCGAGTCCCTCTCCGAAGATGTCTCGGGCCAGAGGGGCCTCCGTGGTCCCCAAACCGTGCGGTAACGGACCGTGCGGTGAGGTCTTGGGGGGTCTCGAGGTCACCGCGCGGTCTGCCGCTTCGGGACTTCAAATTTGACACCCGCGGGGCCCGGCAAGGGCCCCCGGAGGCCGAAAAGAGCGAAAACTTTCCCGTCGTGATTCTTCCACGACGCGAGGGAGTCTTGGATGCTGGGCCGCCTCAGCCGGGCCCCAGCCGGCTCCGACCCCCTTGGAGGTCCAATCTTCAACGCCCGGCGACGGCGGCCTCGCCAAGAGCGCGCGGAGAGGGGCGCGCGAGGCTGGGCAAGCGGGCAGTGCTGTACGGGCCGGGCCTTGCGCCAACAGTGGCGACGGAGGAGGAGGAGGAGGAGGAGGAGGAGGAGGATTCTATTCTATTCTATTATTATATCTCCTGGCGTGTGTGCCTGCTGCGGGGCATGGGCACGCTTCGCGCACAATTAGACCTCAGGAAATTTGCCACCGGACTTAGGTGGGAGGCCACGCTTCAGACGAGACAAAACTTCCTTCCCAGCTTTCGTGGGAGGCTCACAACAATTCTTAAGGTCCCGAGGGACTTCCACACAATGCCTCCCGCAAACTTCAGAATACAGCACACCTCGAAAACAAGCAAGGTGGTGGGAGGGGTGGGCGAATTCAGCACAGGGATGGTCAAGAGCAGATTCCCCGCCCCCACCCTCTCCCGTCGGTGGGCCTAGATCATCAGGCGCACGGGCTGGGGCGCCTGCGGACGCAGCGCCTCGAGGGGAAGGGGATCGAGGGTGGAGCCGTTGAACTCGTTGCTGGACCACAGCACGAGGCTTGCACGGGTTAGGCCAGAATTCGGACAGCTGGCCTACCCGCTGGAAAGAGCGATGACAGACAGAGTACTTGAGGATAGAGGGGCGAACCAACACATAATGACCCTGAGCACTCAATCTATTACACCGCTCTTGTAACGCAGGGATCTTCCGGGAACGTTCTCGGGAGACCCTTTCAGGATGTTCACGCTGGGACAAAAACAAGCATTCACGCTGCACTGACAACAAGCGACAGAGGACAAGGCTAGCAATATCATCAGCGTGAAGGGTCCCCCTCGCAAGTTCCTCGGGGATCTCACCTGCGTCAGCGGCTTTTCCCGCGAAACAATCAGCGGACATATTTAAGTAAACTTCTGCATCAGTTAAAACCATATCCTGACATTGGGCCTGGGTGGGGTGTCCTTTCGTCCACCGAACGTCAATCGTTCCGCCTCGGGACTTCATCACGTCATGGTATTGGGCCCACAAGTCGAGAGATGCTGATTTCCTCTTGGCCTTGAGGGTCTTGCGGGGGCCCTTGACGACAGACAGGTTATCGCAATACACACGAATATCACCAGTAGAACGTTTTGCAAGCTCAACCAAGGCGAACAGTTCAGCTCGGCCAGCGTTCTGCATCTTAGTAGGCAAGGTACCGCTGGCCACTCCATCAAAAAGTCCATGGACACCTAAATGGACGACAGCCCAGCCGCACCTCCGCAGGCGCCAATCTTTATAATGCTTTCCTCCAGCACCGTCGATTCCCCAGACTCCTCCATGCGCATTAGCCCCATTCAAGAGGCGGCCCCAGGACCGCGACAGGGCACGGGGAGGGGGGAGGTGGCCTACGGAATCAACAGGGGGGGGGGGGGGGGGTAAACCACGCAACCAAAAGGCACACCTGTCATGTTGGGAGAGGGCTTCGGACACAAGGTGGCTAGTTTTGTCAATGGAGCTGTCCAGCAGATCGGCACTGCGGGGGCAGCCCCAAAAAAGATGAGCCGCAGTTTCGGCCGCAGCACCACACCTAGGGCAAATGCCTCTGGTGTAGGAATCATAGCCCGACTGGGCGATGCGATCCTCGGTCCAAAAGCCACCCGTCAAAAAACGCCCCGAAGCATCCCCGCAGCTTCGTGCGAGTTATCTTTTTCAAGCTTCCTCAGAAATCTCCGAATCACAATAAAACCAACTCCTCCTTCCAAGCCAGATCCAAGGTAATGGGCAGAAGCAGCGGACCAGGACATCTGGCCACAAACTCGCAGAAGCGCCTGCCACAGAGCGTGAGGAAATTGACTGTCGGTAATCCTCAGCTCAGCGCCATCTTCCAGGCGCAAACAGGGCTGATCGGGGCAATCCTGAGATCCATCAGGACTGCCACAGCAGCTGCAATAGGGCCCCGAACTCGTTGCCAGCGATGCTTGGCACGTCCGAAGGCCTGTGCTATGGTAGCCCATGTCTGAGCCACGTGCATGCGCATCTGGTGATTCAAATCGTCCCAGACGTCGGCGAAAGCAATCAACTGCTCATAACGGAGCCTTAACTGGGGGTCATCCTTAGCAGCGCTCACAAGAGCCAAAACAGTAGTAGTGCAGGCACCAGGGGCCCAGCGGCCCGAGCAAGTCGCCGCTTGCGCACGAAAGGAACGGATTTGAGCAGGAGACAGGCCCAGGACCTGATGGCCCCAGGACCCCACAGCCAAGACACCTGGCTTATACAACTTGCGGGCGGAACCAACCAGCCGAGACAAAAAAAAACGAAACTTTCTTGGCCTTTTTGGGGGCCTGAGCACGTCGGAGCCGAAGCTTGACAGTAAAACGCCGCTTGCCTGCCGTAGTCATGACCCCCAAGTCGCGAGCAGCATCTGCGAGCTTGATGGGCAAACCAGTAGACTGAAAACGTAAATGCAATTCTTTTCCAAGTTCGAGATGGCTACGGACCAAGGTCGATTCATCCGAAATAATACAACTCAATTGTTGTAGCTCATGGGTAGGAAACATAGCAGCGGGGGCCAGGTGGTTCAAAATATCCTCGGGGGATCCTTGCTGAGATTGGGTCAAATCGTCCACATGCCCCTTAATCGTCACAGGGCGAAAATGCACGTGCATAGTGTCCAGCAACTCATAATGGTAAATCTTGACCCAACTCATAGACTGCACGCAACCTGCCAAAATGCTGCATGCTGGCGCAATGGTGTCGGACACAACGCCGCCGACCTCCAACAGCCTAGGAGCAGCGTGGACGAGGATACCTAAGTGCAAGAGGTGAACAGGGTAATCCATTTTCATGGCGAATCCAACCAGGCGATGAGGATCAATCGAGCCAACAAATCTTTTAAGGTCCCAATGGGCCCCCGCCGAACACAGACCTTGCAACCGAGCGACCTCATGGCCGCCTTCACGCAACAGGGCCGCCTGCAGGGCACTAGAACCTTTCATCGCCGTGTCCCAAACATTGGACCTTTCGGCGGTCCAGTCATCCAAATGATGATTACGAGCTTTGCAGTAAATCCTATATAAGGTAGGGCATTTGCAAATAGGCCGATCACATTCAACGCCCTTGGGGAGCAACGCGATTCAACTCAAAAAACGTCTGGGCAGGCCACATGAGGCCGAGTTCGCACTGATTGAGCCCCTGGGCATGTCCAAAACCGACCGCGGATGCCAGTGGTCAGCGCCCACAGCGGTAGTCGCAGAGAAACAGCGGGAAGCACGTTGAACATCGCTGACCTCCAGGGGGTCAAGCAATTCAACAGCCTCAAGGGCGTGGGGCCTAAGGGAGTCCAGCACGCAAGAAAGTTTTTTTCGGCCCCCAGGGTCGAAAGTCCAAACGCCACGCCAGTATTGTTCACGGTACTGGAGCAAATCAGCAGGGAGCTGACGAACATGGGCAGGGGTCACCAACACCTCATGGGGGCTCCCCAAGATCGTATTTCAACCAATCGTGGACTCTCTTAGCGCCTCGTGGCAGAGCGCGAAGGGGCCAATTATTCATGTTGGCTCTCGAGGTGGCCTTAGCTTCACGCCAGGCGGACGCTAGAGAAGCTGAGACAGCGGCCGATAGATCGTCCATCGCACCAATCTGGGTAGGCGGGCAACTAAGCTGAGCCTGCCACCAGTCGATGCCTCGAACGTCGTCAGCCAACAAAAATGCAAAAAATCTTATCAGCTAAGCCTCGGAGGACGCTAACTAAGGCAGTGACCATGCACTTTGACTTGCGAAGGGTATAGAGGCGGTATTCCCACAACTTCTGGGAAAGATGAGTCCAGAAAGCCAATCCAGGAGATCGAAAGCTTTGTCCAATCGGGCCACGTCTCCTGATGTTATTCTTCCGAAAAGTAGGGAAGTCGCCTCTATGTGTGTCCGGTAAATCATCGACCACAGCACAGGCACGGGGAGCATGGAGGCTCTCAGTAGCGCGAGACCAGAGCAAATACGCAGACGAAATGCTCGTGGAGATGTGGTCAGCCACATGTGCAATCAGGGCATCTCCAAGAAATCCAAGGGCCCGAGGAGGACCAGGATCAGCAACACGCTCCAGAATGACTTCCCAAGGAAGGTCGGGTCCAGGACAAACAGGAAACTGAGGTGGACGACATCTCTGCCACATTTCTTGTTCCAGAGCCTCATGTTTCAAAGTAACAGACAGACGGCAGTTGGTCTTAAATGGGCTGGGGTCAAAAGATTTCACATCCAACAGAAACGCCAAACCATTGGAGGCAACCACATAATCTATCATAGACCCTCTGCCCTGTGTACAAGTAGCTTCAACGTCAGACGGAGTGCAAACTCTACCTCGAGCAAGTTGAGGAAATCCGCTGAGATCAAGATCGTGGGCAGGAATGTTAAAGTCACCCATCAAACACCGAGGGGTAGATAGCGTGCCCAAGAACTCCGAGACGGACCGAAGACGTTCGACATTTTCCCCGCAGACACACAGGTCCGAAATCAGGTAAATCGCACCGACAGCGATGACAGCTCGCTGAGTTCTTAATTCCAGGAAAAAAACAAGTTGGGCCAGAACCCACATCCTGGAGGCCTTTCTCAGAGGCCAGGAAACGCCTAAACGCAAGTCCCTAGGGCACAACAGCTCCTGCTCCTCCATGCGTTCCCCCTCCAGGGGGGGGGGGGGGGGGGGGGGGGGGGTCGCAGGGTAAACGTGCGGCCTCCAGCCGATCTGCGCTGCATTGCGCTTTGCCTTCTTCGCAGCTTCATGCCGAAGATGTGTCTCTACAAAGAAAAATCCGACGGAGGTCGGCCTGAGCTCCTAGCAGAAATTCAGGGCGACCTCATTCCATGATGTGATATTGCAGACATGAAGGTTGATCTCACCAGACGATGAACGATCTCTGGACGCGCTGCAGTGCCCTTGTTGTCGCCGATCCCGCTGGTGAGGAAGGAAGGCGCTAGGAACACTGCGGGGGCCCATCTGAACCTGACGCAGGCCAGGGGGCTGGTGGTCCAAAAGGTCCGCCTGCTTGCATCTGTTGAGGAACTCGTTCGAATGAAGCCGCTGCACCTTCGCGAACGGTACGTGACCTTTTTGCTGCCTTGATCTGGGGCTGCTTCTGCATGAGTTTCTCCATCTTGTCCAATTCTTCAGGCGTGAGTGCATTGTCAATGCTGCGCTTCTTGAGGGTATCGAGCTCCATTCTGGCTCATCATGTGTGGCCTCACTAGGAGCATCATACATAGCATCATCATCAACCTGAGCTTGAAAGGCCTTGACCTGCTGCCAGCACTCATAGCGCTGGTGGTGCTGGGTGCACCAGGCGCGGAGTGCAGCCTCATCCATACTCTGGCGGTTGGCAGGAACAGGAGGCACTTGCCCAGGCTCGCGACCAGCAGGTGCATCTCGATCGCCACCGCCAGCAGGAGCAGCAGCGTGGACAGGAACAGCACGAACACCTGCACCCGCTGGTTCTGGTTGCCTAGCCTGAGCACGGGCAGCTTCAGCAGCTGCATCTCGTTGAGCACGGACAGCCACTTCTCGCTCAGCTTGTTCGTCGGCCAAGATCTGCTTACGATACTCCACTGGGTCGAAATAATCCATCTCATCATACGCGGCACGGTGAGCAGCTGCGGCTTGCTCGAGCTGGCCGACCGCCTCCGCATGCAAAGCTTCAGCCTTAGCCAAAGCCTCCTTGTGCCGAACCACTGCAGCCAGCTTCTGCTCGACATCGTACAGAGCCAGCCGCTCAGCTTTCGAATCACGCTCAACGGCCATGGCAAGGGCAGTGCGACGCTTCGCCACCTTCTTATCCAGGTCGTTGTCTGACGAGGCGGGTACATCAGGCGGCGGAGGTGGTACAACGCCGCCAACACCGCGTAGAGCTTCAGCACGTTCAGGGAAAAAGGGCAGCAAACCGCTCGAGTTCAGCATCGAACGAAACTCCATCTCCTTTTGTCTTTAGACTTGCCACGACCATAGCCATGACCTTCATCAGTACCACGTACGCCACCGTCAGAAATAACATACTACTCGCCTTGACATTTAGAACAACAGGAATGGCCGTGATACACATATTCCCAATGCCCGCACTTCGAGCACACACGGTACGGTTTGTGCTGGCCTTTGGAAACACGACCTCCATTGCGGCGAGGTTGCTGCTTGACCCAGGGTGCATAATACCAGGCCATCTCCCGCGCAGAAAAGGAAATAGCGGATTGCTCCAGCAGGAGCTCACAAAAAACGGAATGGTTCCAGGCTCGGCCAGAGCCAGGTGCGAGAAAGACTGAAAGAAGCCTGCTGCAGGCGCAACAACTCGGGCCTGCCCCTCGGCAGCAGACAAGTACGAAACCGCAGGGCGACGGTTTCGTACTTGAGCCAAAATGGCTACGGGGAGGAGGAGGAGGAGGAGGAGGAGGAGGAGGAGGAGGAGGAGGAGGAGGAGGAGGAGGAGGAGGAGGAGGAGGAGGAGGAGGAGGAGGAGAGCAGGAGGATGAGGATGAGGAGGAGCAGGAGGAGGAGCAGGAGGAGGAGGAGGAGGAGCAGGAGGAGGAGGAGAGGAGGAGGCGGCCCTCTTGGGAGCCTCTGGGGGCCCTCCTGCCCCGTTCCGCCCGCGGCCGGGCCGCCAGCGTGCGCGGCGCGCGCCAGGCTCTCGCGCGAGCACTGCAAGACTCTTGTCGTCCGCATCGCCTCGCTCCCTCCCTCCAGGCCATCTCCCTCCTCCTCCTCCTCCTCCTCCTCCCGCCTCCTCCTCCTCCTCCTGGAGCGCCGTGTAGCCCTCGCACGCAGCCGCACCCCGCCCCGCCGACATCGCCGGCCTGCCCGCCCCGCCGCGCACCGCTCAGCAGCGGCCCGCGACGCGCCGTTCGCGCCGCTCTGCCTCCGCTGCCGGGCACCGCTGGCCCGGCCCACAGCCCGGAGGGACATGCCCCCAAGCCAAGGACCGACCACAACGACGTGTTTCAACCGACATGGCGTTTCGAACGAAAAGCGAAAGGAAGCCCAACGTGTAGAACAAACGCTCACAACGAAGCTGGCGCCAAACGAAACGAGCAACGAAACGAGGCGCTGATGAGCCAAAACGAACACCGAGACGAAACCAGGGCGAAGCGCGACGCGCACTTGACACAACACAAAGGTCCACACCAAGCCGAATAGCGTTGCGGACCGTCCTTGGGCCCAGCCCGGCGCCCCGTGGGTCATGCCACCTGGCCAAGGACCGACCACAACGATGCTTCAATCGAGAGGGCGCTTCCAACGAAATGGCCGCGCACCGCCCAGCCGCCGCTCGCGCCGCCGCTCGCACCGTTGCGCCTCCACTGCTGGGCGCCGCTGGCCCAGCCCAGCGCCCGGAGGGACATGCCCCCCATCGTCCACCCCCCCCATCCACGCGGAACTATGCTTCGGTGGCGACTCCTGGGAGCCTCCCCTACCACCTTGTCGGCTCTTGCGGATCGACGCCGATCAACGCTATAACGACGCTGATCGCCGCTAGATCGACGCCAGTCGACGCTAACCGAAGCTAATCGGCGCTGTCTCATCGATCGACTCCAGGTGCTAATCTACGCTAGTCGACGCTGAAGACGCAATTCAGCGGGTATACCAGACTCCCGTGATTTGCCACCGAACTATGCGCGCCCCAAAAGGCGTTTCAAACGCAATGGCGCTTAAAACGAAGTCGACGTCGGGGGGCAGTGCTCGCCGTGCATGGGCGGCCCCCGGCAGCTTGGCCGATTCTTTCTGGTCGGGCCTGGCCCGTACCGCAGCAAGGGATCTCAACAAAAAGGCCCCACCCCTCCGTCGTGTGGACACGGGGAGGGAAACGTGTGAGGGGTGTGCCGAGCTTGGACGGGGCGCGGCATGCGAACCATGCCGCTGGGGACTTCGGCCGAGCTCCCTCTGGGGCCACGAAGCGCGAAGCGTGTGAGGGGCGTGGCCAAAGTGGAGGGAAGTGGGCGGCATGCGCACCATACCTCTGGGGGGCCTTCGGTGGAGCTCCCTAATGGGGGGGGGAGGGGAGATGGCCCCCAAAGCCCCCAGGCCAGGTCGGGTCAGAGCCGAGATGGCCCCCCGGGCTCCCTTGGCCAGGTCGGGCCTCCCAGGCCAGGTCGGGGAGACGGGCGGGACCAATTCAAACGAGACGGCCCCTCGGCCAGGTCCGGCCGGGTCCGGCCCGTGCGCCCACGGGGGGCGGCCACGCAGGGGCACAGGCGGGAAGAGCCACAGACAGCACGGCGCTGGGCGGGGCAGAGCGCTCCGGGCTCTCCGCTCGTTCTGCGCTGCTCCTTCGGGGATGCGGTCAACCCGCATAGTAAGGATGCGCGATGGGGGCGCAGGGGCCTCGGAAGGCCATGCCGACACCCTGCGAGCGGGGCGCAGTCAGCGAAAGCGGCCAAGGAGGGGTCGAAGGGGAAGGATGCAAGGGGAACCTTGGAAAGTTGCTCGTCCTCGCTGTGCGGGCTAACAGTTCTAAAGTTCGGGTATCCAGGGGGATAGTGCACATTTTGTGCCCGCATCTCTGTCTTTGGCCGGAGAGTGTCAACTCCCGGGGGTTACGGATGGGGGGGGGGTATGGTCGGACCTGGGAAAGAACACCCTATAGGCCCTCCGCCGGCCGAAACACCCCGAACGTGGAGATCCTTCGAGGGTGCCCCCCCCCCCAGGATGCACACACACGAGCACCCACCAAAAAGCATGAGGGCACCCTCCCCGAACCCACTTCGATCCTGCACCTCGGTCCGATCGTCGACGTCATCATTCACTCCAGGGCGTGGGGCTATCCTCCTCCCTCCGCTTGCGCTCCTGGGGGCCGCGCGCCCGGGGCGCCAGCGTCTTTGGGGGCCGCGCATGCGGGGTCTTCGGCCCCCTCGATCGCCCCCCAGACCCAGACAGCCGGCGTCATGATTTTTGTCACGACGTCGACCTCCAGAGGTCTGGACCCATGCTAAGCCATTTTTGACCCCCCCTCCCACTTGCCATCGCTCGGACGTCCATTCCCTCTGCATTTTTCGGTTTCGTGCGTGTGTTTGTTTGCTCGATGATCCAGGATGCTCCTCCAGGGTCCTCCCCGAGAAAAAAATGCACACGTCCGAGCGATGCCAGGCCCCAAGGCCCGGTAGAAGGGCCCCCAGAGGACGAAAAACGCGAAAAGCCTCCCGTCGTGACCTTTTTCGCAACGCGAGGGGGCCTGGGGAATGGCGTTTCGAGCGCAATGGCGTTGAAAACGAAGTCGAAGTCGGGGGGCGCGCTTGCTGTACCAGGGCGGCCCCCCCTCCGTCCATGTGCGAAACAACGCGCCCTCGCGGTATTGCAGGGGCCTTGGGACACACAAATAAATACACACAAATAATAGGATTCCCCATGTTTTCCCATATGTTCTGGGTTCTTGTCTCCCCCCCAACTCCCCATATTTTCACATATTTTCGGGGGAATCGACTATCCTTTGTGTCCGTGTGTTTTGTCCCTCCTGGTCCATGCGAAACCACGCGCGAGCTCGCGGTGCGCGGGCGGCTGGAACCAACCGCGGCCCAGGCCAGGGAGCGCGCGCCAGGCCGCGCGACACTGCCCAGGGGATGGGGCGAGGAGGAGGAGGAGGAGGAGGAGGAGGAGGAGGAGGAGGAGGAGGAGCAGGGAGGAGGAGGAGGAGGGAGGAGAGGAGGAGGAGGAGGGGGTCACGCGCAAACCAGGCGGCGACTGACAAGAGGCCTACTCCTCCTCCTCCTCCTCCTCCTCCTCCTCCTCCTCTCCTTTCGTCTCTTTTTTCCGTTATCCTCTCTCCTCTCCTCTCCTCTGCTCTCCTCTCGTCTCCTCTCCTCTCCTCTCTTCTCCTCTCCTCCTCCTCCTCCTTCTCCTCCTCCTCCTCCTCCTCCGCCTCCTCGAGCTCCTCACTCCCTCTTCCCCCTCGGCCGCGGCGGGCGGTCACCGTCGCGTTCGTAATCGAGAGCCGCTTCGCGATCTGGCCCGCCGAATGGAGGAGCATCTGGCTTCGGGTCCTGGCGACGCGGAGCAGGAGGGGGCGGGAGAGGGGGACAAGCTGGGGGGGCTCGCGTCAGCTCTGACGTCCTACCCCTCCCTCCCATTCCTTACCATGGCGAAGATCTCCTCTTGACTCGCACAGTCGGATGTCGAACAGGGCAGTGATCGCGAGAGGGTGCGCGATGCATGGTAGAGCACGGCATGGCACGGCGTAGAAGAATATGGCAGAGCGTAGCATGTCATAGCATGGCGTGGCATAGGGCAGTGAAGCATTGCATCGTAAAGCGCTGCAGCGCAAAACATGGCATCGCACAGCGGCGCAAAACACAACACCGCACAGAATGCCATGGCATGGCGCCGGGCTCCTTGGAGGGTAAGTGGATCGTCTTCGAGAGGTCTGGGTTGGTCTGGAGTCGTGGCTGCATGTCTAGCTCCTTGGGCTCCCCGAAAAACTCCACACAAAGCGGGGCTCTGATGGAGAGCACCCGCTGGCTCTGCTTTCAACATCTCATTCACAAAGCAGAAACGGGGCTCCCGCTTGAAAGTTCCTGAAAGCGACGACGCCCCAAATTGGTGGGGGGGGCTTCTGCGGCCCGGCCCCAAAAAAACAACGAATCGGCACCGAATGTGTAGGGGGGGGCATGTTCTAGATTTTGGTCCCTGTTTGGAAGGACCAGAACGGCCCGCGCTGCAGCGGGAGCACGATTTGAAATAACCAGAGGCGCAAAAATGGGTCCAGCGCTTCAGCGGGAACAACATTTTGCAAACAAACTAAGCGAAAATCCGTAACCTGGGAATCCAAAGTAAAAAACTGTACGCTGAGGGGGGCCGGTCATCTTCCGGACGTCACCAGGCGAGAGAGGAGAGTAGTAGTTATGTTGTGCAATTGTAAAGGAGGGTGAGGATGAGGAAGAGGAGGAGGAGGAGCAGGAGGAGGAGCAGGAGGAGGAGAAGGAGGAGGAGGAGGCGGAGGAGGAGGAGGAGAAGGACGAGGAGGAGGAGGAGGAGGAGGAGGAGAAGGAGGAGGAGGAGAAGAACGAGGAGGAGGAGGAGGAGAAGAGGAGGAGGAGGAGGAGGCGGTGGGAGAGGAGGAGGAGGATGAGGATGAGAAGAAGGAGAAGGAGGAGACGGAGGAGGAGGAGGAGCAGGAAAAGGAGGAGGAGGAGGAGGAGGAGGAACAGGAGGAGAACGAGGCGGAGAAAGAGGAGGAGGAGGAGAAGGAAAAGGAGAGACGGAGGAGGAAGAGGAGGAGGAGGAGAAGAGGAGGAGAAATAGGAGGAGGCGGAGGAGGAGAAGGAGGAGGAGGAGAAGGAGGAGGAGCATAAGGATAAGGATAAGGATCTGGGTGATGATGATGATGATGATGATGATGATGATGATGATGAGGGTGAGGAGGAGGAGGAGGAGGAGGAGGAGGAGGAGGAGGAGGAGGTGAAGGACATACCGCTGCGAGCTTTGCGCTCAGAGTCTGGCCCACGCAGGGTGTAGACTATGACTATGACTAGCTCATGGAATCCCTCTTCAGCTTAGCCTTGACGCAACAAAAAAATCAGCAAAGCTTGGATTCTGAGGGGCGAAACCTTAATCCCGCCGATTTTAAAAGTGAGAGCCGTGCACACGCCGCGGCATTGGCACCCACATCGGAGGGGGAAGGAAACCAAGGTGGAGCCACCAGGGCCAGAACCACCTTGCTAGCCCCCCACGCCTCGATCAGGCACCACTGCCTGGCGCACCGCCCCGTGAGGAGCCCCCCCCCCGCCCAGAAGCATGTGGCCCCGAGGGGGGCCTCCGATGGGGGCTGAGACCTACTTTTCCCACTGAAGCCCCTACCGCGCCCACGAGGCGCCTGTCGAGGGAGAGTTAACGTCGGAACAGAAAAAGGACGGGGAGGGGGTCTCGGCGGGAGATGGCCAGCAGCCTGTAAGGCCTTAAATCCCTCGCTCTGACGCCAGTCGAATCCCGTTGGACTCGCATAAGAAGTCTGAGCCGCGGGCGTCACTGACTCGGGGACCGAGTCCCTCACTGAGAAAATGCTCTGGCCCACGATACCCAACATCTCCTCGGTTGTCGGCCTGACTCCCCGCTGTACTTGGGCCCGTCGTCGAGGAAGCACTCACATCTCGCCGACCATCCTCGAGAGCTGGCGGTGCAACGAACCTGGAGGGGCTGCGCCTGACCTGCGGATCGCCTTCATGTCCTCCATCGCCTCCGCCAGCAGCGTCGACAGCTTTGGGCCGTTCGTGTGGGAGAGCTCCACCGCGTACATGATCATCCCTTTGTCGGTGCCCCTTACCTCCGCCTGCGTGTCGTCGCTGCTGCTCTTGCCCTTGCCCTTGCTCCTGTGCTGCTTCCAACGGAAGTAGGGTGCCAGGGCAGCCGCCTGCTGGGGGGTGGAACGCATGATCACGTCCTTCCACAGACTCACGAAGCCCTCCGTCAGCTCCTGCTTGGTAAGGTTGCCCTGCCTGCCCCACCACTTCACCGACGCTGCGAAATTCACCGCGTGCATCGGCCCCCTGCTCGCGTAGACCTGCTCCCCGTTGTTTTTTGACGTTCTCGCGCAGGGCGGTGGACTCTTGCTGCTCGGACAGGCCCGTCGCCTCTTGCTGCTCGGACAGGCCGCCCTTCTCCGTTTCGAACTTTTTTTTAACCCGGCGTCGGCCAACTCTTGGATCTCTCGGGAATCCGCTAACACGAGGCGCCCCATCGTCTTCACTGTCTCCCTCAAGCCCTCCAGGGCCATACTGCTGCCGACGCCGACGGGCCGACTGGGGGCAGGTCGCTGAGGTAGCACCGTGCGTGGCAGATGCTGAACCAGATGGCTACAGAGATGATCCAGGTCGGCATGTTCAACCCCGCAAACTCTGCACGCGAGGCTATCAGGGGGAGCCAGAGGGTGGAACTTCCGAGCCCCATCAGGTCGACAAAAAACCCGAACCAGCGAGCGAGCAAGATGACGTCCAGCCACCACTCGAGAGCTGAGAACCGTACGGCAAACCGCGCACACATTAGAAGGATACATAATGTGCCCAGCATTACGGACGTGATGTTTAGCACGAAGATGGTTAAGTAGATCACGTTTCGTACGAAAGACCAGATCGCACCTCCTACCGTCGTCCTCCACCCACTCACACTGCCATTCCCGCAGGACCTCGGGGACTGGTGGAGGAACCTCTTGTGGGGGCTGGTAGCCTGGCGGAGGAACTTGTACTCGGACCTGGGCCGGACGAATAACCGAGAAATCTATCTTGACGAAGTCGGGGGCCACCTCAGGGTCCACGAACCTGCAGGGGAACTCGGAGAGCTCTCCCATCACCATGGCCCCCCCGCCCAAGATCTTCCAAACTTCCTGAAAATCCTTCTGGAGACGACGAGCCCATGGAGACGCGTGCTTTGTCAGTCGATCAGCGACCACAGGACTGTGACGAGCAAACTCCAGTGCGGGCAAACGACCGAACAGTGCACACAGGAGCTGCTGATGACTGTCAGGAAAACGTGCCATCTGCTGGTGCCAGCTCAGGCGCCGCACGAGCAGCTCTTTTGCACTCGGCGCCAGCTTCCAGTACTGAAGCACCTGAGCATTCGACCATGTCGTCGTATGTGCGCCCTCGTGCGAAGTACCCCGTCCCTGCAATGGCGCACGACGCAGACGAGCAAGATGAGCGTCCAGATCCTTATGCTGTTGGGGGCCGCCATCATCGCCTCCAGCCCACTTAGTAAAGCATTCTGGACGAGCCCAATAAGGATAGCGCGAGTCCATCTCCAGGGGCACTTGAGGGACCAGAAACCTCCCATGGATTAGAACCCTGACGACGCCGCTTCTTTACGACGAGCAACTTCTGGCCCCGTAGCCCCCGAGAGAGAGAGAGAGAGAGAGAGAGAGAGAGAGAGAGAGAGAGAGAGATGGGGCCCCAGGTACCGCGTATATTCACGCAGCTCGCCTCCAAGCATGGGAACGGCGTGGTTGCGAAGCCAACGTTTGACCTTGATGCCTCCTGGTCCCGAGACGTGACACAGCGAAACCTGTTTGCTTCGGTTGGCCCCGAATCCCACCTCCTCCAACTCCTCCTCCAGAATCTCATCCGACATACGCATCCACTTCAGAAGCTCCGAGATCCTCTGGAAACGGGCAGCCACCATGAAATTCCAGATGTCATCTGCATATTTGAAGAGGCTCAGGTTGGCCCGCATTTCCTTCCATTCTGCTATGAGCGCCCGTGACGTACTGTGGGCCTCCCGATACTTCCAGGAAGAAATTGGCCTGCTAAGCATGCCCCTGAACAGCGTGACCACAAAGGGGTCCCCCATGGTGCCTCCTTCTCCAGGCTGGATCCACAGAGGGGGTCCTTCCGACGTGGGCAAGCAGATGCGTGACTCATGATATCTTTGCTGCGCGAGCGGCACGTCCAGCTCGTTGGCGACGTGCAAGTCTACCGTAGCATCCAGCTCAGAGTGGGAGCCCGACGCGAGCGCGTTGCTCATGTCCTTGAGGCTGGCCGAGAACGCGTGGTACGAATGCCGCAAGCGCCGCGCCACCACCTGAGCTGCCATGATCGCTCCTTCTCGTCGCCGATGTTTGATGAAGCCGTAGTCACCCACGTCCGCTGGCACCTTCAGCACATCTGCGTAGCAGCACTTCCCCATGGGGTCGAGAACATGCACCACCCGCTTGCCCTTGACGCCTGGTGCGCCACCCTTCCGCAGCCCGACCGCGGTGCTGTGATGCCAGTGGCTGGGGGTCCGTGAAGCTCGGCGTATCATACGAAAACCACCCAGCATCGCCTCCGTGAAGCTCGCCATGTCAGGAATACCTGCATCAGTCCCAACACCCCATCGTCCCCGTACATATATCTTATCGGGGTGGAAACAGAACCGCCGCAACTCCACAGGAGGGGAGCGATCAGGTACTGCCCGGCGACGTCCTGCCCGTTGCACCGCCCACGAGGCCCGCCTGATGTCCGCTCGAGCACGTTCCTCCATCTCCACGGTCAGGTCAGGCAGCGCGTCCGTCGACTCGATCAGCTCTGGAGTTGCCACCTCCGTAGCCGACATGCCTCCATCCTTGCCTGCCTGACGCCAGGCCGTTAGCCACTCCTCTCGCGTAGGTTGAACCACCCGTGCTGCGCGTCCGTCCCGCTTCTTCGGTCCAAACCTACAACGTCCCGCTTCTCGTGGAAGACGCATCGCCAGCGCCAGCTTGCGGGATCTCCACGCCGTCTCGATCTCTTCTTCCATGTACCGCTTCTTCGCTGCTCTTTCTTGCCGTCGCTGCTGATGTAGGCGATGAGCCACCGCCCGCAACTGCTCCTGCATCTCCTCTAATCTCGCCATCGTCTCTGGTGTAGATGTGAGGCCGCCCTCCGCCGCCGTCGTCATCCGATGTGTTGCCCCCGTCGGTCGGTACCCTCTGCCTCCCAATGACCCAGTGGGCAGGGGAGGTGAGCAGTGCGTGCCGACGGGGGCCGCCGCGCCCGTCGCCACCATAGCCAATGCCTCCCGAAGTTCGGCTCGCTGACGGAGGAGGTCGCGTCTCAGTTCTGCGTCTCCTCGCTGCTGAGGCGGCCGTCCTGGTCGAAACATCTGCTGCCCCGCTTCAATCAGCACTCGATTCGTGTAGTCGAAGAAGGAGTCGGGTACGCCACGCCGAAGCATCTCCGTCCACTGCGGGTCCTCCTGAGCCAGTCGATCTTCGACCAGCCGTAAGAAGTCGCGCTTCAGGTCGCCCTCGCCCCGCAGCGCGTCCATGATCTTGTCCCTGTCCCACTCCACTTTCGGGGCCCGCTGAATCTGCTCCGAGAAACGCGGGAGGTGGACCTGCAGCATGACCGGGATGTGATCCTGCGGCGGCGGGCCCCGAAAGGCCTGTAGTTGTGCTCCCAGTCCTCTGGGAATGTGGCACTGCTCAATAGCGTCCGCCATCCTGAAGGGGAAAAAACGTAGTCAATCATCGAGCTCCCGCCCTTCGTGCCGAAGTACGTAGGGCACACTCCATGTCTCGCATTTGCTGCCAGCAGGTGGTGCTTTGCCGCCTGTGTGCGAAGTGTTTCACCTGCTCCATACAGTCGTGCTTCTCGTGCTGCTGCCTCCTTTGCCACCCCCCCATCGTCGACGTACTGCCACTTCGCGGACCGACGACTGAGACCGATGCCGTCGTTCGCATCCGTGAACACGATGGGGCAGCAACGCGCGGGCAGGCTGCTCAGCACCTCGTCCAGCCACATGCCGAATATGCGCGTCGTCTCAAGGTAGTGGAGGACCTCCGCCGCCCACCTCGGCTGGGGCGGGAAATAAAGTACCACCAGGCAAAAGTCTGGACAACTTCGCTTCACTCTCACCGCCAGTGCCCGTCCTCCCGCCCCTTTCGGGCTCGCCCGCACTCGAACCAGGTCGCCGAGACGATAAGCCCGATGAAAAATTACTGCGCACCTCGAACTACAATTCGTGTAATATACAGGACTGGATTCACTTTCGATAACCAACTGCCATTGGACTCGTCGCTGAAGGGGTTCTTCTGCTTTTCGGTCACAAGCCTGCGTCCCCCCCAGCAAAACGAAATCGAACGACCTGCACGCCAGTACAATCTCCTCAAGCCGATCTCCTCGGGCACTCTGAGGGTTCCATCCAAGAATTTTCGTACTTCCCAGCCACAGCTCGCATGCGCAGAGGCAGAGAGCGAGGAAGCCCCCAGCTGTGGTTGCTGCGAGAAAGATCTGGCCTGCTGTCATCAGAATCGCTCGAGCAACCGTGGCAGCTACGCAAGGAGTAGGAAGAGGAGGACCAGGAAGAGGAGGAGGAGCAGGAGCAGGAGCAGGAGGAGGAGGAGGAGGAGGAGGATAACGAGAACGAGAAGGAGAAAAAGGAGGAGGAGGAGGAGGAGGTGGAGGAGGAGGAGGAAAAAAAGGATGGGGAAGATGAGGCAGATACTGATGCTGATAATGATGACGAAGAGGAGGAGGAGGAGAAGGAGGAGGAGGAGGAGAAGGAGGAGGAGGAGAAGGAGGAGGAGGATGAGGAAGAGGGGGAGGAGGAACAAACAACGCCTCCGGTACGTGTCTGCACTGGCTATCGATCAGTGCACTAGGATCGGCCATTGCATACGGGAGAAGCCCGCCTGAAAGAGACGTAGGGTTTTGGCGGACCAGTCTACTGCCCGAGTGGGCCACAGAAAGATGCGGACGGGCCAGCGTTCGTGTACTCCCACCCGAGGGCTCACAATTGTGCTAGAACCTCCGTGCTCCAAGACTGCCTGGGGCGCTTTGGGAGGGGGAGGCTGCGGAGGAGGGATGGGGCCTGGGCAGCTCGTGGCGGAGGGCCTCGTGCAGAGGGGGGCGGGGAGAGGAGGGAAAGAGGAAGGCCGATCCGCGACGGCAATCGCAGGGAACTGGGAGGAGAGTGCTTGTTTGTGCGGCTGGGGGCAGCGGGCCAGCACGGGGCCCAGTCCTGACTCTGGGGGCGGGGGGAAGGGGGGATGACGCCTGGGTGCGGTCGTCGCACCCCCGATGCGACTCCCCTGGGGGGCCCCTCCCCTCGACTCATCCGTGCCAGGCGCGGCTCTCGGAAGGCGTTGCGCTAGGCTCGGTCGGCGCAGCTCCGCTGGGCAGCTCTGACTCGCGGCAGTCTGCCCCTTCGCGGTCGAGGCGCCCGTGGCAAAACTCCTGCTTGGAGGCCTGGGAATGGGCACCAACACCAGCACGGGGGCTTGCCTCCACAAGGGGAAGACGATCTGAGACTTCGGTGTTGGTGGTCACATTTCGGCCACCTTGGAAGCCGGAGTGTCACCACCATCGCCGAGACCGGGATCTTCTTCCCTCGGTGGAGGCACACCGCCGATCTTGGTGTTGGTGTCAACCTCCAGGCCTGCGATCCTGGGCCCCGCCGACGCGGTCAGCCTGGGGACCCTCGCGCGGGCTGCCCGCTCGGACGCGGGCCAATCATCGCAGGCCGCTCCGAAGCAGACGGCACCGCAGGTGACGAGCCCGAGCCCAATTCCCGAGCCCGACCCCAGGCCCTAGCCGGGGTCCAGACCAGAGCCCTCCCTCCTCCTGGCCCCTCCTCCTCCTCCTCCTCATCATCATCATCAGCAGCATCAGCATCAGTATCAGTATCAGCATCAGCATCAGCATCAGCATCAGCATCAGCATCAGCATCAGCATCAGCATCAGCATCAGCATCAACATCAGCATCAGCATCAGCATCAGCATCAGCATCAGCATCAGCATCAGCATCATCATCATCATCATCATCATCATCATCATCATCATCATCATCATCATCATCATCATCATCATCATCCTCATCCTCCTCCTCATCATCCTCATCCTCATCCTCATCCTCATCCTCATCCTCCTCCTCCTCCTCCTCCTCCTCCTCCTCCTCCTCCACCACACCCTCCTCCTCCAGGCCCAAGGCCAAGCCCGAACCCGGGCCAAAGCAGGAGCGACGACGACTCAGCCGAACGGCCGGGCCGCGTTGCCACGATCCACCTGGACCCTCCACAAGGCGCCTCTGGTCGCGGGGTTTTCGCTGGTGGGAGGACGCCAGCTGTGCGCCCGCAGACGGGGCGCCCTGGCCATGGACATTCTGGGCCTGGGGTCGACGCTTGCGCCCTCCTGGTTTGGGCAGGAAGGCGCGGAGGAGGAGAGTGAGGAGGAGGACGGGACCAGAAAGAGAACCTGGAGAAGGAGGAGGAGGAGGAGGAGGAGGAGGAGGAGGAGGAGGAGGAGGAGGAGCAGGAGGAGGAGGAGGAGGAGGAGGAGGAGGAGGAGGAGGAGGAGGGGGAGAAGAAGGAGGAGGAGGAGGAGGAGGAGGAGGAGGAGGAGGAGGAGGAGGAGAGTAGGAGGAGCGACACTGCCCAGCAAGGGCAGGGCGGACAAAGAAAGAAAGACGATCCCGGAAGGGAAGAGCGAGAGAAATCAACAAAGGGAGACCATCCGCTGCCCTTCAAGAAGGCGACATCGGACAGCGAGGTAAGCCACAACGTAGACGGGACTCAAAACTCGTACACCTACCATACACATTACGGATTCGATCATCATCCCTGCGTGCCAGCTGCTGCAAACGAGCCTCGGCATGCTTGAACAGCCGGGCTGAAGTTACAGACATGTGTTTTAGCGTTTCATGGGACATGGGGGCATGACGCTACACACACACACACGCGATATTGGCATCGGCCGTACTGGAAGAACTTCGGGAGGAGGGGGACACGGAAAAGAAGAGGCTCGAACTTGGGGCAAACGACCATATGCCTCAGACAATGGCCTCGGAGGGCATTGCATGCGCGGCAACGCTGCGCTGTCCCGAACCGACCAGTCGTGCACCACGCATTACACAGCGTGCGAGGGGAGGAGGAGAGAACGCACAGCGGGAGGAAAGGAGAAAACGTGGTGATGACCGAGGTCAGGGCCATCTCCTGAGAGAGGTCAGGGTCGAACTTCCGAGCACGTCGCCCGAGCACTGAGTTGCACGAGAAGCTGGATGAGTAAATCAAACAGGCCTCAACCTTTCTTCTGACGGCGGGAGGAGGGAGGAGGGAGGTCTGGCATAGAAGAACGGGCACGCTAGTTTTCGAGCACATGTCGAACATGCAACTCCCGCCACAGGGGCTGGAATTTCCACGCAATGACACGACCGTCGGAGGAGGCAAAATCTTCGAGGAGGGCCCTGTCGTCAAAGACTGCTTCAGAGTTAGGTCGGGCAAGTCCCCCTACAGGCAGATGTTTGAAGAAAGATAGGAAATACCAAAAGCAAATCATCAAAACTATCAAAACATCAAAACATCGTCCCCTGACTTTTTGTTTGGTATTTTGTGAATTACCCCCCTGTGCAGGGACACACCCGACTTCACTTGAAAGTGCTCGGCGGCACGGAGCAGAGAGGCACGACCCGCGAGCTCCGGGCTCCTGCTTCGGAGGGGAAGGCCAAGGGAGCGAGGGGAGCAGAGGGCCTCCTCCTCCTCCTCTTCCCGCCTCCTCCTCCCTCTCGCCTCCGCCTCCTCCTCCTCCTCCCCCACCTCCTGGGGGAAGGGAGGGCAAAACGCGAGGCAGAAACCACAACCTGCATCATGTCACGCTCAACCCGAAGTGCGTGCTCGGCTGGGGTGGTGAGCTAAGCAGCGCATGTGAGAGTGATGTCAGCGAACACGCTATGATGGCTACGGGACGGCTGTAGCCCAAGGCCCAGGCTCCGAAACAAAGAACTGTTGGCCTGGTATTTCAAAAGCGGCGCAGCCCACGCAGCAGACCGGCACACGTGCCCAAAGTGAACTCCGAGATACTTCCCACACCGATTGACTTGAACGGCAAGGTCTGGCAAGCTGGCCTTGGCCACGGCTTGCAAGAGTCCGGAGGACGAGATGGGCCCGAGTAGTACTGTGGCAGTTTTCGCAGCGTTGAGTTCCAAGCCCATGGCAGAACCAGCCGCCTGCCAGATACGCAGCGAGATGGTCTGGCTGAGCACGATGTCTCCCGATGCCAGTCCCAGGTCGTCCGCAAATGCTCTGGGGGAGGAAAGGCATGGTGGAAGGCGCGCGGCGTGCATCCGTATGATTGGGTCAAAACACAAGGCGAACAGGCTCCCAAATAGGGGGCAGCCATATTTGCTGCCCCTCTGGCAGAAGAAGCCCACTCCATAGACGCCCCAATGATGGGCCTCAACCCACACATCCTGATATAATGCCTGGATGGCCTGAACCACGTTGCCCGGGATGGCCATGACGGCAAAGGTCCAGGAAATAGCCGCATGAAGAAGAAACGGAAGAGCAGCTCGTACGTCAACGAACGCGAGCCCAGTCCGAATCATGCAGCGCTGGACCATCCAGTGCAAGCGCTCGCCCTCTAAATCGATGCTGCTGTCGATCATGCTGCGGCTCGGTATGAAGCAGTTTTGGGCGAGGCCGCAAGTGCTGGTGCAAACATACGACATCGGCTTGCTGATGCAAAGGGCAACGGCCTTGTTGCAGGTGCTCGAGAGTGCGGGTGACGAGGCTTTGCCCAGCGTCCGCTGGACGACCGTGGAATCTTTCGCGCCCACGCCTTTTAGGAAGCATCAAGGCCCTTCCCCAATTGAACCTCGAGGGCGCGCTGCCTGTTTCCAAGATGCCGCAATCGACCGCGCAAGGAGCTCTGAGGGCAAAGGGTCCCGCACACACCGCCACGCAGAGTGTGGGACCCTGTCAGGGCCTGGGCTAGAACCAGACTTCGAGGCCGCAGTCAGGACGAGCTCGTCGTAACACAATTTCTACTCCGGTGCAGACGGCGCGGGAACCGCGAAGTCCTGGAGTTCTTCCCGAACGTCGTCATCACCAGCGAGTTCGGCAAGGACCTCGTCAAAATAATTGGCAACCTCCTGGGCCGTCAGCACGGGGTCCACGATGGCATTACCAAGCGGGTCCGCAACAGCTCCCAACGTGCAAGTACTACTCCGATTTTCCAGGCGCTGCAACGACCCCGTCGGGATCGAAATGTATATCCGATCGATGTATGCAACAGAGTGCAGAACCCGCTTCATCCATGCCTGACCACCTGATGAATGAATTGAGCTTGTTCCACTTCGCACCGAGCAGAAAACAGCCCAGGAAACGACACATCCCCGCCATGTGTATAACACATTTCCCCACGTTCAAGGTGATTCGAGTCCCCTCCGACCAAGATCGTTTTCGAGACCGGTTCCATGGCACCGCGGATCAAGTCAAGTTGGGATTTCCGCACCGACACAGGGAGCTTACGGTCCAAGTGAACGTTGAAAATCTGAAGCGCCTCTTCTTGTCCCTGGAGGGTCAAAGACTGGATCCGCCCAACGATTGCTCGGTGAAAAGTGTGGGTCAGAATCGACCGCAATCTGGGGTGAACGAAAATGGCCACGCCTCCGACATTGGAACCGCTGCAAAAGCTCCCCAAACCAGAAAGATCGAATACCTCGGCACGGAAGGCCTCAAGACACTCAGTGTTCCTCCGAAACTCCTGAAGTAAAACGATGTCGCACCTTTGTCAGAGCCGATATACTTTGTTCATCTTGCGCTTGGACTTCGACTGACAATCAAACAGAGCACCGACAGCAGAACAACCTTTCCAGGTGACGACGCTCAGGGAGTGCACAGGAAGATAAGGGGCGACTGATCTCAGCACCACCTGGCCCAAATGAAGAACGCCAAAGGGAGGGCGACATAGAGGACGTGATGCTACTTCCCGCGCCAATGGACGGGGACAACTAGCGTTACCAGACCTCTCCGTGCCAGTGCTCCCAGATGATGCAGAAGAGGACGAATAACGAGATGAGGAGGATGAACAACGAGAATGGTGACGACGAACATTGCTAGCGGCTTCACTCTGAATTCCGCTCTCATGCAAAGGTGACGTACAAGCGTGTCGGCACGCGGCAAGCAAGCGCTCGATGTCTACGGACTTCAGCAACCCCGCTGCCGATGTGTCTCCACTACCAGCGCCAACCTGATCAGAAAGAAGGGCGTGAGGAGCGTGAAGAGATAGAGGACAAGGATCCCGGGCGTGACCGTCATTATCCTGAACACCACGTGTTCGACAACGCCTGGGCTGCGTGACAAAGGCGACGTGTTCGGCCGCGAGTGTCGGCGTGACCCCGACGGCCGCGAGGGCCGCGTGCTGCGGCATAATCGCGTACTGCCCGCCGTCCCCAGGCTCCATCTCGTAGAGGAGGCGACAGTCGACGTCGCTGCAGATCAGGCACAACGTGCCCACGGTTCGGCTGAGGAGGAGGAGGAGGAGGAGGAGGAGGAGGAGGAGAGGAGAGGAGAGGAGAGGAGAGGAGAGGAGAGGAGAGGAGAGGAGAGGGGAGCAGAGGAGAGGAGAGGAGAGGAGGTTGCAGCCGACGTCGCTTCAGATTAGGCACATGTGCCCACGGTTCGGCTGAGGAGGAGGAGGAGGAGGAGGGGGAGGAGGAGGAGGACAACCAGTGTAAACCCAAGAGCCATCAACGATGTTGGAATGCACCCTCACTCCACGCTCCCTCTTCATAGGCCCGTACCACGGTTTATTTCCATTGAGGGATCGATCTGCCTCGTTGGAAGACAACCCTTTGAACACCCGACAGCATGCCAAAACATTGTTCTCGGGAATCCAATGCCACGGATCAACCTGACTGTTGCGCCTTGACGATCCTGGATCATACTAGAACGCCATTCGTGGGATTTCAACACCGCGAATCAACGTAACTGTTGCGCCCGCAAAACCCTGAATCCTTCCAACACATCATTTCTGGTACGTTGATCGTGGGAAGCCGTGAAACTCTTGCACATTTTATGGACGAATGTGCGCGGCACTAAGGCGAGAACTACATTTTGAAATTGAGCCGCCCTCACTCCTTAAAGCTCTTGTAATTTTTTAAACGAATGTGCGCGGCGCTGAGGCAAGAACCACACTCTGAAAACTGATTATCCTCAATCCTTGAAGCTCTTGCTAATTTGTGGAACGAATGGTCGAGAGCCACATCTTGAAAACGACCCGCCCTCCATATGTGAACCGGTTGCCAATTTCTACGATTCAGAATCATGGATGGTGAGAAAGTCTCTGGCGAAACGCCCGGACCGCCCTAAAAACTTGCCTCGGGGTGCGACAGGGAGAATTTTTTTATAAGGGAAGGGAATGGAGGAGGAGGAGGGAGAGGAGGAGGAGGAGGAGGCGGAGGAGGAGGAGGAGGAGGAGGAGGACGAGGATGAGGTGGAGGTGGAGGTGGAGGGTGAGGAGGAACATCTGACATGCACCAGCCTTGGGCGCAAGATCGGTGTAGACGTATACACGGCGCCTCCCCGGGCCGCTCGCCGACGCAGGCGCGGCGCCCTCGGGCGCCGCGCGGGGGCCTTTTCGTCCGGGAGCAGCGGGCGCTTCCGAGCCTTGGGTGCCCCACCCGCATTTGCTACTCACTTGGGCAACTGCTCGGCAGGGGAAGGCAACGCCGACTGGGGGAAGGAGAGGCAGGAGGAGGGGATGGGGGAGGGAGGCAAGAGAGGATGGGAGGCGGGAGGCAGGAGCAAGGAGGAGGAGGAGGCACGAGCAAGGAGGAGGGACGAAGAGGAGGAGGAGGAGGAGGAGGAGGAGGAGGAGGAGGAGGAGGAGGAGGAGGAGGAGGAGGAGGGAGGGAGGAGGAGGAGGAGGAGGAGGAGGAGGAGGAGGAGGAAGGAGGAGGAGGAGGAGGAGGAGGAGGAGGAGAGGAGGAGGAGGAGGAGGAGGAGGAGGAGAAGGAGGGGAAGAGGAGGAGCCGGGAAGAGGAGGAGGAGGAGGCGGTGGCGGCAGCGGGAAGAAGAGGAGGAGGAGGACGCGGAGAAGGAGGAGGAAAAGGAGGAAGAGGAGGAGGATGATGAGGAGGGGCAATACTCAGAAAGAGAACGGGACGAACGCAGGCGGCCAATAGTACAAAGAGTAACGGGTCAGGTGGTCAACTGAAAGCGGATGGTTGGAGAGAGCCGCGCCTGGAAGCGTCGTCGGGCAGCAGTATGCCTGCGAGGAGGACGATGAGGAGGACGAGGAGGAGGAGGAGGAGGAGCAAACGCCACCTGGAGGGCAATGCTTGTGGCGCTCCCCCGCCGCGGCGGCCCCCCCCACGCCGCCGACGAGGCGAGCGGCAGCCACGACGCCGATGCTGATTCGCTACAGTCGACCCGTGTCATAAGGATGCGCGGTAGGCATGCAAGGGCCTTGGACGGCCATGTCGGCACTCTGCGGGCAAGGCGCGGCCAGCGAAAGCGGCCAAGGATGGACCGAGGAGGCGAGGATGCAAAGCTACCCTTGGGAAGGTTGCCCATGCTTACTATGCGGGTTGACTGAAATGTAAGCCGACGATTTTTCAAAGATATTGTGTGGTGGGGGAGCGGGGCTAGTTTCTCTATAGCCATCATCCAGGGTGCCGCCGCGTGACCACGACCTCCGGTAATTGTTGAATCACCATCCTGCATTCGGTGGGGACCTCGTCCGAATCTGGCTCGATCGTCTGCCCTCCGTCTGGATTCAGTGACTCGTGGTGGGTCGGCATCCGCAGCGTCGCGTCGAGTCATGCAGTTTTTTCTTCTTCGAGGCGTGTGGTGGGCATGCTCGCTGGCCCCTCGGCCACGCGCAGACAGGGGTCACTGGACAAAGGGGGCCAGAGTAAGGGGAGCAACGACGCCTCTGAGACGGCACCACTGCTCTCCGTCTGGATTCAAGGGCTCGCCGTGGGTTGGCGTCCGCAACGTCGGGTTGTGATTGTTTTGCAGCTTGCTCTGCGTCTTGGCAGCTCTAGCAAGGCACGCCACGACGTGGTCAAGGTGGTTGCCTGCTCACCGCCGAGGCCCGCTCGAATTAGGACCGGCTGGCGAGCCCTGCCGAGCCGCATGCGCGTGTGGTGCCGCATCCGCGGGCACACGATGCAGTGGGCGATGTCCTAGGGATAGATCTCACGAGGACGACGTCCGAAGACGCAGGCCAGCTTCGCTGGGCCCACGTGCGTCCTGTGGCTGGTGGCCCCAGGCTTTCGCCAGCATCTCAAAGGTCAGCCGCACCACATGGAGACGACACTTTCGCCAGGGCTCGGGGGGGGACCCTCGATCCAACGACGACGATCGCGAATTTCGGCGGTGTCCACTGCGCGCATCCACTGCGCCCGAGAGGAGGAAGCTGGTGACTCCGACGCATCGGCTCGCGACGACGTGGTCCAAAGCTGGGGGCAACCCGTGCTGCCTGGCAGACGCGCCGCGCCGTCCGGCTGGGTCAGAGTCGGCGGAGCCCCACGACATCTTGTTGAGCTGAGGTCGCCGAAGCGCAACAGAGGCGTGCGGAACACATCGTGCCAACAAGTCGGCAGCCTTGTCCACGACGCCCTCGTTCAGAGTGTCAGCTTGACACTATCAAGCAGCCTGGCTGCTTGACGCTGGCTGCTCGACACTTGACCCCGTGGTCCGCATCCTGGCTGCTTGACGGCGGCACGGTCGCGCAAGTGGCCCAATGCTTCTCGAGCTTTGGAGCAATCCGCAGGGAGGACTTCGGGTCGCACTGCGAGGGTCGAGATCCATGCCTGGAGCCTCCTGGCGTTCTTGTCGAACGACTCGTGGTACAGCTGCCGTTGGAACTTGACAGGGTACGCTTGCGGCGGGGACTTGGCCGGCCGCAATCGGTCGGGCTGGGGGTCGTTGAGATGGAGAATGGCATCCCGACCCCGTGCTGCACTATGGCATCACTGCCCCGTGCTGCAACGACAAGGCCACGTCGGGCGAGCGTTTCGTTGCCGAGCTAACGCGTGAACATCTTACATATGGACTATTTTGCAAGTGAGGACAAGCTGTCTGGATATGCGCTGCTCGAGGCGCTGCGCGATCTTTGCCTTGTCGGCCACGCAATCAACATTCCGGTGGACCGCCAGGACGATGGGAAGTGCCTGCTCAGCGGCTGCTCGAAAATGCTGTAGTAGCGCGCGTCATATGTGTCAACGTCTCGGATGCCATGATCCGCACCGTGGCAGGCCAAGAGAACCTCGAAGCCAAAGGGCGTCCCCACCCCGCTCCGACCGCAAACCGCAAACATGAAGCTCATCTTGCGAAGGTGGACGGCGTAGCGCGATAAACAGTGATACGCGTGGGTCTCTCTGGCCCTGAAGATGGGAGATCGAAGGGACAGCTGGAATATGTACGAGAGGCAGGTGGCGGCCGCGACGCTGTAGAGCTGTAGAGCTTGGCGCACTGCTGCGGCGGGCTGTTGAACTCGCCGAAGGTCTGCACTGGATCCCACCATTTGGTAGCAAGCCCACCATTTGGTACCACAGGGCGGCTTCATAAGCCTTGATTTCCACGCCGAAGCCATTCCGGGCCGGGCGGATGCGAACAAGGATGCCACGACGTCTGATGATAGGAAGAAGGCCAACAATACGAAGGCAAACCTGGGGTGCAAAGGGCACGGCTCAGGTATTTCGGCGGCGGCTTGCTCACGGGACGCCGCCGCGGCACCCCGCACCCGGTGGCGAGCAGCTGTGCCGCGATGCCGCGCATGAGCGTGGCGGAGGATGACGAGGAGAAGAGAGGCAACAGAAGAAGGAGGAAGAGGAGGAGGAGGAGGAGGAGGAGGAGGAGCAGGAGGAGCAGGAACAGGAGCAGGAGCAAGAGCAGGAGCGCAGGCAGGCAGGCAGGCAGGCAGGCAGACCAGACCCACGACGTTATGTTTTTTTCATTATGTCGACCCCCAGAGGTCTCGACCCCATTCCCCGGGACGGGTGTTTTTCCTCCTGAGTTGTTTTTTGACGGTCCCGAGGGCCGGTAAGGCCCCCCAGGGACCGAAAATAGCAAAAAAAACAACCCGTCGTGATTTTTTCATTGCCCGAGGGGCTCTGGGAGGCAGGCGGGCGGGGAGGGCGGGGGAAGACGAGAACGCCCGTCACGCGACCCGCGGCTGCAGCGCCGCGGCGGCCGCCGCCGGCGGCTCCGGGGCACCCCACCCGCTCGCCTCGCGCAGGGCCTCCTCCCGCAGCAGCCGCAGGTCCTCCCCGGGGGCCGCCAGGGCCTCGGCCTCGGCCTGCTCCTGCGAGGGGCAGCGAGAAAGGGGGGCGGGGGGGAGCGGCGTACCCTGACTTCCGCAGTTCCCCCCAAATAGCACTCCAGACCTATATAACCCGATCTGGACTGCCTCAAACCTCGACAGGAATCAGAACGTCGACGTCCTGGTGCTATTTTTTGGCCCTCCTGGAAGGTCAGGGTATGGGGGGGGATGCGTCGACCTGGAATCGGCGATGCATCGCCGACGGATCGGCGGTCGGGCCCCGATAGGGAGTCCGCACCTTCCTGGGCAGGACAGGGCTATCGGGCCCCCTATCGGCGATGCGTGGGCGATTGGGGGTCGACGCATCGTGCATCCCAGACCCCCGACGCAATGATTTTTTCGTAACGTCGACCCTCAGAGCGGTCTCGACCCATTCCCCGGGACCGGTTTCATCCTGAGTCGTTGTTCGACGGTCCCAGAGCCCGGCAAGGGCCCCCACAGGCCGAAAATAGAAAAACACGCCCGTCATGATTTTTCATGACCCGAGGGGTCTGGGATCCCCCCCCTACGCCTGTCCCCCCCTGTTGCCCTACGCCTATCCCCCCCTGTTGCCCCTGATCCTGCTCCAGCAGGCGCGCCGTGGCGAACTCCAGGCAGCGGCGCCCGGCGGGCCCGCCCAGCAGCGCGCGGGCGCTAGCCAGCGCCTGCGCCAGCACGGCCCCGGCGGCCTGCTCGGCCCGGCTCAGGGTCGCCTCGCTTTTGGTGGATGCCATGACAGTGGACACCCCAACAATCCGATTATTGACCTAACTATAGGTTTAATTCTTGTTGGTAGGAATATTCTGAACATGTGCACAACATGTTTAACATGTTTAAGGCATGATCATGGCATGTTTTAGAGATCCGGCTATTACTTGGCAACATGCTTCCGCTCCATTGATCGTCGACCACAGGCCTCGCTGCACCGCCCGAGGCCCTCCAGGCTGAGCACGGGGCCCGCGAGGCCCCACTCGGCCGCCATGGCCATCGCGCGCCTCGTCGCGCTGCGGAGGTCGGCGCTGGCGCCGGAGCTCACCTCCGAGGGCCGGAGCAGGGCCTCCTCCGCCACGCGGCCCCCGAGCTCCACGCAGAGACTGGCAAGCGCCCCCTGCCTCGTCTGGATGCCCGCCGGCAACGAACCCTCGGTGCCCTCCGCCAGCGGCTCGAAGACCGTGACGCCGCCGATGCCGCCGGTGCGCGGCCGGATCGAGGCGCGCGCCAGCCTGCGGAACGTCAGGCCCTCGAGCGCCATGCCGAGCACGGCGTGCCCCGCCTCCACGGAGGAACAGCAGGCGGCAGGAACACAAACTCTCGGAGCTCCGCGCGGATGTTCTCGGATCGGCGCTGGGCCCCCCCCTCCCTGCCGCACGGAGCATCGGCGCTGGGCCCCCCCTCCCTGCCGCACGGAGCGCGCCAGGGGCGGCGCGGGAGGCGCCGCCAGGGGATCCAGGAGATCCGCGCGCCCACCTCCGACAGGCACGCCGGGCGGCACCTCGGGCGCCGCCGCGCGCCAGGGGAGGGGGGTCCAGCGCGTCCCCGAGTCGAGGCCATCCTGGGCTGCTTCTTGGGCCGTGGCACGACATCGGCCTCTTGGAGGAACGGGCCAGGCTCGTCCGCAGCCGAGGGCAGAGCACCGCGCGCCCTCCGCCGTTCACTGACCTCTGCTTGCGGCACTCATGGGGCCTTGAGACACTGAATGCTTCCGCCTCTCTCTCTTCACGAAATCCGCGTTAACTTCCAGAACCTACGGTGGGGGGATTGGATCAAAAACCCCTACGGCAGGTTCGTGTCGTGCCGACCCCAGCGTTGGTTTTTGACACCGCAGGGATCGTTCAACCTTGAACGATCGGCCGCTGCCGCAACGTCCGATCGTTCAACATCGATCGATTCTGGGTCGCCGGCGGCGTTCAACCTGGAACGCCCGCGTTGGGGTCGCCGCCGGTCGACACGACGCGAACCTACCGTACATCAGGAATCCAGGGTCTGGAAGCGGGTGGAACACCAGCTGAGGCTCGGCCATGGACATCACTGCCGTCCTCATCAGGGGAGCAGTCCTCCTTGGGCCTGCAGCGTCCAGGGGCATAATCCTTAGCCCAGGCCCCCGACGGCATGATTTCTTCATGCCGTCGGCCCCCTGAGGTCTGGACCCCTTCCCAGGGACTGGGAATTCATCCTGCGTCGTTTTTCGACGGTTCCGGGGCCCGGCGAGGGCCCCCTGGAGGCCGAAAGATGTAGAAAAGCCTCCCGCCGTGATTTTTGTTCGCGACGCGAGGAGGTCTGGGGAGAAGAAATCCTCCTGGGTCTGAACGTCCCTGGCATAATCCTTAACGAATACCCACACCTTGTGTCGGTGCCGCCTCCCAGAGATCCGACGTCGTGATTTTTTCAATGCGGGGTCCCCGGAAGTCTCAACACATTCCCCAGGACAGGCTTTTCGTCCTGAGTCGTTTTTTGACGGTCCTGGGGCCCGGCGAGGGCCTCTAAAGGCCGAAAACGGCGAAAAGCTTCCGTCTTGACTTTTTCAATGCGCTGGATCTCTGGGTTCTCTTGTTCCCTAAAGGCCTCGTGCACGGCGGTGAGTCGTCTCGCGGCCTCGCTGCGCATCGGGTTGGCCTTCTCGGCCCCGAGTGCGATACGGTCCGCGGCGCAGGCCACGCAGTCGCGCGAGATGCGCTCCAGGCGCCGCTTCACCGCCAGCAGCGCGGCCTCGTTCACGAGATTCTGGACCTCAGCAGGACAAAGGAGTTCTGTATGAGGAAAAGGAATGGGGAAGGAGGAAGAGGAGGAGCAGGAGGACGAGGAGGAGGACAAGGAGGAGGGTCCTGAGGGTCTCGATGAGGCGGCCGCCGTCTGGTCTCGGCAGCCCTGGCGCGCAGGCCGACGCCCACGCCGACGGTGAGCGAGCGCTGGGCACGATGCCCAGCCGGGATTGCGAGAGACACCCAGCGTGACGACGAGTGAACGCCAGGGCCCAGAACCAAAACGAGAGAGGCGGATCCAACCGAGGCGACGCCAACCAGCCGAGCCAGGACGGAGGAGGAGGAGGAGGAGGAGGAGGAGGAGGGCGAGCATCGAACCGAGAAACCGGATCGTACCGACACGTGCATCGGATCGGGTGTGCATCGGCGCGGAATCGGAATCGGAACGACTCGGAATTTATATAATCGGATCGACCGGATCGGCATGGGCCTTGCCTGATCAACGTCTGGCCGATCACTCAGCCGATCACGCCACCCGATCACGCGAGCAACGAAGGGAGACGGGTCTTACACGAGACGGCACAGCAGGGCTGAACCTAAACGTTGATTTTCGTTTTGGTTTCGCTTTGTTTTTCGTTTTGTTCTACTTCTTCTTCCTGGGCCGCCTCCCCGCGCGCTCGCGGGGGCGGCCCTCCCAGCGCAGCCTTGCAGCGCCTCCGCCTCTGCTCTCCTCCGTCCGCAGAGGGGTCGTCCCTTCTGCGGGCACTGCCCTCTGCTCTCCTCCGTCTGCAGAGGGTCGCCCCGCTCTATGAGCACTGCACACCACAACGACAAACCTGCGCCGCAGCGTGAGCCGAGCAAGCGCCTGGCGGCCATCGAGGCGGACGCCTGTCGGCCATGCCAGAACGAAAAACAACACAGCGTTTGGGTCCAGCCCTGCGGCATAAGGGGCCTTACGCCGCGGCTTGCGCGGGCCGCCAGCGTGGCACACCGCGTCGACAACAGGACGCTTGCGCGCAAACCTGCGCGGGAAGCTTGCTCGCGAATATCTGCGCAATCGATCCCATCTCTCCCGTGGCTCAAGCGATCCGACCGTTGCCCCAATCCCCATGGCTACCTCGCTGAACACGGATCGATCGCGCATTCAAGCTTTGACAGTCGCGCGGTCAAGCCGAATCGGCGACGTGATTGGCAACCACGTGATCACCCGATCACTGATCGCCGATCGCGATGAACAGACGCTCAGCTCTGGGCCTCTGCGCCGCTGAAACCGACCGTCCTGCGGGCCACGTCGTCGAGATCCACGTCGTCCGCGATCGTGGAGGAACAAACAACGACACAAATGAAGTGGCCCATGGACACGCAACTCAATAGCCACAAATGCCAGGATCTCCGGATCACTTCCACGTCTTCTGGATGTCCGTCTTCCCCCTCCACGTCCCATCTGTTCGCTGTTTTCAAGGGACAGCGACGATCATCAGTGTCTGTTTTGGAGTCCCGAAACGGTGCGGTGACAGACCGTGCGGTGACCTCGACATCCCCCAAGTTGAAGACCTCACCGCACGGTCTTGGGACCTCGGATGCCCCAGTCGCCCGAAACATCCTTGGAGAACGACCCGAGCCCCCAAAACCGTGCGGCGACCCCGAATCCCCACCGACTCACCGCACGGTGCGGTCACCACCCCGTTTGGGGGCCCCCGATCTGCGTCCTCTTTTTAGAGCTCCACGCTCTGTCCGCCACGTTTAGCAGGGGAGCCCAGAATCGAATCGATAAGTCGGATCGGCGATCGAAATAAGTCGGATCGGCAGAAATCGGCAGCCGAGTCGGGAAAAGTCGAATCGGCGGAAATCGGCAGGCTAGTATGCGTCCAATAAGAAATCGGAGCCCAAATCGGAATCCGAAATCGAATCGAATCGGAATCGGAATCCATCGGAGTCGAATCGAATCGAATCGGAGGATTCGAAACGAGCCCTGGTTCAGCAAGGCACCCTACGGCGGAGGCAGAGAGCCTGCAGCCCCGGTCTGTGTCCGCCTCTCCCTCCCGAGCAAGCGCAGGATTGCAAAAAAAACCCAAGGATTGCAAAAAACCCAAGATTGCAAAGGATTGCCAAAAAACCCAGGATTGCAAAAAAAAACAGGGGTTTGCAAAAAAAACAGTTTTTTTGTTTTTGTTTTGTTTTTTTTGCAACCCAGGCTTTTTTTGCAATCCTTCGTTCAAGCAAGGGTTTTTTTTTGCAATCCCGCCTCTCCCTCCCGAGCAAGCGCCCGGACCTCCGCCCTCCCCCCTTCCAGCGGGGCCCCGCCAAAGCGAGGAGGGCCTCAAGAAAATGGGTCCCACGAAACCGTTAATCTCTTTATGTGGGGAACTCCGTTAGCATAATTTTTTGCAATCCCGCCTCTCCCTCCCGAGCAAGCGCCCGGACCTCCGCGCCGCTTCCCCCGAGAGCCTGCACGCCTCCGCCGCCGCCGGCACGCTCCCCGCGCGCCCGCGGAGGGCGGCGCCCGCGCGCCGAGGCGGGAGGCCCGCGCAGAGCGCCGGAAGCTTCGGGGGGAGGAGGGAGGAGGGAGGAGGGAGGAGGAGGAGGAGGGAGGAGGGAGGAGGGAGGGAGGAGGGAGGAGGAGGAGGAGGAGGAGGAGGAGGAGGAGGGAGGAGGAGGAGGAGGAGGAGGGAGGAGGAGGAGGAGGAGGAGGAGGAGGAGGAGGAGGAGGAGGAGGAGGAGGAGGAGGAGGAGGAGGAGGGAGGAGGAGGAGGAGGAGGAGGAGGAGGAGGAGGAGGGAGGAGGAGGGAGGAGGGAGGAGGGAGGAGGGAGGAGGGAGAAGGGAGGAGGAGGGAGGGAGGACCACGGGGCACCCGTAACCTGTAGGCGCCCAAGGACACACAAAGGAATAGACACAAGTTCTGGGTCGGGCGTGTCCTCCCACAGGGGGACTTTTGGACGAAAGATAAAAAACATTAGTGAACAAATGCTCCGAGATGGCCAAGAATAGTAACAACAATCGCCCCCATACTATTGTTGGACTATTCTTGAATATTCCCACTGTAGAGGGACGTGCCCGACTTAACACAAGTACCAGGATTCCGAATATTTTGCCCAATATTTTGTCATCTGGTCTGGATGGTCGTCTTCCCCTCCACTTCCCATATGCTCCCATGTTTTTTCGTGGGGCTCGACGTTTAAGTTGTGTCTGTCTTTCTGTTCCCCTCCTGCGTGCCGCGGCTCCCTGGACCTCTCCCGGGGTGCTCTCTGACTTAGACCTCGAAACGACCCCAGCCTTTGCGAGGGGGGCCTCCCGGGAGGCTCAAGAGGGCGAAGACGAGGCATAGGTCTTGGTATCGGTACCTTTCCCCCCCCTGAGCTCCAGACGTTCATGGAAGCTTATACGTCAGGTTCGTGTCGTGCCGCCTTCGGCGTTGGTTTCTGACACACCGGGGATCGCTCAACCTTGAACGATCGGCCGTTTCCGAAACGTCTAAATCGTTCCACATGGAACGATTCTGGGTCGCCCGCGGCGTTCAAAATTGAACGCCGCTGGCGGGGTCGCCGCTGGTCGACACGGCACTAACCTACCGTATGTTTCTTTCGTTTTTTGCTCCTCGGGATCGGCCGCGTCCCCGCGTACAGGTCGAGCAGCGCCCGCCGGCCCGCCTGGTCGGGCAGCTCGAGGGCCACGCGGCGGTCGAAACGGCCGGGCCGCAATAGAGCCGGGTCCAGCACGTCCGCCCGGTTGGTCGCGGCCAGCACGAGCGTCTGGCTGCGCTCCTCCCGGCGGCGAGCCCAGGAGGAGGAGGGAGGAGGAGGAGGAGGAGGAGGAGGAGGAGGAGGAGGAGGGAGGAGGAGGAGGAGGAGGAGGAGGAGGAGGAGGAGGAGGAGGAGGAGGAGGAGGAGGAGGAGGAGGAGGGGGAGGGGGGGGCGGCCGCGCGCACGCGCCCTCGCAAACATCACGACTGCAAGTTTTTGGCAGCTTCCGTTGTCCTGCGGGGGCCCTCGCCGGGCCCCCGGACCGTCCAAAGATCGGGAGGGACAAAGCGGGCCCTGATCGGCGACTCCGAATAGGGTGTGATTTGTACAGGGTGTGGTTTGCAGCCGGCACCCTGCGGGGCTTCCTGGGGGCGGGCGCAGACCTCGATAGAGCTCCCCGCCGCACTCCGAGGAGGCCCGAGAAGGACCGCGTCGTGCCCCCCAGGCCCCAACGGCGCCGATCGCAAACCACGCCCCCCGCGTGACCACACCCTTTGCATAGGGACCTCCTAGATAGGGTCCGAATAGATGGGGTCGGAGGATTGCGCCCAATCGCCAATATTGATCGGCGATGTATTGGCGATGCATCCGCGAGGTCGACGACGTATCGGCGCCATCGGACTCGGACTCGGACTCGGACTTGCCATAGGAGGGCCGGCGGGGGCCCGGCAAGTTGGCGCCGTCGCGCCGCGCAGCTGCACGGCCAGTGATCGATCAATCAATGTGAAGCGGGACGGAAGTGAAGCGCGACAGGTGTGTAGATCATTGGCAGGGCAAGGAGGGAGAGAGGAGCAGCAAGGAGGCAAGTAGGAAAAAACTCGGGCTCCGCACCGAGCCGCATCGCCGAAGCATCGGCGATGCGGACCAATCCTTCGACCCCATCTACTCCGACCCCATCTGGGAGGCCTAGACTGCAACCGCCAGCCCTGGGAAACGGGCCGGGACTTCCGGGGACCCCGCAGTGGACAAAAATCACGACACCGCGCCGGGCAGGCCTTCCCAGGAGGCTCCGAAGGCAGAGGTGGTTTTTCTCGGAAGGCCGGGGGGGGGGCTCCTACGAAGCCTCGCCGCCTGCTGAGAAGGCCTGCCCCCGACACCCGATGTCCTGATCTGTTCAATCTCCGGAAGTCCCGACGCTCCAAAATAAATGGGAGCGGCGGGATTCTGGCAATTTTTGGCCTTTGGGGGCCCTCGCTGGGCCTCGGAACGTCAAGAAACGATTCAGGACGAAAAACCGGTCCCGGGGAAAGTGGTCCAGATCTCGGGGGCCCATGCATCGAAAAAATTGGAGCAGCCGGATGTCTGAGTCTCCAGAAGTCCAGACACTGTTCTCAGGGCCGACTTTTCGTCCCGAGCCACTGTTTGACGATCCCGGGGCCCAGCGAGGGCCCCCGGAGGCCGAGCGCTGCTCAAAACCTCCCGCCGTGGTTCTTGTTCACGACGCGAGCATGTCTGGGGCCCCCCTATCTCGAACTAGAACCATCCCATCTTGGAGGCCATCTCGGAGCCTTCTTGGGCTATCTTGGGCTCCCTGGCACCTCGTGGCCCGCCCCAAAAAACCTTAGGGAGGGGATCGTAGGAGGGTGCCCACTTTTGCCAGGTTCGCTGCTTCTCTTGGCGTGTGCTTCTAGCTTTCACTGCGCTCGGCGGCTCCTCAGGCCCGAGCCAAGATTGCTTCAGAATTCGCACCTGCGACAGAAAAGCCCGATCTACGCCGCAAACGGTTTAAATTGTTTAGCAGGAACACTTGTTTAGTTATAAATGCATGTATCTCTATAAAATATTTATGTCTGACAACAACCCCGAATTCAAACAACATCCCCACCCGCCTCAGGCCGCAGAAACGTTGCCGCCATGTGTGCGCAGGCCCTGGGGCGACCCTGGGAGCGTCGCCCCTCCTGTGACTTCCTAACAGGCTACCCCGCCCCAAGCACGAACACCCACATTTCGTTGGGGGCGGGGGGGGGGTACGGTTTCCATGCATGTAAGTAAGTGTGTGTGTGTGTGTGTGTGTGTGTGTGTGTGTGTGTGTGTGCGCGCGCGCGCGCGCGCGCGTGTTTCGATGTTCTCCAACGCCCCCCCCCCACTGGGAATGAAGGGCAACATTGGGGCCTTCGGGTTGGGTTCGGGGCGGCTTGGTGGGTGGTGATCCTCGAAGCCGTCCATCTCGACGAGCAGCTGCATCATCGTGTTCTCCCTATCCTGCTCGGCTCCCGCCGCCGCGCCGCTCCGCCTCCGCCCCAGGGCGTCCACCTCTCTGGGTGGCGGTGGGCAGGAGCCCCTTCTCGCAGAGGACCCTCTCGTAGAATGGCCCCAGGGGGGAATGGAGGAGCAGAGGACCCTCTCGCAGAGGACCCTCTCGCAGAGGAGCAGAGGACCCTCTCGTAGAATGGCGCAGAGGAGGCACTGCAGCAAGACGAACAGAAACAGATCTTACGCCAGATGGTATGGCGACCTTGCGCGCCGCAGCTTGCGCGGGCCGCCCGCGCGGCACGCTGCAGTGGAGCGAGGGCGCCCACGCGCGACCTCACGCGGGCAACATTCGAGACAATGCCAGCGAAGACGAACCCATGTCTTAACGCTGCCCATTTTCTCATGAGACGACTGCAATGATGATGAGGAGCGAGGGAAAGGGTGCTCCATCATGGGAAGCGCCAGCCATGGAGAAGAGAGAGGAGAGGGAGAACGGACAAACGAGTCGTGTGGGCCTCCCCGATGGCTCTGTCAGCCATGCGGAAGAAACAACTGCATAAACATAAACTGTCAGCGCTCCATTCGGATTATTTGGATCCACGCTGGGCCCCCTCCCTGTCGCGCGGAGGCCGCCAGGGGCGACGCCAGAGGCGACGCCAGAGGCGCCAGAGGCCCCAACACAGATCCACGAAATCCCTGGGGAGCTCTGAAAGTTCACGGTGAGGGTGTTGGATCAAGGTCTCGAAGCGGGTAGAATCCGGGTAGAACACCAATTGAGGCATGGCCATGGATATCACCGCCGCCCTCACCAGGTAAGGGATTCTCCAATGTCTCGGGCTTCCTGGGCACATTCCTCAACAAACGCCTGCACCGTGTGTTTATGCAGTCCAGTCGTCTTCGAACCTCGTCGATGAACAGGATGCAAGGCTGCAGCTTCCTCGCCAGCGTGAACAGCCGCTTGACCAGCTGCGTGCCCTGGCCAGCGTACCGGGACGCCTGGAAATCGCTGCCGGAGGCGGACAAGAACGGCAGCCCGACCTGTTCGGGGCCCCCGAACCGTTTGTTGACGGACCGCGCGGTGACCTTGGACCCCCAAGAGACCTCACCGCACTGTCCGTCACCGCACGGCCTTGGGACCCGGGAGGTCCCTGGCCGCCCGAGACGCCCTCGGAGAACGACCCGAGTCCCAAACCCGCGCGGTGACCCTGAATCCCCACTGACTCACCACACTGGCCCTCCTCCGAAAGTTTGGTCTCGGGGCCATGCCTCGGGTCTCCAGCGGCCGCTCGGGGCGATCCGGGCACCCCCACGACGCCCTCGACGAGGCGCAGCTGCTGTGAAGCATCCCGAGGCGAGAAGACCAGCAAGAACCGACGAAGACGCGCGAAGACCTCCGACATCGCCCCACACCCGCAAGGTGACCCCGAATCCCCGCGGACTCACCACCACATCGCTTGGGGGCCCCCGGGACCTCGCCCGCCAAGGCGCGGGCGCAGTGCGTCTTGCCCACGCCCGGGGGGCCCTCGAGGAGCACGCCGCGGGGAGCCACGGCGCCGACCGCCTCGTAGCGCTCGGGGTGCCTCAGCGCGTCCACCAGGTCCCGCAGCTCCTCCACGGCCTCGTCGTGGCCCCGGACGTCCCGGAAGGTCACGTCGACGCACTGCGTGACCTGCAACCCCGGACCTCCTCTTCCTCCTCCTCCTCCTCCTCCTCATTATCCTCCTCCTCCTCCTCCTGCTTCTCATCCTCCTCCTCTCTTCCTCCGTCTCCTCCTCCTCCTCCTTCTTCTCCTCCTCCTCCTCCTCCTGCTCATCCTGCTCTCTCCTCCCTTCTCTCTCCTCTCTTGTCCTCTTCCCCCTCCTCCTCCTCCTCCTCGTCCTCCTTCTCCTCGTCCTCCTCCTCCTCCTCCTCGTCCTCCTCCTCGTCCTCCTCCTCCTCCTCCTTCTCCTCCTCCTCCTGCTCATCCTCGTCTCCCTCTCTCCTCCTCCTCCTCCTCCTCCTCCTCCTCCTCCTCCTCCTCCTCCTCCTCCGTCTCCGTCTCCTCCTCCTCCTCCTCCTCCTCCAACCATTTGATGCCTCGACTTTTTCAATATGGGGTCTCCAGGAGTCCCGTCCTCTTCCGCAGGAGCTGCTCTCTCTTCCATCCCGAGTGGTTATCGATTTATCCTCCCTGGGGCCGGGCGAAGGCCCCCCCGGGGCCGAAGACAGGCAGAACAACCTTCCGCCGCGTCGTGACTTCATGTCTGGGACTGCGCGGCCTGGAACTGGCCCTCCGGCTTCGCCTTGGCCTTCCGCGAGCGCACCTCCTGCACGCTCTTCTCCACGGCGGGAGCGGCGATGGCGTCCAGCCCGGCGTACGCGGCGTCCATCGCCTGACGGGCCACGTGAGGGGGTGACCAGCTCGGCGGGGGGGGGGGGACATCGGCCAGCATCGGCGACACAACGCCGAGAGATCGGCGATCGGCCCTCGATGGGCGGACCCGCACGCTCCCTGGGTGCGGGCGGCCCTGTCGGGCTCCCGGCGCCGATGCATGGGCGACTATGGGTCGATGGCTCCCCCCCCCACCGCTGAGCCTATCCCTCCCTAACGTTGCCCCTGACTCCTCTTTATCCTCCTCCAGCTCCACCTCCTCCTCCTCCTCCTCCTCCTCCTCCTTCTCACCCTCCTATTCTTCTTCTTCTGCTTCTTCTTCTTCTTCTTCTTCGTCTTCTTCTTCTTCTTCCTCTTCTTCCTCTTCCCCCCCCCTCCCCCCCCCAGAACCTATCCCCCCTAACGTTGCCCCAGACTCCTTTTTTCACTCCCAACAGCAGGGCAAAGGTGATCGTTGAGCGTGCTCTGCTGCCAGCGCATCCCGTCCGCGCAGGTGGCGGAGCCCGCGAGGCCCGCACGACTCGGGGCTCTCGCGCCCCCCGACCCCGGCGCCTCCCCATGCCACACCGAAGAGGGGAGGAGGAGGAGGAGGAGGAGGAGGAGGAGGAGGAGGAGGAGGAGGAGGAGGAGGAGGAGGAGGAGGAGGAGGAGGAGGAGGAGGAGGAGGAGGAGGAGGAGGAGGAGAGGAGGAGGGAGGAGAGGAGGAGGAGGAGGAGAAGGAGGAAGGAGGAGGAGGAGGAGGAGGAGGAGGGAGACGGAGGAGGAGGAGGAGGAGGAGGAGGAGGAGGAGGAGGAGGAGGAGGAGGAGGAGGAGGAGAGGAGGAGGAGGAGGAGGAGGAGGAGGAGGAGGAGGAGGAGGAGGAGGAGGAGGAGGAGGAGGAGGAGGAGGAGGAGGAGGAGGAGGAGGAGGAGAGAGGAGGAGACGCAGGAGGAGACGCAAGAGGGAGGAGAGGAGGAGGAGGGAGGAGGAGGAGAGGAGGAGGAGGAGGAGGAGGAGGAGGAGGAGGAGGAGGAGGAGGAGAGAGACGGAGACGGAGGATGAGAAGGAGGACGAGCACGAGGACGAGGAGCAGGAAGAGGAGGAGGACAAGAGATGAGAGAGGAGGGAGGGGAGAGAGAGAGGAGGAGGGGCGGAGGAGGAGGAGGGAGGAGGAGGAGGAGGAGGAGGAGGAGGAGGAGGAGGAGGAGGAGGAGACGGAGGAGGAGGAGGAGGAGGAGGAGGACAAGCACGAGGACGAGGACGAGGAGGAGGATGAGGATGAGGAGGAGGAGGAGGAGGAGGAGGAGGAGGAGGAGGAGAAGGAGGAGCAGAAAGGGCCTGCCCTTCGCCTGGCGCCTCGCCCAATACACAGTACTGACGCGTGCGAGCAGAACTCTTGCTGCAAGACCTCGTGGGGCACGCTCTTCGTGGGCCCTGAGGCCCCTGAGGTGCCCGAGCGCTTCGGGGGGTTCCACGTAGAGGGACGAAAATCCACCCTCAGAATAATCACCCCGACAAGCGCAGCCGTTTAGTAAACGCACCCAAGGAAGGAATCGAACCAGGCAGGGCTGCTTGGTAAGCGCCCAGGGCCGTAGCAAACGCCCAGGGCCGTTTCGTAAAAACGCCAGCTGTCGGGTCCGGGTGGTTCTCCCTCCCTGGACCACGGGCCCTCGGGCGGCTACGGCCGGGAACTCTTTTGCTTCCGCGTACATCGCTGCGGCGGCCCCGGCGACCTGCTACACCCCCAGGCAGGCGGCTGGCGCGCTGCTCCGCTCTCCGCGGGCCCCCGGGAGGAGCCCAGGACTCCGAGGCTCGGGCTTCGGGACGTGGACAGCGCGTCGCGCCGAAGCGTGGCGTTCCAGGATCGGCGGAGCGGCACGTCGAGGTGAAGTTCCTGACCGCAGGGGGGGGTGGGGGTCGACCGGCTCCGGGGGAGAACAGAAAACATCGACCCAGAAGCGGCGACTCAAAGCCGATGGATCGGCGGATGGGCTCCAGGCAGCGCCTATATCAGGGAGGAGTGGGCGACTTGGGATCGATGCATCCCCCCTGAACCTATCTATCTCCCCCCCCCTCACGTTGCTCCTGATTTTTTCATGACGTCGACCCCCTGAGGTCTGGACTCATCCCTCAGGACCGGTTTCCCATCCTGAGCTGTTTTTTGACAGTCCCGAGGCCATGCGAGGGCCTCCAGAGGGAGAAAATAGCGAGAAACCTCCCGTCGTGATTTTCTCATGACTCGAGGGGTTCTGGAAAGGTTGCCCCTGGTCGCCGCGCTGTTCAGGACCCCCTGCAGGTCCGCGGGGGAGAACGCCGGTGTCTGTGCCGCCAGCGCCTCGAAGTCGGGGGGCTGCTCGAAGACCAGCGCCCGCGCGGCGGCCTCCAGGATCTCCGCGCGGCCCGCCGCGTCGGGGAGCTTGAACTCCACGCGCTGGTCGAACCTGCACGAGGGGAAAAAACGGCATACCCATCGGTCGGAAGCAGTGCAGTCGGACACGCGAGCCTTCCGGGGGCCACGTTGCCACAGAAATGCAGGAGGCATGGGTCGCAAGACACAGGACACGAGGGTACCCTTAATCTGGCAGGGTGGACCTACTAATCCGGGCCGTCTGTACCCATCGGTCGGAAGCAGTAGGTAGAAACGTGAAGTAGGAAGGCGTTGAAAGCAGATCGGGTGTCCGCCCGCCCCCTGAAGAGGACGGAAGAGGGGAAACCAGTTACTCGATCGTTGATGTAAGAAGGCGCTCAAAGTAGATCGGAATCTGGGAATCCACAGCTTCCTACTCTCAACGACCGATGGGTAGGCACATTTTCGGGGCTCCGCGCGGATCTCTTGCATCGGCGCTGGACTCCCCTCCCTGGCGCGCTCCACGCGCCCAGGGGCGTCGCCGGAGGCGTCGCCAGGGGGGCCACACGCCCATGCAAGGAATCCCCGCGCGGAGCTCCCACGCACTGGGGGCAGAGGGGAGGGGGAGGAGGCAGGAAGGGTCCATTTTAGACGAACGCGTTCCACGATTCGCAGGAGTAGCTGCTCGCAAATGGCCTTGATTCGCCGCGGGGAATTACGGTCCACTACATCCAGGCGAACATGTGTGTTCTCGGACGTTTGCGAGTAGGCACTTTGCGAGTAGTGGACCGCGCTCGGTCACTTTTGCAGGGAGTCAGGAGGACGAAGCGGACGCAATTGATCAGGCCCGGCATGCCGTCAACTCATCGCCCCGAGCACCCCGACAAAGCCCCAGGAGGCTCCCCGACCCCTCGGAGGAACTTCGCACACGCCCCAAAGCGATCCCAGAAGGGCCCCGAAGGATCCAACAGCCTTCAAGATGTCAGCAGGGCCCCAACAATGCCCCAAGAGCACCCCCAAAGAGCTTCCGAGACCATTTTGGCCCAAGACTCGGTCGCGAAAAAGCTGCGTGCATCTCTTCTTCTCGAGAACCGGCCCGTGCGGAGCAGCGCCTCGTCCAGCACCTCGGGGCGATTCGTGGCGGCGAGGAACAGCACGCCCGACGACGGCTGGAAGCCGTCCATCTTCGCCAGCAAGGCGTTGAGGTTGGAGTCCTGGTCGCGGGTGACGGAGCCGCCCATCTCCCCCGCGTCCTGGAAGGCCGTCGGGCCCTGCCTACGGGCCACGCCCAGGGAGTCGATCTCGTCGACGAAGATGATGCACGGGGCCCGCTTCCTGGCCTCGTCGAACATCCTCACAAGGAGGAGAAGGACACAGCATGAACATCAGCTTTCGGAGCTCCGCGGAGATGTCTTGGATCCGCCCTGGACCCCTCCCCTCGGCCGCGTGGAGCGCGCCAGGGGCGGCGCTGGAGGCGTCGCCACGGGGTTCCTGCGCAAATCCGAGAGATCTGCGCGGAGCTCCGAACATTCACGTGCAAACCACATACTATGTTGTTTCTCCTCGCGTCCTGAGGGTCATGGACGTCCCAACTCCAGAGAAGGGCGACTGCCGGAAGTCGCTGCCTGAGAAGCAACGATTTGGGGGACTGGCATAGGGGGCAAAACATCGACCTGGAATCGGCGAGACATCTCCGATAGATCGGCGATAGTCGCCCGATAATACATCACAGCGTTATTAGGCGGGGTGGAGTTATCGGGCCCTGTCGGCGATGAGTAGACGATTGGGGGTCGATGCGTCGTAAGACGAAGCCAGGACGAGGATCAAATCGGGTGAGAAGAACTCGAGAACCTCTGGAATCCAGCGGTCCTCGAGGATGTCTCGGGCGCCGCGGCCCTCTCAGAGCGCTCTGGAGCGCTCTGGGAGCGTCCCGGAACGCTCTGAAACGGATTCGTTCTCGTCCAAGCCCCGTCCGACATCCCCCCTTGTGCCTAAAGTGCGGGCGCGGCCGCAAGAAACCCACTTCTGAAAAGCCGCGCGCGAGGTGCACCTGAGGGGAAACCCAGAGCACCCAGAACGCAGCAGCTTCTTCAACGGCTGTGGGAAGTTACCGCGCAACTCGCGGAACGAAGGAACCCAAGATCCCTGACGAACAGCATATGGCCGACTCCGGAAACCCTGAACCCCAACATGTTTTCATCTCTTGGGGGCGCATGTTTTACTTCCGCTTCTATTCCCGCCCCCTTTCGCCGCCCTTCCGCCAGCTTCCGCTGGCGGAGGCGGCCTCGTTTTACTTCCGCCGGCCTTCCGCCTCCCTCCGCGGCGGAAGAGATGACAACCCCTCCGACCCTCGAAGGCAAGGCTATTTTCTGGAACGCCCCAGATGGTTTCTTGACGCGCGCCCCCACTGTGCACCTCGGCCCGACTGTATGCCTGTCCCCCACGATCCTCGGACCCCCGTCGTCATGATTGTTTCATGACGTCGACCCCCAAATGTCTGGACCCGCTCCCCGGGACCAGCTTCTCATCCTGAGCCGTTGTTTGACGCTCCCAGGGCCCGGCAAGGGCCCCCGGATGCCGAAAATAGTGAGAAACCTTCCGTCGTGATTTTTTCATGGCCCGAGGAGGTCTGGGTGATGGGCGATTTTCCACCATCACAACCATAGGTAGGATAGGGCGGATAAGGAGGAGGAGGAGGAGAAGGAGGAGGAGGAGGACCAGTGTAAACCCAAGAGTCATCAACGATGTTGGAGTAACATCTCCTTCCAAGCTCCCTCTTCATAGTCCCCTACAACGGTTCATTTCCGTTGATGGAATTGCCTCGTTGGAAGACGCCCGTTTGAAGACCCCGAAGCATGCCAAAACATTGTTCTTGGGATTCCAACGCCACGGATCAACCTGACTGTGGCGTCTTAACGATCCTGAGTCGTGCCAGAACGCCATTCGTAGGACTTCAACACAGAGAATCAACGTAACTGTTGCGCCCACAAAATCCTGAATCCTTCCAAACACCATGTCTGGTACGTTGATGATGGGAGTCCGTGGAACTCTTGCAAAATTTGAAACAAATGTGCGCCGCGCTAAAGCGAGAACCATATTTTGAAAATGAGCCGCCCTCAATCCATGAAACTTTTGCAGATGTTTAAAGAGAATGTGCGCCGCGCTATAATGAGAACCACATTTTGAAAACCACGCGTCCTCAACCCGCGAAGCTTTTGCCAAATCTTTAAGCCGAATGTGCGCCGCGCTGAGGCGAGAACCACATAATGAAAACCACCCGCCCTCGATCCGTGATTTTTTTGTTGTTGCAAATTGTTGGAACGAATGTGCATCTTTAAAACCAAAATGCCCCGCGCTCAAGCGAGAACCACATTTTGAAAAAGGAACCGCCCTCAATCCGTGAAGCTTTCGCACATATTTAAAACGACTGTGCGCTGCGCTAAGGCGGGAGTGACATGTTGAAAACCACTCGCCCTCAATTCATTCAACTTTAGCATTTTTTACACGAATGTGCGCCACGCTAAGGCGAGAGCCACAATTTGAAAACCACCCGCCCTCAATTCGTGAAACTTTTGTAAGTCTTTAAAACGAATGTGCGCCGCGCTAAGGCGAGAAACACATGTTGAAAACGACCCGCCCTCAATCCGTGAAGCTCTTGCATTTTTTTTAAACCGAGTGTGCGTCGCGCTCTGGCGAGAGGCACATTTTGAAAACCACCCGCCATCCATCTGTGCAACTCTTGCCACTTTTTAAGCTTCAGGGTAAGAGATAGTGAGGAAGTCTCAGGCGAAACGCCCAGCCCACCCTAAAATCTGGCCTCGGGGTGCGACAGGGAGAAATTAGTTGTCAGGAACAAGAATGGAGGAGGAGGAGGAGGAGGAGGAGGAGGAGGAGAAGGAGGAGGAGCAGGAGCAGGGACGAGGAGGAGGAGGAGGAGGAGAGGGAGGAGGAGGAGGGGAGGAGGAGGAGGAGGAGGAGGAGGAGGAGAGGAGAGGAGGAGGAGGAGGAGGAGGAACAGGGAGGAGGAGGAGGGAGAGGAGGAGGAGGAGGAGGAGGAGGGAGGAGGAGGAGGAGGAGGAGGAGCAGGATGAGGAGAAGGAGGAGGAGGAGGAGGAGGAGGAGGAGGAGCGAAGAACGAGGGGCAATACATCCTGTCGTGATTTCTTCATGACCCGAGGGGGTCTGGGTCTGTCGCTGCCCCCGGCTGCCAGAGACGGCCAGGAAAGGCACCCCGGCCGCCGAGGCCACCGCGCGGGCGGCGTACGTCTTGCCCGTGCCGGGCTCCCCGCAGAAGAGGACGCCCTTGGGGGGCGTCGCCCCGACCTTCCGGAAGCGCTCCGGGTTGCGGACCACCTCTCTCGGCGGCGAGGAGGAGCAGGAGGAGGAGCAGGAACGAGAAGGAGGAGGAGGAGGAGGAGGAGGAGGAGGAGGAGGAGGAGGAGGAGAGGAGAGGGAGTAGGAGGAGGAGGGGGAGGAGGGGAGAAGGAGGAGGAGGAGGAGGAGGAGGAGGAGGAGGAGGAGAGGAGGAGGAGTAGGAGGGAGGAGGAGGAGAGGAGGAGGAGGAGGAGGAGGAGGAGGAGCGACGAGCGAGGAGGAGAAGGAGCAAGGAGGAGGAGTAGGAGGAGGAAGAGGAGGAGAAGGGGGAGGAGGAGGAGGAGGAGGAGAAGGGGCAGGAGGAGGAGGAGGAGGAGGAGGGCCAGTGAAAACCCAACAACCATGAGCGATGTTGGATCCCCCCCCCCTCCCAGCTCCCTCTACGCAGGCCCCTACAACGGTTCATTTCCATTTGGAAAACTGCTTCGTTGGAAGACAACCGTTTGAAGACCCTGAAGCATGCCAAAACATTGTTCTCGGGAATCCAACGCCATGGGGCCATGGGTGAACCTGACTGTTGCGTTTGACGATCCCGAAACGCGCCAGAACGCCACTCTTGGAACTTCAACACCGCGAATCAACGTAACTGTCGCGCCCAGAAAATCCAGAATCCTTCCAATACGCAATTTCTGGTACTTTGATCCAGGAATGCCGTGACACTCTTGCAAGTTTTATAAGCAAATGTGCGCGGCGCTAAGGCATGAACCACATTTTGGAAAAGGAGCAACCCTCAACCCGTGAACTTCTAGCACCTGTTAAACATGAATGTGCCCGGCGAGAGCCACATTTTGAAAACGGGTCCCCCTCAACCCGTGAAACTTTTGCAAACTCTCAGAAATAATGTGCGCGGCGCTACGGCGACAACCACATTTTGAAAACGGGTCGCCCTCAATCTGCGAACAGCGAACAACTTGAGAATCTTTCAAACGTATGTGCGCGGCGCTGAAGCGAGAAACACATTTTGAAAACGGGTCGCCCTCAATCTGTGAAACTCTTGCAAATGTTGACGAGAAGGTGGAGGAGGACGAGGAGGAGGAGGAGGAGGAGAAGGAGGAGGGGGAGGAGGACGAGAGGAGGAGGACGAGGAGGAGGAGGAGGAGGAAAAGGAGTAGGAGCAGGAGGAGGAGCAGGAGGAGGAGGAGGAGGAGGAGGAGGAGGAGGAGGGAAAAGAGTAGGAGCAGGAGCAGGAGCAGGAGCAGGAGCAGGAGGAGGAGGAGGAGGAGGAGGAGGAGGAGGAGGAGGAGGGAGAGAGGAGGAGGATCACGAGGGGGAGGAGGCGGAGGAGGAGGAGGAGGAGGAGGAGGAGGATGATCAGGACGAGGAGGAGGAGGAGAAGGAGCGGGCCTTCTCCGAAGGCGGAGGGACTCTTCTCAGAAACCCTCGCGCTCTGGCGTCCTTCGACAGGAGTCCTCTGTGAAGGCTCAGAAGGAAGGCGCTGGCGAGCTAGCGCCGCGCAGCCTCCGAGGCCACGCCGAGCAGCGGATCGCCGGCCCCGTCGGCAGCAGCAGCAGCAGGAGTCTCAACGAGGGCCTCGGACTTCCAGAAGTTGGGGCAGTTTGAGGCCAACGTGTCAAGCGTGCGCCAGTCGGAGGGGTCAGCGACAAAACAGCGCGGGCGCTCCAACACCACCGCGTGCTCGGGGAAGGTGACCCGCGCGGAGCGCCGCCATGCACGCTAGATCCCATCGGACAATGCGAGGTCCACCCCGAAGCCCGGGAAGAGACCGCGCCGCCAGAGAGAACGCGCTCAGCACAATGCGAAACACTTGAGCGAGGACGGGGGGGCCCAGTCGCCGCATGTCCGAGGGTGGCTGCCGAAACTGCGCTTCGTATGATTCTGTGGAGACAGCGCGCGTGAAATAAATATGCACCGAGACGCTCGGGGGCGTCGTGCCGCGGCCGATAGCTCGAGCCGCCGCGAGAAAGAGGACGGCCACGGGATCGGCCCAACATCTGGACGCCGTGGCACCAGGGCCCATCCGAATGCCAAAGTAGAGCAACTCGGCAGCTGCCCCCAAAGAGGCCCATTCGGGAACCAGACCAACGATTGCAGTCGAGGCGTCCATAGCGAGAGCGGCGCTGTAGGACCCAGAGAGAGGAACCGCGAGGCACTTGGTGGCCTTGAGGCTCGAGCTGGCAAGGAGGTCGGAGACGCGCGCGATGGCTCCGCCAATGTCGTCGGCGCAGGCCCGCGCGAGGCCTCGTCGGAGGCGCTCGACGCAGTGCGCGAGATCCCGCGAGAAGGCGGCCGACGCGATGGCATAAAGACCCCGAGAGCCCCCGGCCCTGAATAATGCCACTGCGAGCCCAGAAGATCGAGGCGCCCCCCGCCCGACGAGGCGACGCCCCCAATCGCGGCGCGCAGGAAGCTCACAGACGCGTAAAAGGCCTCAGGGACACCGAGGTGCTGAAGGATGAAAATCACGAACTCCTGATTCAGGGGCGGGAAAGCCCTGCCGACGTCCAGGGGGGGCCAGGAGGGGCAAGTCCCGAGAGAGCGGCGGCGTCGGCGATAGCTGTCGAGCTCCAAGATATGTCGAGGCACGAATCCCTGCCAGCACAGGGGGGCGACAACCTACAGCGCGGGGGGGGTGGCGCGATTCGTCGCCGACGACAGAAACTTGCTGTCAGTGCTGCGCAACCCCGGCACTCTGACCTTGTCGGCAGAACGGGCGCGCACTCTCCCTGGGCCCGCCCCTGGTCAGAGACGGCGGAAGGAACGCCCGCAGCGTCGTCGGCGCATCGCGAGAGAGCGCCCGCCACGAACGCACCCGGCCCAGAGCGTCCATCAAGACCGTCGCGCCGAACTTGTCGGCAGACCGTGCGGCGCGCGGTCAGCCGTCCACCCTGGGCGCTGAATCGCGGGCGGAGCGATTCGGTTTCCTCGGCGCGTGCATGGCGGGGGGTGGGGGATGCGCGTCGGCGATTGGCGGCAGCCATTGGGGAACGCATGAGGGCGCAACCTCCTTGCCCCGCGGCTTGCGAGAGAAGGCAGGGCGGCAGCGCGCGGCAGGGGCGCCCGGGCGATCGCGCGGGCCAGCAGCCTTGGCGCCACCAGGACGACGAAGAGATGTCAGACAGATATGCTTCCCAATTGGAGACCGCAGCCGTGCCGACTCGGAGTCGAGAGCCGCGGAGGCCTCGCGCAGGACCTCTGGATTCCGCCCCCGCGATTCGCAGTAATTCTCTGTGCCGCTCCAGACGAATGGGGGGCGGCGCGCCCTGCCGATCCACCGATCCGACCAGGCCGCGAAGGCGAGCGCGAAACGGGGGATCCTGTCAAACAGCTTTCGGCGCCAATCGCTGAGCAGGAGGACGAGTTGCACGAGAAGTAGATGAGACGGCGACCGCGACGTGGTCTGAGATAGCCGGACACCTCGGCGGCCACCCCCGCCGTCGCCGAGCGCGCGCGCAGCTGGCAGATCTGCCAACGCTGCAAGGAGACGGAGACCCGATCGACGGCGGCAGCCCAACCAGGGGCGCGCCCGTAGTGCGTCGCCCCGCTGCCCAGGATCTCCGCAATCTTGATCAGCACCTGCCCCCGCAATGAAGCGCGACCAGGGCGACGGCGTGCGGCGTGAGAGGCCCCGGCCGCGGGTGCGCCCGCGACGAGCGCCTCCTCGCACGAGAACATGAAGTCCCCATTGGCGACCGCGAGGTGGTCGCAGGGTGCGGCGGTAGCCGCGGCCAGCTCCGCGTTGATCGCAGCCGTAGCGGAGCGCACCTCGGCAACCGTCCAGTCGTGGCCGCGCGCGCTCGCGACGCAGGGCGGCCCGCGAGCCCGCAGGCCCCCGAAGAAGAACGACACGCCCATGCACAGGAGCCACCTGCTAGATCTGAACAAGCTCCTCCTCCTCCTCCTCCTCCTGCTCCTCCTGCTCCTCCGCCTCCTTCTGCTCCTCCTCCGGATGGATCTCCCGCTGCCTGGGCAAGCCGGGGGAGGGGGATGGCCGCGCCGCCGCGACTGCGATCCGCGCGGCCATCGCCGCAAGAACTCGTGTAGACCTGCGCGCCAGGAGGGGTAACAGCCACGCATCGACGAAGCTGAGCTTCGACGCGGTGAACTTCTTGAAGATATGCCACGGCGCAGCCAGGGGCGAGTCGAGACAAGTACTGCTTTTTCGAGCTGGGCCTCCCACCCGCAGCTTGAAGCAGAAGAGCTCGGCAGTTCCGGGTGCAACGTCGTAGCGGAGAGGCCGCAAGGTTTGAGGGGGGGCGCGAACGCTCGAATATTGCGCGGCGTCAAGGGCGCCGATTGACGGGCTCCTGGGCTGCCGCGATGGGGGCGGTCGCGCGCACCATGGCGTCCTTGGAGAGCCCGTGCTTCGACGGGCGATCGGAGTCCCAGAAGAGAGCAGGAGGATAATCCGCCAGGGCCCGCTCCACCCGCAGCACATTGTCCCAGCCAATGGAGAGGATGCCCCTCCGGCGGTGGCTGCGCAACATGTGATGGGCAAGGATGCCCTCGGCGATGGCCGCGCGACAGCGGCGCAAAGCGAGTTGCGTCTTGATCTGCTTGGGCGACGTGTCGGGGCCGAAGTGCAAGCGGGCGTCCACGTCGGAGCCAGGGAGAGCGACTGTGGACTCGCGCCAGGAGCCGCCCTGCTTGAGGCCAGAGAGGGCACGGATCACCTTCCTCGCCGCTGGGCCGCCCATGCCAGCGAACTGCACCACGAGGCACCTAGTGGGGACCTGGCCCCGCGCCTCGATCTCGTGCTCGTCAGACGTGAAGGTGAGCCCAGAGACGAGCGTCGTTGCCCGCTGGGCCACAGCGGCCAAGATGGAGGCATCAAGGTCACGGTCGGAACCGTCTGGGGCAGCCACAGGAGCCGCACGCCGCTGCTCAGCAACAGCCAGAAGCTTGCGAAATTCATCAAGCTGAGCCCGCATGCGCCCAAACTCAGCATCGCGCGCGTCGAGGCGAGAGCCCTGCTCGCGGATGGAAGCGGTGTGAGCGTCCAACTGGGCCTGGGGACGGCGTGAGGGATCGCCGACCTGCGGGCGGATGGCCGCCTGCAGCTGCTGGTCTATGGAGGTGGACTGGGCGGTGACCTGCGCCCTGAAGCCGTCGATGGCGACCAGGAGGGCGTCGTGGTTGCTGGCCGCCGTCTGGCCGACTGCGGAACGCACGGCCTCGGTGAGCGAGGCCCGCACGGCGTCGGACTCATCCCTGCAGATCTGGCGCCCTTGCCACCCTGCCGGCGCCAATGGCCTGCGGCGGCAACGTGGGGGCGCCGTCGAGGATCTGCAGGGCGCGCGCGAGGTCGGAGTCGGCAGGCGCAGCAGCGGCAGAGATCATGGCACATGAGAAAAGAGCGCGGCCCAAACTCGCGAGGCCTGAAGCTCACCCGAAGATCGAAAAGCTGAACTGACGGACCTCGAGCAAGGAAGGCCCTCCGGCTACAGACAAGCTCAACTACCAGAGCCGAGCGGTTGAACTTGAGCCAACATTGTTACGGAGGAGGAGGGGGATCAGGGATCAGGCCGAGGCGCAACATCCGATTCGGATGAGGGCTGGCGGGCGAGGGAAATGGTGGAGGGCGCGGGATTCCCGCCGCCACGGCCCCGCGGCCCTCCGCGCAGGCCGAGGGCCACTAAGGCGCAGGCCGCGGTGGCAAGCAGCCCGACGGCGCCAGCCGCTGCCTACCACCATGGCCTGCGCCACCCAGCGGACCTCGCGACCCGCTAGAGCAGCTTCAATGCGCCGGGACTGCGCTGAGGCCCTTTCCGCATGGCCTCGGCAGTCCGCCAGAAGGCCCCTCGACACTGGGGCCTCAATGGAGGCGCGGGCGCCGCGGCGGTGGCACAGCAAAAACTTGACTGTGTCCTGCACGCAATGGCCCCGATACCCGAAAGTTTCCAGTGCCTGCACGTGCAGGCCATCGTAAGTGAGCCCCAGCTCACGACAGGCGTTCTAGACAGCATCGCTTCGCGCCCTAGGGAAGAGGCCATTGTGACGCTCCGCTCTAGCAGCTGAGAGATACAGGTGGAGCGGCGTGGACTCACACTTATTGCCAGGCTGCTCAAGCTTTGCTCGAGAGAGCGAAGTCTTGCCTGAGCAGTGGCACACCGTGCACCTCACCCCCCCGCTCTCCGCCACCTCCAGGTCGTGAGATAGGAGGGAGAGCTGAGGCACCGCCAAGGGATTACGGCTGGGCCTCGCAGACATGGAAGAGGAATCAGCCTGAGACGCGACAAACTGAGCGACCGGACCCAGAAACCGACGTCTTTTTCGCATCCTTCAACTACGCCGGCGGCGAGGATAGCAATGGCATGCTGCTTCGCCCCCAGCTTTGCAAAGAAATCGGCCCACATGTTGCCCAGATAATCGAAAACCGCAGTGTCCACGGTTCCATCCAGGCTCGAAGCGCACACGCCAAACAAGAGGGAGTCTAGGTCTCCGCGGGCAGGGGTCCAGCGGACTCGGGGCCTCTCACTAGGCGGAGCTCCTGCTGGGCACAACTGAAACAAATCACGCCAAATGCCCGCGTGCTTGTGACTACCTGTAGCTAGCTCGGCAGACTAGCTCGATGCCTCTTGCACCGCTGAGAGGTGATCACTGATAAGCTCGACCCGACTCGGGCCAAGGCGGACCGCCTGCAGCAACGCATACCTTGAGGCCCTGGGGGCGGTCTGGATGGCCCCTGAAAGGGGCCCAAAACGCGCCCAAATGGGTCAGCCCCCAGGACTGAGCCCGACCGCAGCCCACCAGCAGCGGCAAGCCTCGGGTAGACCGTTCGAAAGACCAGGAACGGTAAGAAGTTGAAAGCCCCACGGCATGTTCGTGGCACCCCAGAAACTGGGGAGGATACTTGGCTGGGGCAAAAGCAATGCTGAGTGGGAGGACGGGAACACCATGCGCCAACTCCAAAGTGTCGAAGTCGGGGGGGGGGGGGGGGCTTTTGCTTTGTCCCGCAGCCAATTCACATGCTCAATCACGTCGTCTGGAAGCAGGGATGCCTCGGCTGTGTCATCACTGGGTTCCCAAGCTCGTTTACACTCATGCCACTGGTGGCCGAAAGTGCCGAGGGCATCGCAACCAAATTCGCGCTGGGGACTGGCCGCGTAGCCATGCTGATGCTTCTTGGCGGGCGGCGAAAGTTTCCCGCTGATCAGGCCTCTCAGGGCCGCTTGCCTAGGGGGGTCCTGAACAGCCAATATCCCTCATCGGAGCGCGCCCCCCCCACAGACATGTTCATCGCCGCAGGTCTCGGGAATCGCCTCCAACATCTGCCGCACTTGGGCGCGACTGGTGCCCTCGCGCAAACGCAGCTTGACAACCCAGGGGCTAGCGGTGAACAGACAAATATTTTCGCCCTGGTCAGTCCTGAGTTGACGGTGAGAAATCAAATCCCACCCAACTCGCCCCAACGAGTAATGACCGCCCCAATAGGCCCCTGGACGCGATCCCAGCGAGGGCGATCACGCAAACGAGCTCGAGCAGCCGAGCAGGCAACTCGCATGTCAGAATCGGGCGCTTTCCGATCCCATACCCAGCGGCAATACCAGGACACCAGCGGGATCGTAGCATCAAAGATGGGGTCAAAGCTGGGGCCCTTGTGGGCATGCAAGAAACCAGTGCCGTGAGAAGCACCGCCCGCCCCCATAAGGCTCCCAGCTAAGGCCCTGGGTTCTGAGCGTGTCAGTGGTCACTCCTGATACCGAGGCCCCGTGGCCTCCGCTGGGCACGAGGCCTGTGCGCCGCAAGCCAGCAACCTTGGTGCCCGCAGACTTCTTGAGCACCTGGATGCGTTGCTTCCTCTTGACCAGCGCCACTCGCCTCTTGGCTCCCACCTTTCGGAGAGCACGCCTGCCAAACAAACCATGATCAAGGTTTCGCATGTGATCATAGCCCTGCATTCCCATCAACTTGGCCGACATTGCCACGTGCTTGGAAGCGGCCAAGCTGGCGGCAACAACCCCAAACGTATTAGGTAGCAGCAGAAGGCCAATCGGCCGCACAAGACGACGCAACTCCCGACCCGTAGCAAGCACCACCTCACCTCGCCCAGGGTCAGGACCTGAGCAGTGCAGAGAGACATCGTCAATTAAAGTTCTGGCCTGGACTGGAATTCTTCAAATCAAACTTAACTGGTTTCAGCAGCACTGCCATCGTAATAGAGGTAGCAGCCGGGCATCCAGCTACAATCCCTGGCAAAGAAACGATGGGGCTCCGAAAGTGATGCGACCGCGTCAATCCTCCAAGGGGCAATCTAAGTCTGGATGACCATCCACCCAAGGCGGAGCGGGAAACCTACCTGCCGAAACATCTGAAACAGGACCGAGAGTTTTATCATTTCGTAGCGTTTAATCATGTCTAGCAAGAGGGCTACCGAGTGCCAGCCTCTGGCTCTGGCTACCTCGGCCGAAAGGTTCACTTCGAACGCTGAATCCGACGCACTTCTACCCTTCCCAGACCCCCCAAACTCTCGAGCACGACTCCCCGCCTCCCACTCATCAATCACAGTGCGCCGACTGCGTCCCAAGACTCGCAGAATCGTTTCTAGAATAGCGATTAGCCTGTGGCCGCCGTCGGGCATTGGCAGCCTGACAAGCTGCTCACTAAGCGCTTGCTCGGCCAGACGAGTGCCCGGCTAGCGTAGCCTCAGGAAGGTACTGGAACGCACGAGGATTGATCTTACAACGGCCAACCGCCGTCTTCGGGGGAACTCGCGCAATCGCTCTCCTCAAATCGTCGACCCCGAGCGGCGGCAGGCTCGCCCAATCCTGCGGATCGCTTGGCAGCTGCAACTCGTCGCAAGTGTGAGTGGCCCGAACACGGGGCCATTCGTGGCGCGTTTCGGCGGCAAGCTCGAACGGTTGGATCCGATGCTCCTCGGTGAGCACCTCTTGGGTTCCACGGACCTTGGTAAAACGATGGGAAGCTTTGGCCCCGTCCAGGCACGCATCCCTGACCCCAGACTTCCAGGCCCCCCCTTTGCCGGCGAAAAGTGCGGTTCTTTGTCCTGGGCCAGGGACAAAACTGACAAAACTCGCTCGATCAAATCGGGCGTAGACGGGTCACCCACCGCATCCACTCCACACCTGAAAAACCTTGCCGCCAGCTCGTCGAGGTGCGCGAACACCCAGTCGAGCCTCTGGATCCTGCCGAGGAAGGCCTCGGTGTCGATCAGAACCTTGGCAGCGCGCTTCGACCTCATTGGCTGCTCGGCCACTTCCGCGTCAAGGTTGGGAATGCACGACTCCAGCGCGGTGTGCGCACTGCGCAGATGCCTGGCCCACCTGGCCGCTGCACTCCGCGCTGCACACCCGCGCGGGGGTCGAGGCTGTCGGTGCTGTGGGACTGCGCGGAGCTTCTTCCAACGAGCTTGGTTCTCTCCAGCTCTGCCTTCGTAACCGTGGAGACGGGGTCCAGCAACGTCATGTCGGTCCAGAAGCTCAGCCTCGATACCCTGTCAACTGATTAGCTGTCGTGGCATGTTAAATATCACCATGAAGCCTCTTCCAATTACGTGGGAACCTCCCGCAACCAGGCTTGGCCAGTGATCAGCAACTCGGCGCCGCATGACTGTGTCTTTGGCGTGAACTTGCATCAACGCAAGCCTGCGTGGCCAGATCGTCGCAGCGTCCACCGCATCAATCATTCCAGAACGGATGGCGAATCCCTCAGGCATGATGAAGTAGTCACTCGTCCTTCCTGGTGTACTCTGAATACATGTAGGCGCAGACGGCGCCACCAGCACTCCTCCTATAGATGTCGCCCACGGCTGCATCGGGGCGCGGTCCATATTGTAGCCAGCTGCAACAATCCATTCATGCCCAAGCGCTCGCAATCTAAGCAGGTACTGAGTCAACGTCGTGAGCAATGCCATATTCTTCTGTCCCATCTCTTCGCCGACATGGAGATGGGCCGACGCCGCCACGAAGCCCCCTTTGAACCAAGTGCGCACTAGCGCCGCGACCATTCTCTCGTCCAACAACACTCATTTGGTGTCGGCCAGCAAGGGCCCAGCCGTAACCTGCACCCTCTTCGGCGCAATCACCGCCACGCCACCGCTTGTGCCATGCCCGTGGCCAGTCTCTTTGGCTGGGGCCCACGCGCCGTGGTAGCCGACCGCGCTCATGCGGCCTTGAAATGATCCCATCTTCGCTGCCGTGGCGTGATGCTCCTGTACGCACATGATAGGCTGCTCATCTCCTAGCACAGGAGCATCGGCCTCGAACGTCTCAGCGGGCGGGTTGGACGAAGTAGCGTTGACAGTAGCAATGCGCGTCATGGTGCCGACTCAAGAGAACAAGCACACATGCGTGCCAATCAACGCCAACAGCCAACTAACCCATTTTGTGCCGCTTCGCGAACGACAACAACATGGCGCCCGCCCGCTTGGCTGCTTCACGCAATTCACCTTCATCATCGGGCGCGTGCTGCTCGACCGAGCGGAGGAACTCTCGCAGCGCCGCTGGATCGCCCGCCTCCGACGGGATGGCTTGCTCCCAGCGCTGCCAGTGCTCAGCCGTCGCAGCTGCAGCAGCCTGAACGGCCTGCTCGGCCTCCTGCTGCTGCTGCTGCTGCCTCGCCTCATCGGCGGCGCGGCGTTGCTGAGCACTGTGCGAATCCTCCGCCACCTTCGCCTCAGCCAAGCACTCGTGCAGCTTCTGCGCCAAAGCCGGCTTGCCACCAAAGCCCTCGAGCAACTCGCCGCACTTCTCGACCGTGAGGTTGCTGTCAAGGAGCTGCTTGAGCCCCTGTGCGCCGTCGTCGGCGGGCTTCGTAGGGGCCCGTGGCGCGCCAGCCACCAACTGGCACCGCTCGGCCTCCAACTTTGTGATCTCCGCGACTGTGGCCTGAAGCGCCTCGGCCGTGTCCTCCACAGTCTTCTGCGCCTCTGCCACCACCTGCTTGAGCTCCTCGACCACTTCGGTCTGGCGCTCCCGCTTCTTGACCAACTTCGTGTGCTGAAAGGACATCTCTTTGAGCCGCGTGTCCAGAGTCTTGCCGCGAAAGATCTGACCTCGCAAGGTGGTCTGCCGTGCTCGCAACTTTTCCCGCAACTCATCGCACTCTGGGCCTTCCAGGTCTGCAACTTTCTGAAGCTTCCCGGTGACGGCCCCGACCTCCTTGCGTAAGTCTGCGTCGCTGTCCTTGCCCTCGTCGACATCCATGGCGTGGCCGTCGGGCTTGGTTGCGACCTCCTTCTTCCGTAGCTGTGTAACTTCCTCGCGCAACCTCTTGAGCTCGGCAGTGAGCTTGGGGTCGGGCTGCGCTGGGGCCTTCAGCGCCGACACAGAGGGAGTGGCTGGCTGCTTGATCCCTGCAAATGCTGACGCCTTGGGCTGCTTGCGTAGCGAACAGTGATCGAGATCCGCTCTGCCCCACCACCGATCGCCAGTCTGATGCGACCAACAGTGCTTACAATACTATGGTTTGGCCCACGCCTGGCGTCTGTGCTTGTGTCGCGAGGGCGGCGCACCGCCTTGAGAAGCATGCGAGGGCGCCATGGGCCTTCCGTGCTCGCGTGCGAAAAAGATATCGTGCTGTGCTCAGGTGGGAAACCCGTGTACAGTACACCGTATGCAACAGCTCCTACAATATCTGAAGTCCTGAGCGAAACACTACGGACTTGAGCCAAAATGGCTACGGACGGAGGAAAAGGAGGAGGAGGAGAAGGAGGAGGAGGAGGAGGAGGAGGAGGAGGCGGAGGAGGAGGAAGAGGAGGAGGACGGCGAGGAAGAAAGGGAGGAAGGGAGGGAACGAGGACGAGGAGAGAGGGTGTTGTTGCCAGAGGTTTCCCTGGCCTGTGGAGTCGCAGGCGTTCCCAAGGAACCCCCCACGGCCTCCAGAGCACCCTTCACGAGGCCCTTAGTGCTCCCGGGGTGTCAGAATGGAGGGACAAGCGGGGGGCGCGTTGGGCCAGGACCATATTTAATTAGCGCCCCCTGGACCTCGACCAGCTCGGCCAGCTTCTTGCGGATCTCCGGGCACCCGCGCAGGTCCGACATGTCGACGAAGGCGGGGTCGCCCCTGGCGAGCACCTTGAAGTCCTTGACGCTCTTGTACGCTCTGCTGACGTCGTCCTCGGAGGTGTCCTGCTCCTCCTTCTTGGCCTGCATGCCCTGCAGGCGCTGCAGCATCGGCACCAGTGCCCTGCGCGCCTCGTCCCTCATTGCGGCCGCCCTCTCCTCGGCCACCGCGGCCTGGCGCGGAGGCCCCGCGGCGTCCCTCTGCCAAGGCAGCGCCACGCCCAGCGTGCCCGCCAGGCTGCTGAGCGCCCCCAGCAAGCTGTACGGCGCCTGCGCGGCGCCGACGCCCTCCTCCGGCTCCGGCAGCCGCGTCACCTTAGGTCGGGCATGTCCCCCTGCAAGCGGATTTTGGGCACAACATCAAACAAATCGTCAAACCATCTCCAGGAATAGGCAAATAGATACTAGAAACTAGAAACATCGTCCCCAGATATTTTTAAATACTATTTTGGGATATTCCTCCTGTAGACGGACATGCCCGACTTACGCGTCACCCTCCCGGCGTGTCTCTCCAGCGCAGCCCTCGCCTCTCCCGCCACGTCCACGAACTGCAGCGCGCAGGTCCGCGGGTCCGCCCGCTCGTCGAGCCCGGCGAACAGCCACCCGACGCGCACGCGGGTGGGCCCGACCCCCACCTCCTGCAGCACCCACCTGCCGCTGCCTGTTTGGAGTCCCGAAGCGGTGCGGTGACAGACCGTGAGGTGACCTCGAAATCCCCCAAGACCTCCCCGCACGGACCGTCAACGCACGGTCTTGGGACCCTGGAGGCCCCTGTCGCCCGAGACGTCCTCGGAGAGGGACTGGAGTCCCCCAACCGTGGGGTGACCCCGAATCCCCACCGACTCACCGCACGGTGTGGTCACCACCCCGTCTGGGGGCCCCCGAGCCTGCGGCCTCCCTCGACAGCCCGGCGTACAACCTTCGCCGCAGCGCGCGCCCGAGGCGCACGGTCACCACGGCCATGGCGCCGAAGGTCGCCAGGGAGTCCACCCGCGGGGCGAGGGCGCCCTCGCAGTGCCGGAGCAGCTCCTCTAAGCACGGGCGTGGCCCGGGCCCCTGGCCGACTTACGCCCCTCTAGATGGGGATGCAGGCTGTTTCCTTCGGGCTCCGAGGGGTGCATCCCCAACTGGGGCGCTGGCATGGTGGGGGTCTGGGTGACAAGAAGAAGAAAACGACGAGGAGGAATCTGCCGGCCCCCTGTGGGGCCACCAGGCTGTAGGATGAGGGTTTTCTGTTGCCGGCACCAGTTCCAGTTTCCAGTTTCTACTGTTACAGTTCTGCTTCTTGTTGCCTACTCTTCCTTGTTGTAGACCGCGCGGGGGGGGGGGAACCGAAGAACACTCTGGTTAGCACCTCCTAGGAAGGGTATCAGGATTTCAGGGGGGGCGTGGGACACGTACAAACATATTTAAGTCGCGCCCCCGAGGCCATAAACCCTTTTAAAATACACAGTATTCGCGTCCCCGAAGCCATGCACCCTCGCGAATTACACAACTTTCGCGTCCCCGAAGCCACCTTCGCAATACACGCCGTATTCGTATCCCCTACGACATAAACGTTGTTTAAATTACGTAATGCTTGCATGCCCGAAGCCACAAACGCTTGTAACTCACGCTGTACTCGCGTCCCCGAAGCTATAAACCGTCGAAAATTACATGATGTTCGCGTCTCCGAAGACATGAACCCGCGTAAGTGATGCAATTTTGCAACCCGAAGCCATACACCCTCGAAAATTATACCATAATAGCGTGTCCGAAGCCATCAACCTGCGTACGTAAATTACTCAATGTTCGCGTCTTCGAAGCCATACATTTGCGTAGCTTACGTTATGTTTGGGACCCCGAAGCAATAAACCCTCGCACGTTACGCACGAGTCGCACATCCGAAGCCGTAAACCATGGAAGTACACCATCGAATTCAACACTACCATCCACATCCCAATGTGTCCTGCCGATTACTCATCGTCTTCGCGTGAAGTCCCGACACTGCTTCACGGTGGCGCCAAGGCCTCAAGATTTCGCTGCTGCATTTCCCATTCTCCGAGACAGGGTGCCGGCGACAGGGGGCGAAACCCTTACGGATGATAGTAATAGTAGTACTACTAACGATATCATTGTAAGAGTGATGCTGATACTAATTCTTGTACTAAGAAGAATAAGCATACTAATCATAAGAAGAAGAAGAAGCAGGATAATAAGAATAATAGTAATAATACGACGAAGAAGAATAATAAGAAGAATAATAATAAGAATAATACGAATACTAAGACACATACTACCAATACTTATAATGATAATAATAATAAGAAGAATAAGAAAACTAATAATAATAATAATAATAATAATAAGAAAAAATACGAATACAAATAAAACATAAGCATACGCACGGCGTAAACATAAACTTTTGGCGCTCCGCATGGATTTCTTGGAACTGCGCTGGACACCTCGTCCCTGGCGTGCGGAGCGCGCCGGGGGCGGCGCTGGAGGCGTCGCCGGGGAGAGCCCGGCGCGGATCCAAGAAATCCGCGCGGAACGCCAAACGTGTTGTTGTCTCGCTGTATAAAAATCGATGCGTAAGGATACGGAAGGGGATCAGGGGTCGGTCACCGACCCCCGACGTAATGATTTGTTCGTAACGTCGACCCCCATGAAATCTCGACCCCTTCCCTGTTTTTTTTTTTTTTTTTTTTTTTTTTTTTTTTTTTTTTTTTTTTTTTTTTTTATATATATATAAAATATATTAAAACGACGACATGGGAGCGAAGAGAGACTCTGAAAGTTCGAAGCAGGCTGCAATGTATTAAACCACGCTGGCATCTCCGCCGCCCCGATCAACACCGAAACCTCTGCCGACACAGCGGGAACGCCTGAGAGAAGTATGCAGTGATGCTCGTCGCTGCAGCGCGCCCCCCGCTGAGGGGGGGGCTGCCTCGCGCCTTCTGCGGCTGTGCGCTGCAACGCTTCTGCTCGCTCATGCGGGCAGCCAAGGCGGAGCAGCGGAGAAAACCCTAACCCTTTCTCTGGGGCGGCTTTCTTGGAAAGGGGCCAGCTCTTCCTATCCCCCTTGTCAATCCCCCTTCGCGGCCCTTGCAGACAAGCGTTTGCTCCTGGAGTGAACATCCTATCGAGGCACGGTTGCGCTGCTGCTCAATCTAAGGATTCGGACGAGCTCATCAAAAAAAACCTGCCACACAATTTAGCGGGAGAAGGGACATCTGGATTTGGGATCTGGTTTTCTGTGGGGCAGGCGAGGAGGGAAGAGGAGAGTGGAGACTAACTAGCGTGACCGCTCGAGCTCGGGGGACGGGGCTGCGTCAGCTACTGCGATAAAAGAAAGTTGGCGGCCTCATCATCAGCGGCGTACTCATCTGGATTGACAGCATGGTCTGATAAGCGCGCACTATCCTCTGACAAGGTCGGGCCGGTGATAGCTGACGCAGGCGTTGGCGTTGGTGATGGTTGGAAGCACGTGCCTGGGAGGGTCCCGCCAACTGTGATCACTATCCGCCTATCTTCTTGAAGTGCTCCGGCCAGACCGAGATCTCCTCCTCCGTCCAGCCCGCGGGGGCGGGGCCCACGTGGTGGCGAGCTTTCCCCTCGGCACGGAGCCCGTCGATGACGAGCTGTCGGGCTGGCCAGTCGTGTGCTCCGATCGCCAGCTTGGCGACGTTGGGATCGTGGGTCTTCTTTATCCTGATGAACGAGACCTGCTGGGTGAGGAGGTCCACGTCGATGGTGGGTTCCTTGGCCTCGTCGGCTGGCTGGCACTGCTCGAGGTAGTCGTTGATCAGCTGCTTGACTCGGCCTCCGATCTCGCATGCTGCCAGTCCCTCCAGCATCGCCAAGGCCAGTGCTGGGGTCAGTGGGCCCAGGCGTTGTAGTGCCTCTTTGTTCTGCTCTGACATGTAGCCGTTGACCCTCTTGTGAAACCCCTCCAATTCGTCGCTGGTGTGTGTGTGAGAAGCGGGTGAATTACTGGGCATCGTCCACGTATCGGCCACCGCGAACATGAGTAGCCTGATCTTCTGCGTGTTCTGAAGCGTCAAGGTCATCAATGGCATGAGGAGAGCGTGCATGTTCTTGTCCTTGTTCGTCCAGCTCTTGTCCGTATGGTGACCTCTGTGTGCTCGTCGTCCGCCTCGGCGTCGGGCTCGGCGTGGTTCGGCGTCGGCCTCGTCCGCGTCCATGTCCATCGCCTTGTTCTCCTCCTCGGGGGGGGTTGTGTCTGGTTGTCGGGCTGCCCCTCGTTTCTTGGCTGGTGGCTCGCCGTCCTTGGAGGCGCTGAAAGAGTTGCCAGACTTGGCCGAGGACGGTCGGGGGCCGCACCAAGGGGCTCTCGGCCTCTGTGCGGTCGGCTGGACCGCCTGGCTGCCCGTGCTCGCCATCTGCAGGTGGTGGTGCAGGTCGCGCAAGTAGAGCAGGTGTAGAAGTCAGAGTCGTTCGAGTCGCCAAGCTGTAGTTGGTGGTACCCAACTGTGTGCGCGTTAGCACACGTGGTGTGGTCCGTCTCGTGCGTGTAATCGTGGGCTTGGCATCTTGCGTAATACCAATCAGTCGGTCAGCCGCTAGGCGCACTTCACGCCGCAATGGTGCTGTGTCAGCGCGCTTCGAAACCGGTGCAGGGAAGGATTGCGGTCTGGCCGACTCGCCGTCTCGAGTGGCCGTCCGCGCGGAGCGCGGGACTGTTTTGAGCCAGGGTCCACGTGGCGACGGAGGGATGTGCGTGGGAAGGTGGGCTCGAAGTGCTTCGGGATCGTGATAGTCTCGATGACAGTCGACGGCATCACTTACATGTTCCAGGAGGCATCTCGTGCGTGTCGAAGGTGACCAGGGATAGGTGTGCAACGTGCGACCGACGAAACAGCGTCCTTCTGGCCAGGAGCGACGATGATGATATTGGCAATATCGTATGTTTCCGTAGACTATCTCGCAGACGAGGCATTTATTGTCGATCGTGATGGTAGATAGGATAGTATTCATACCGTGTCCAGGGAGTGCTGCCCGCGCGCAGCTTCACGAACGTTCGCGTTTACCCAGTGAAGGGTGCTGATCCTTCGACCTGCCGGCGTGATTGTTTCATGACCCAAAGGGGTTTGGGGTTGAACTTGGGTGCTCGAGCTATCCGGGGTAACTCGGGTCCGGGGTAACTCGGGTTGGGATTCCCGGGAAAGGAACCCGAGTTAGCCCTGACCAGAATTACCCCTCATGATTTGGGGCTCTGGACGCCCGACTAATCCGGGGAAGCTCAGGCCCGGGGTCACTCGGGTCCGGAATATGCCGCAACACGAGTCCGAGTTGGCCCGGACCCGAGTTATATACCCTCATGATTCGGGGCTCTGATGCACGGTGCCGGTCCTCCGATCTGCCGGCGTACATGGAGAGCAGGCCCTCCTTGGAGAGGCGGGCCCCGCTGCCCAGCGCGGACAGCACCGCCAGGGGGCCCTCCGCGGGGCCGGCGCCGCCCTGCCCCGCGTCCAGCGCGAGCTCGGCAGCCTCTGCGGCGCTCAGCACGCCGTCGCCGTCGGCGTCGTAGGCCCCGAGGAGGAGCTCCGCGATCGCCAGGTCGCCCCTGCTGGGGCCAGCGAGGAAATGCCGACATAAATGCCCAGACGCCCCTCGAGGCGTGGGAAAATCATGGCGGGAGGTTTCTCGCTCCTTTCGGCCCCTGGAGGCCGGGCTTCGGGACCGGCAAAAAACAACTGAGGATGAGAAACCGGTCCCGGGGAATGGGTCCAGACCATCAGGGGATCGACGTCATGAAAAAATCATGACGTCGGGGGTCTGGGGATGTACAGCTCTCCCCGGACCTCTCCTGGGGCGCGTGCTGAGCAGGAAGCCGAAGCGGACCCAGCCGCCCCAGGAGGCCCACACAGGCACAACCGGGGAAGGGCAGCGGCGGTATCGGTACCTGCTCCTCCTCTGAGAGGAGGCGGGTGTATTCGAGGCATGGCTCGAGTCACTGGCGGCCACTCGGGACGATCTGGGCACCTCGGGACGCCTCTCGACGAGGCGCAGCTGCTGGAACGCATCCCGAGACTGCAGAACCACCGCAATATCGATACCGCTAAGTACTCCCCGAACCTCTCCTGGATCGCCTTCTGACCAGAAAACGAAAAGCTGAAGCGAATCCAGCCGTGGTGACGAAGGCCTGCCAGGCAAGAACGAGGCACGGGTACAGTCGGACTTGATTGAACAAGACACGCGAGAGGACACAAGACCCTTCCGAGAGCCATATTGCCATAGCAGTGTAGGGGGCATGGGTCGCGAGACACAGGACACGAGGGCACCCCTGGTATCTCGGCGACGAGCGAGGGGGGCAAGTGAAAATGAGACGGCCTTCTCAGAAGGCGGCTGGGCTTCTCAGAAGCCCTCGCGCCTTCTGAGAGGTGTTCTGGGTCTTCGGGGAAGGCTCAGAAAACTTCTCCGCAGGACGGCGGACTTCCGAGGCTTCTGACCCAAACCCCCGACGTCATGTCTGGACCCCAAAGGTGTGGACCCCTTCCCTGGGACCGGTGTTTCATGCTGAGCCGTTCTTTGACGCTCCCGAGGCCCGGCAATGGCCCCCAGAGGCAGAAAAAATAGCGAAAGACTTCCCGTCGTGACTTTTGTCGCAACGCGCGCGTCGGTATGGGCCCATTCCTCCTCGGATCAAGGATCTTCTGACCCGGGTCAATTCAGACCCGGTTCAGACGGGCATTGCAAGATCAGGCAGCAGGATCCTGCAGCATCCCGCACCCAAGCCCCTCTGCAGGATCCTGCAAGATCCGGCGCTCTGACTGACCCCCGTTTGCATTGACCCCATCTTTTTTTTGTCGTAGCGCGTGGGGGTCTGGGCCCTTTCCCAGACATCCGGCGTCTCGATTTCTTCGAGACGCGGGCCCCCGACCTCTCGACCACTTCCCCGCGACCGGTTTCTCATCCCGACAACGATGCAAAACCTCTGCCACGATCTTTTAGACACGACAGATGTCTGGGTCCCAGACATGCGACGTCCTGATCTTTTCAGGTCGCTGTCCTTGGAAGTCCCGACCCTTTCTCCGGGACCGGTTTCTCGTCCTGAGTCGTTTCTTTGCGCTCCCGAGGCCCGGCGAGGGCCCCCCGGGGGCCGAACACGGCCAGAAGCCTCCCGTCTGGAGTTTGTCACGACGCGATCCCAGACCCCAGACGTCATGATTTTTTATGACGTCGACCCCCAGAAGTCTGGACCCCTTCCCCGGGACCGGTTTTTCATCCTGAGTCGTTTTGTGACGGTCCCGAGGCCCCTAGAGGCCGAAAATTGGGAAAACCTCCGTCTTGATCTCTTCAATGCGTTGGATGTCTGGGATCTCGTGCCTGCGGTTCCTCCTCGGACCTGCTCGGGAGCTCGCCGTCGGGCGGCGCGGCTGCGGCCCGCGCCGCCCCCCGCCGGGCGCCGGGGCGCCGCGGCGCGGGCGCGGCGCGGGCGCCCGCGGCGGGCAGCGTGCCCCAGCAGAGGCGCAGAGCGCCACGGCGGCCCGGGAGGGCCACGAGCACGGGCGCCGCGGCGAAGGCCGGACTCAGGTCGGGCACGGCCCCCCCACAGGACAGCTTTGGAGGGGGGAGCCCTTTTCCTCCTCCTCCTCCTCCTCCTCCGCCTCCTCCTTATCTCCGCCTCCTCCTCCTCCTCCTCCTCCTTCTCCTCCTCCTCCTCCTCCTCCGCCTCTTCGCCTCCTCCTTATCTCCGCCTCTGCCTCCTCCTCCTTCTCCTCCTCCTCCTCCTCCCCCTCCTGGTCGTTGGTGACTTGCAGGGTCGGCGGCACCGGCCGTCAGGCCTTCATATTAAGAAATCAAGTCTGGACCTAAGCGTTCTTTTTCGTGTTTTGGTTTTGTCTTGTTGGTCGTTTTGCTCTGGCTGTCCTCCTGTGCCACTCCCTGCCAAAGCGAAGCACAAAACACAGCCGAAGCCCAGCAACACAGCGTTTAGGCCCAGCCCTGTCAAACATTGTCCAGCAAATCGAACATCGCCCCCAGGCTTTTGTTTCATTGTTTCTCCCCTTCTCTCTGTATTTTTGGAATACGAAGCTATTCTTGAATCCCCTCCTGCAGAGGGACATGCCCGACCTGAGGCTGGGCAGGCGGCGGTCCACCAGCGGGCCCGCCGCGCCATGGGCGAGCGGCGGCGCGGCATCGAGCCGGGTCCCTGCGGCCCTCCCGCCCCTGCCGCGCGCGCCCCCGCGCCCTGCCGCGGCAACCCCCCCTGCACGCCTCCCGCCCGCCTCCCTCCCGCCCTCCCCCCCCCCCTTCTCTCCCTCCCTCGCCTTCTCCCTCCTCCTCCGGGAGGGAGGGAGGGAAACAAGCGAGGGAGGGAGGGAGAGGGAGGGAGGGAGGGGGAGCGACAAGCCAGGTGCTCTCGCGTCATATCTGACGTCCTACCCCTCCCTCCCATCCCTTACCATGGCGCTGACTTTCTCTATCCGCGGACGCGTGTCGTAGCGGACCTGTGGCTCCGCGCGCGCGTGCGTAGTGGGTGGTGGTGCACGTGCGTGCGTGCGTGCGTGTGTGCGTGGTTGTCGTGGTGGTGGTGGTGGTGGTGGTGGTGGTGGTGGTGGTGGTTGGTGGTGGTGGTGGTGGTGGTGGTGGTGGTGGTGGTGGTGTGCTGGTGGTGGTGGGGTGTTTGGTGGTGGTGGTTGGTAGTGGTGGTGGTGGTGAGGTGTGGTGCTGGTGGTGGTGTGGTGGTGGTGGTGGTGGGTGGTGGTGGTGGGTGGTGGTGGTGGTGGTGGTGGTGGTGGTGCGGCGCGGTGGTGGCGGGCGGATGGGCGCGCGAGAAAAAGGCCCGCGCTGGGGCGAGAACGCCATCCTGAACGACGGAGGCCAAGCACCGATCCGAAAATGAGGCCCACGCTGCAGCGGGAGCACGATTCGGAACGATTCGGGAGCAGAAATGAAGCCGGCGCCTCAACGAGAGCAGCATTTTAGGAAAAAATGACGCCGGCGCCTCAGCGAGAGTCGTTTTGGGAAAAAATGACGCCGGCGCGAGAGCAGCATTTTGGGAAAAAATGACGCCGGCGCCTCAGCGAGAGTCGTTTCCCGGGATTTCCCGGGCATCCTGTGCATTAAAAAACAGTACGCGGAGGGTGCGCGGCCATCACCCGGACGCCATCAGGGGAAGAGAGAGAGTATATTCATATTGAGTAATTGTGGAGGAGGAGGAGGAGGGAGAGCGAGGGAGGGAGGGGGAGGGTGACCCCCTCCCCCTCCCTCCCTCGCTCCCCCTCGCTCTCCCTTCCGTCTCCCGCCCGCCCCCCCCCCCCCCCTCCAGCCCTCGCCTCCCGCCCTCTCTCGCCTCCCTCTCCTCCCCTCCCCGCCCTCCCTTCTGCGCCCTCCCTCGCGCGCCGGCCGCGGCCCACGAGACCGATGCGGCCCCGGACAGTGCAAGGGCACTGGGTGGGGGATCGCTGGGTCCTCCTCCTCCTCCTCCTCCTCCTCCTCCTTCTCCCCGCCCGCCCTGCGCGCTCGCCCCCCCCCCGCCGACTTCATGATTTGTTCGCAACTTCGAGCCCAGGGGTCTCGACCCCTTCCCAGCAGGAGGGAGCGGCATCTCGTCCCGAGTCGTCTTTTGTCGACGGCTCGCCAGTGTGTGCATTGCACACGGTGCGGTTCGCAACCAGCGCCCTGGTGGGCGGGCGAGGACCTCGATAGAGTTCTCCGCCGCGCCCCGAGGAGGCCAGAGGAGGACGGTGCCGTGCCCCCCAGGCCCCACCAGCGCCGATCGCGAACCACACCCCAGCGTCACCACCGCCCGTGTCACCGCCGCTTTTGACGGCCCATGTGAGGCCCTCGCCGCCCCGAGGCCGAAAACACACACACAACGTGCTCTCCAGACCCCCGACGTCGTGACATGTTCACCACTGCAACCCCCAGAGGTCTGGACCCCTTCCTTGGGACCGGCTTCTCGTGCCGAGCCGCTCTTGGACGCCCCCGAGGCCCGGCAGGGGCCCCCGGAGGCCGAAGACGGGGAACAACCTCCCGTCTTTCCCTCCTCCTCCTCCTCCTCCTCCTCCTCTTCCGCCTTTTCCTCCTCCTCCTCCTCCTCCTCCTCCTCCTCCTCCCGCCTTTTCCTCTCTACGCGTCCTCCTCCTCTTCCGCCTTTTCCTCCTCATCCTCCTCCTCCTCCTCATCCTCCTCCTCCTCCTCCTTCTCACCACGCGAGGCAATTCTTTCTCTCTATCCCCACGCGGAGGGCGCCCGCCCCCGCGCGGGCGCCTGCACGTCGACCCCGGGGCCGGAGCGCGGGCAGCGGGTGGGTGGGCCCTGCAGGCCTGGAGAGCCGCCGGGGCCCCGCCTCGATCCCGCGGGTGCGGCCCTCTGCCCATCGCCTCGGCGGGGGTGCTTCCCAACCATCCCGTGGTGTCGGGTCCTCGCTCTGAAGAGGCAGCGCCCCGCGTTCCTCCTCTCCTCTCCTCCCCCTTCTCCCTCCCCCTCCCTCCTCCCTTCCCCCCGCGTTCCTCCTCTCCTGTCCTCCTCCGCCTCCTCCCTAGCTCCCCGCCTCCTCGCGGCACCCACCACCCGGCACTCACGACAGCGTATAGTTGTGTCCCTCGCCAGGATCATTTTGGGGGGCCCGCTGGGGCAAGGCCCGTCGGGGTGGTCTGCTGCTGCTGCTGCTGAAGGACGGGGAGTCCACCCCCAAGCCCAGGCCCAGACATCCAACGCCTGGGAAAAATCAAGACGGACGTTTTGACGCAATTTCTGGCTTCTATATAAGGGCGGGCCCTCACCGGGCCCCAGGACCGTGAAGAAACGACTCAGGATGAACATCCGGTCCTCGGGAATGGGTCGAGCTTTCCGGGGACCCGTATTGAAAAAATCGCGACATCGGATCTCTGGGTTGCTGACCCCACTCCCGAACTGGTGATTCAGGGGGTCGGGACTGAATCCAGAAAATCCTCCACCGCCAGTCCTGGATCCCTGATTCGGGGGTGGGGGTCGGGACTGGGGGTGGGGTTGGGTTCTCGCTTTATCCCAGACATGCGACGTCCTGACCTTTTTTAAGTCGCCGTCCTCAGGATTCATCACCCTTTCCCCAAGTCCGTTTTTCCATCCTGATGCGCTTATTGACGGTCCCAGGGCCTGGCGAGGGCACCCGCCGAAAATAACGAAAACCTCCCGCCCTGACTTTTTCCCAACCATCCTGTGGTGCTCGTTTTGAAGAGAGATCCCCGCGTCTCCTCCTCTCCTCCTCCTCCTCCTTCTCCTCCTTCACCTTTTCCTCCTCCTCCTCCTCCTTCTCCTCCTCTATCCTTCTCCTCCTCCCCCTCCTCCCTTCTCCCGTCACCCCCCTCACTTTGGCACACCCCTCACACGTTTCGTGGCCCCATATGGAGCCCCACTGGAGGCCCAAATGCCAGCGCTCGCGTGCGCCCGCCGCATCCGTTTTGGCACACGCCTCACACGTTTCATGGCCCCATATGGAGCTCTGCCGCAGGCCCAAGCGCCAGCGCTCGCATGGTCCGACCGCACCCATGTGGCACACCCTTCACACGTTTCGTGGCCCCATAGGGAGCTCCACCGAAGGCCCAAACGCCAGCGCTGGCATGCGCCCGGCGCACCGATTTTGGCAAACCCTCACACACGCTTCGTGGCCCCATAGGCAGGCCTACCGAAGGCCCAAATGCCAGCGCTCATATGCAGCCGTCGTACCCATTGTGGCACACCCCTCGCAAGTTTCGTTGCCCCGTAGGAAGCTCCACCGAAGGCCCAAATGCCAGCGCTCGCATGCGCCCGCCGCACCCATGTTGGCAAACCCTCACACACGCTTCGTGGCCCCATAGGCAGCTCCACCGAAGGCCCAGATGCCAGCGCTCGCATGCGGCCGCCACACCCATTTTGGCACACCCCTTATACAGTTCGTGGCCCCATGGGGAGCTCCACCGAACGCGGTGCATACAACGATGGTGCCCACGACTGCATATGGTTGGGTCCTTTGCCAGGCCGTCACGGACGATCAGGGCCGAGCTGCCATCCACAGCCTCACTGCACCCGTTGTCAGAGGATCGGCCAGCATCTTACCGGACCTGCTAGGGCTGCGAGGCACGGGGCCCGTGGGCCAGCACGAGCTGATCTTACCTTGTAAGAACGGTTTTTTGAAGGCAGATCTGCCTTCAAACAATGGTCTACTCTGTAAGAACGGTTTTTGAAGGCAGATCTGCCTTCAAGAAACCGTTCTTACGGAGGAGGCCAACAGGGGACATGCCGACCCCCATCCCAGGCTTCGTGGGGCTTCCGAACGGACCCGCCATGCTGGGGCCACCCCTGTGATGTACGACGTGGGGGCGTTCAGCCTCGACGGAGCGGCGCGTCTGAATGGTCTCCCCTTGGGGTGCGTCCCAGGGCGTTCCCCCGCTTCTTGACGGGGCCCCAGGACACACACATAAATACACACAAATAAAATAATTTACCATATTTTATCATATTTTCTGGGTTTCTGTCTTCCTCCCCACTTCCCATATTTTCCCATATTTTCTGGGAAATCGAGGATTCATTGTGTCTGTGTGTTTCTTTTCCTCCTGATTTCTGAGCAGCCAGGCTTTCCCTGACCCCCATCGCGCTGTGAAACAAATGCGACGGGAGGCTTCTCGCTACTTTCGGCCTCCGGGGGCCCTTGCCCGGCCTCGGGAGCGTCAACAGAAACGGCTCGGCATGAAACACCAGCCCTGGGGACTGGGGCGAGACTTCTCGGGGTCGACGCCGTGAACAAATCACGACGTCTGGAGACAATGTTGCTTGGGATCGGCGCTGGTGGGGCCTGGGGGGCACGGCACCGTCCTCCTCTGGCCTCCTCGGGGCGCGGCGGAGAACTCCATCGAGGTCCTCGCCCGCCCACCAGGGCGCTGGCTTCGGGCGGAGACCTCTCGGGGAGGCGGGGGGGAAAGGTCGCCAGCGAGAGGGGGCGACGGGCTCCGCCTGCGGACCTGTCCCCTCCCGCCGTGGCGCCCAGAGGGCCCCGCTGGCCGCGGGCCCCCCCCCCCCCGCCCCAGACGTGGCCGCACTCCTCGTGAGCCTCCCGCGGCGCTCTGCCCGGGCCCCCTGGGGGCCGCCGGCCAGGAGCGGCCCTCGGGGAGAGCAGCCGGCCGACCCCTGGGAAAACAGTGGAGCGCCGCACGGGGGGGGGGGGATACCGGGCGGGGGGGGGGCCAAGCGACCCAGAGATCCGACGCATGACCGACGTTTCTCGCAGCTTTCGGCCTCCATAGGAGGCCCTCCATAGGGGACCGTGAGGAAACGACTCCGGATAAAAAACCGGTCCTGGGGAATGGGCCGAGCCTTCCAGGGACCCCGCATTGGAAACATCTCGGCGTCGGACCTCTGGGGAGGTGCACTCTTCGCGCCCCCGAGGTCCCCCTTCTGGGCCCCGGCCCAAACGGCCTCCTTTTCTGCAGCCCTCGCTGCCCCCTTCCCATCTTGACCCTCCAGTTCTCCGGGCCCTCCGCAGGCCCCGGCCCCCTTTCGGCGTGCCGCCGAATACATCCGCGGACGACCTGCATGCACCGTACAGCGTTCCCAGACACGCGACGTCCTGATTTTCTCAACACGGGGTCCTTGGAAGTCCCGACCCTTTGAAAGGGTCGGGACTTCCCAAACAAGGGGGTCGGGACTTCCAGAAAAAGCGTCGGGACTTCCCCAAAAAGGGTCGGGACTTCCCAAAAAAAGGCCCTTGGAATCCGGACCCTTTGAAAGGGTCGGGACTTCCGAAAAAAAACGGTCCAGGGGAAATTCCCCGGGACCATTTTTTTTTATCCTGAGTCGTTTTTTGACGGCCCCGAGGCCCGTCGAGGGCCCCCCGAGGCCCGAAAACCTGCCGTCCGGATTCTGTCTACGACGCGATCAATGCAACGTTGGCGTCTCCTGAGGCGTCGTCGATCTTCGACCAAGGAGTGGTACAGTGCATGGTTTCCCTGGCGGCAAGCCTCCTCCTGCGGCCTGGAGGCCGGGGGGCGCTCGTGGCCTCGCAATCTTTGCAGTGCCACGCCTGCAGGGCCCACGGAGCCGTTTGCACACGGCCTCCTGCTGCTCCTCCTCCCCCTCCTCCTCCCCCTCCTCCTCCTCCTCCTCCTCCTCCTCCTCCTCCTCTTCCTCCACTTCCTCCTCCTGCTCCTCCTCCTCTTCCTCCTGCTCCTCTTCCTCCTCCTCCTCCTCCTCCTCCTCCTCCTCCTCCTCCTCCACTTCCTCCTCCTGCTCCTCCTCCTCTTCCTCCTGCTCCTCTTCCTCCTCCTCCTCCTCCTCCCTCCCCTCTTTTTCCTCCTTTTCCCCCTCCTCCTCCTCCTCCTCCTCCTTCCTCCTCCTCTCCTCCTCCTCTTCCTCCTCCTCCCTCTCCTCTCCTCTTCCTCCTCCTCCTCCTCTTTCCTCCTCCTCCTCTTCCTCCTCCCTCCTCTCCTCCTCCTCCTCCTCTTCCTCCTCCTCCTCCTCCTCCTCCCTTCCTCCTCCTCATCCTCCTCCTCCTCTCCTCCTCCCTCCTCCTCCTCCCTCCTCTTCCTCTTTCCTTCTCCTCTTCCTCCTCCTCCTCCTCCTCCTCCTCTCCTCCTCCTCCCTTCTTCTTCTCCTTCCTCCTCCTCCTCCTCTCCTCTCCACCACATTTACTCAATATGAAATCTACTCTCCCTCTTCCCCTGATGACGTGCTGGAAATGTTCGCCACCCCCCCCCGCGTACTCGTTTTTTACACACAGGATTCCCGGGAGTTGGGTTTTCGCTTGCATTTGTTCCCAACCATCCTGTGGTGTTGGGTCCTCGTTTTGAAGAGACGGTGCCCCGCGTCTCCTCTCCTTCCTTCCTCCTCCTCCGCCATCTCCCCCCTCCCTCCTCCCTCCTCCCACTATCACGGCACACCCCTCACACGTTTCGTGGCCCCATAGGGAGCTCCACCGAAGGCCCCAGTGGCTGCGTTGGCATGGCGGCGCCGCACCCATTTCGGCACACCCCTCACACGTTTCGTGGCCCCATAGGGAGCTCCACCGAAGGCCCCAGTGGCTGCGTTCGCATGGCGGCGCCGCGCCCATTTCGGCACACCCCTCACACGTTTCGTGGCCCCATAGGGAGCTCCACCGAAGGCCCCAGTGGCTGCGTTGGCAATGGCACGCTGCGGCGCCCAAATTTGGCACACCCCTCACCACGTTTCGTGGCCCCATAGGGAGCTCCCCGAAGGCCCAATTGGCTGCGTTGGCATGGCGGCCGCCGGGGGGGGGGGGAGGGCGCCCATTTGGCACACCCCTCACACGTTTTCGTGTCCCATAGGGAGCCTCCACCGAAGGCCCCAGTGGGCTGCGTTGGCATGGCGAGCGGAAGACCAATTTCGGCACAACCCCATCACACGTTTGCGTGGCCGCATAGGGGCTCCAACCGACGGCCCGCGTGGCTGCGATGGCATGCGGGCGCCGCACCCATTTCCGGCACGCCCCTCACACGCTTCGTGGCCCCATGGTGAGCTCCACCGAAAAGAGACCCCCAGTGGCTGCGTTTGGCATGGGGCGCCGGCAACCATGTCGGCACAATCCCTCACACGTTTCGTGGCCCCCATGGAGCTCCACGAAGGCCTCCAGGTGGCTGCTTTGGCATGGCGGCGCGCAACCCATTTCGGCACATCCCTGGCACCGTTTGTGGCCCCATATGGAGCTACACCGAAGGCCCCATTGGCTGGTTTGGGGCGTGGCGGGCCCGCACCCATTCGGCACAGCACCCCTCGCACGTTTCGTGGCCACAAATCGGGGGCCGGGAGGCTTCCCCGAAGGCCCCCAATTGATGCGTTCGCATGGCCGGCCCCGCACCCGTGTTCGGCACACCCTCACACGTTTTCGTGGCCCCATAGGGAGCTCCACCGAGGGCCCCAGTGGCTGCATTGGCATGGCGGCACCGCACCCATTTCGGCACACCCCTCACACGTTTCGTGGCCCCATAGGGAGCTCCACCGAGGGCCCCAATGGCTGCGTTGGCATGGCGGCACCGCACCCATTTCGGCACACCCCTCACACGTTTCGTGGCCCCATAGGGAGCTCCACCGAAGGCCCCATGGCTGCGTTGGCATGGCGGCGCCGCGCCGATTTCGGCACACCCCTCACACGTTTCGTGGCCACATAGGGAGCTCTACCGAAGGCCCCAGTGGCTGCGTTGGCATGGCGGCGCCGCACCCATTTCGGCGCATCCCTCACACGTTTCGTGGCCCCATAGGGAGCTCAACCGAAGGCCCCAGTGGCTGCGTTGGCATGGCGGCGCCGCGCCCATCTCGGCACACCCCTCACACGTTTCGTGGCCCCATAGGGAGCTCCACCGAAGGCCCCAGTGACTGCGTTGGCATGGCGGCGCCGCACCCATTTCGGCACACCCCTCACACGTTTCGTTGCCCCATAGGGAGCTCCACCGAAGGCCCCAGTGCTACCGCCCTCATGCGTCCCGTACGCCCAGGACAATATTTCGTGGCACGCCTTTCGTGGCCCCATAAGGAGCCCCACCGAAAGCGACACCCACAAAGCGTTATTCACAATTGCATCTGTTTGGGTCCTTCGCCAAGATAATTTTCAAAATGCTGCTCTCGCTGTGGCGCCGGCCTCATTTTCGGGCCCCGCTCGTTCCGAATCGTGCTCCCGCTGCAGCGCGGCCTCATTTCCGTGCTTCCGCTTGTTCCGAATCGTGCTCCCGCTGCAACGCTGGCCTCATTTCCGCGCTTCCGCTCGTTTCGACTCGTGCTCCCGCTGCAGCGCTGGCGTCATTTCCCGTGCCATGCCACGGCATGCAATGCAATGCTAGGTTGATACTACGCTTTGCGGTGCTCTTCTACGCCATGCCATGCCGTGCTCTACAATGCATCGCGTACCCTTTCGGGATCATTGCCCTGCTCGACATCCGACTGTGCGAGTAGAGAGGGGATCTACGCCATGGTAAGGGATGGGAGGGAGGGGTAGGATGTCAGATATGACGCGAGCGCACCTAGCTTGTCCTCCTCCCCCTCCCCCTCCTCCCTCCTTCCTCCTCCTCCTCCTCCTCCTCCTCCTTCTCCCTCCTCCTCCCTCCCTCCTCCTCCTCCTCCTCCTCCTCCTCCTCCTCCTCCTCCTCCTCCTCCTCCTCCTCCTCCTCTCCTTCCTCCCTCCTCGTCCCTTCCCTTCCAAAAGTGCGCCACATGTTCTCGCCATTGGCTCCTCTTCAGGCCCGTGCGGCTGTCTCTCTTCACGTGGTTGGGAACCTCCGCTCCCCCCTTTTATCGGTCCTCTCGAACAGAGGAAGGAGAAAGGCGGAAGGAAGGACGAGCGCGAAAAGAGCGATCAAGGGTCAAGGAGTGATCTGAAGTGGGGATGCTGGTCGAAGGGATGGAGGAAAGGCAAGGGGTGGTATGTCGCGATAACAGCTGGTACTCTTTGCATTCGGCTCCAGCGACAGAGAATGTAAGCATGTTGGTGCCAATCCGACCTAGCGGCGCTCGTTAAGCACTGGCAGCTAGGGTATTCGGTCGGGTCTCGGTTGGCTCTGGCACTGATTGAGGCGGCCGCCGAGAAGACATCAGAGAACAGATGGGGCATGACGAAAGGAGAGGAACAGTGGCCCGTCGCGTCTGCAGTGCGAGCAGGGAGACTGGAGCGAGGGAGGCGCAGCAAGAAGAAACAAGGGAGGGAGAGGGAGCAGGAGGAGGAGGACCCTCTGCTCTCCTCTTCCTCCTCCCCGCTTCCCCTCCTCCGCCCACCCCCCCTGTCCTCCTCAGGGGACCACATGCGAGCCCTACCCCTACCCCCCACGATTTCTGAGGGGGGGGGGGGGGTACACTTCGCTCGGGAGCTCCTGGTCGAAGCGAGCCCCCCCCCTCAGAAATCGTGGGGGGTAGGGGTAGGGTTCGCCTGTGGCCTGCTGCTCCCCCCCCGCGCTGCCGAAGCTGGGAGCGGGTGCGCACAGCCGTCGCGCCGCCACCCGGGAGAGCACCAGGACATCGACGTTCTAATTCCTGTCGAGGTTTGAGGCAGTCCCGATAGGTTTATAAATCTGGAGTGTTATTTTATGGCACTCGGGAAGGTCGGGCCCCCCCCCATGTCCTCCCCCCCGCGCTGCCGAAGCCGGGAGCGGGTGCGCACGGCCGTCGCGCCGCCACCCGGGAGAGCGCCGCCGACGGAAACGCGGAGGGGCCTCCCGGGCCACGGCGAGCTTTGGCCGCGCACGGGCTCCCAGACCCAGACTTCGGTCGGGCACGTCCTCCTGCAGGCGGAGTCTGGGCGTTTTTTCTTGTGTTTTGTTGAACTCCCACTTCTGAAAAATAACTATTGTTGATCCCCCCGGTCCGGTGCACATTGTTTCTTCTCGATTGAAGTGCCCTTCCCGGGGCTCGCACCGTGTTTTTAGCAGGGAAAATCTTGAGTGTCAAACTGTGTCGTTGGCCCCCGGGTTGCAACAACAATGGCTCCCGCCTGCGACTTCCTCACAATTTAGCCAGGACCCCCGCTCCCGCCCGAGATGTCATTTTATTCAGGAGTCGCGCTCTCGCTTGGAACTTCCTTACCATTTACTCAGGGATCGCTCTCCCGGCGCTCTGGAGTCGCGCTCTCGCTGGAGACATGGTTGCAATCCACTGAAGAGTAGCGTCCTTGCGGTGGAAATTCTTGCAATTTATTCAGTCGCATCGCTCCCGACACCGAGGCACCCAGGAGTCGCGCTCACGTTTAGGACTCCATCACAGATCACCTAAGAATCGGGATCTCGCTGCCCTTCGTGGCCCCGTTGCAGCCCTTCGTGGCCCCCTCGCTTTGTTTCGTAACCCCGTTGCAACCCTTCGTGGCCCCCTCGCTGCCCTTCGCGGCCCCGTTGCAGCCCCTCGTGGCCTCCTCGCTGCCCTTCGTGGCCCCGTTGCAGCCCTTCGTGGCCCCGTTGTAGCCCTTCGTGGCCCCGTCGCAACCCTTCGTGGCCCCGCAGCCCTTCGTGGCCCCGCAGCCCTTCGTGGCCCCGTTGCAGCCCTTCGCGGCCCCCTCGCTGCCCTTCGTGGCCCCCTCGCTGCTTTTCGTGGCCCCACAAATGTATGCCCTTCGTGGCCCCCGCTCGTTCGCGCCCGTGGTGGCCCCATGCACATGCCCTTCGTGGCCCCGCTGTCGCCCTTCGTGGCCCCCTCGCTGCCCTTCATGGCCCCGTTACTGCCCTCAGTGGCCCCGTCCTTGCCCTCCGCGGCCCAGTATACGTATGCCCTTCGTGGCCCCCGTTCGTTTGCGCCCGTTGTGGTCCCAGGTGCGTGCCCTTCGTGGCCCCGCTGTCGCCGTTTGTGGACCCTACGTGGCCCAGTTGCTACCTTCAGTGGCCCCGTCGTTGCCTTCTGTGGCCCCGCATGATCTGCCCTTCGTGGCCCCCGATAGTTCGCGCCCGTCGTGGCCCCATGCACATGCCCTTCGTGGCCCCGTTGTCGCCCTTCGTGGCCCCCTTCCTGCACTTCGTGGCTCCGCTGTCGCCCTTCGTGGCCCCCTCGCTGCCCTTCGTGGCCCCGTTGCTGCCCTTAGTGGCCCCGTCCTTGCCCTCCGCGGCCCAGTATACGTATGCCCTTCGTGGCCCCCGCTCGTTCGCGCTCCTCGTGGCCCCATACGCATTCCCTTCGTGTCCCCGCTGTCGCCCTTCGTGGCCTACTTCGTGTCCCTGTGGCCCTGCTGTCGTTCTCTCTCGCTCTCGCCTTCGCTCGTCGTCGTCGTCGCCGTCGCCGTCGTCGTCGCCGTCGTCGTCGACGTCGTCGTCGTCGTCGTCGTGGTCGGTCCCCTGTCCGTCCCTCTTGGGGTCGGGTCGACGGTCCGCGGCCGCCCCGCCGATCAGCGCTGCCGCTGGCCAGGCCGAGGGTCCGCGGCCGGCCCGCCGCTTGCCGGGGCCCGGCCTGCAGGGAAGAAAGGTATACCCCCCAAAAGGGTTTCGATCGAAGACGAAGAGGGCGGGTATCGAGGGTTTGGGAGATACGCGTTATTGGGCACTCGAGCAAATAAGGGCGAACAGTCTTAAACTGATTGTTGTTGTTGTTGTTGTTGTTGTTGTTGTTGTTGTTGTTGTTGTTCTTGTTGTTGTGGTTTGTTGTTACTGCAGTTGTTCTCGTTGTTGTTGTTGCTGTTGTTTGTTATTGCTGTTGTTTTTGTTGTTGCTGTTGTTTCCTTTTGTTGTTGTTGTTGTTGTTGTTGTTGTTGTTGTTGTTGTTGTTGTTGTTGTTGTTGTTGTTCCCAACCAACCTGTGTTGTTGGGTCCTCGTTTTGAAGAGACGGTCCTCGCGTTCCTTCCTCCTTCCTCCTTCCTCCTCCTCCCCTTCCTCCCCCCTCCTCCCCCTCCCACACCCATTCTGGCACACCCCTCACACGTTTCGTGGCCCCATAGGGAGCTCCACCGAAGGCCCCAGTGGCTGCGCCCGCATGCGGTTCCACCCCCCATTCTGGCACACCCCTCACACGTTTCGTGGCCCCATAGGGAGCTCCACCGAAGGCCCCAGTGGCTGCGCCCGCATGCGGTTCCACCCCCCATTCTGGCACACCCCTCACACGTTTCGTGGCCCCATAGGGAGCTCCACCGAAGGCCCCAGTGGCTGCGCCCGCATGCGGTTCCACCCCCCATTCTGGCACACCCCTCACACGTTTCGTGGCCCCATAGGGAGCTCCACCGAAGGCCCCAGTGGCTGCGCCCGCATGCGGTTCCACCCCCCATTCTGGCACACCCCTCACACGTTTCGTGGCCCCATAGGGAGCTCCACCGAAGGCCCCAGTGGCTGCGCCCGCATGCGGTTCCACCCCCCATTCTGGCACACCCCTCACACGTTTCGTGGCCCCATAGGGAGCTCCACCGAAGGCCCCAGTGGCTGCGCCCGCATGCGGTTCCACCCCCCATTCTGGCACACCCCTCACACGTTTCGTGGCCCCATAGGGAGCTCCACCGAAGGCCCCAGTGGCTGCGCCCGCATGCGGTTCCACCCCCCATTCTGGCACACCCCTCACACGTTTCGTGGCCCCATAGGGAGCTCCACCGAAGGCCCCAGTGGCTGCGCCCGCATGCGGTTCCACCCCCCATTCTGGCACACCCCTCACACGTTTCGTGGCCCCATAGGGAGCTCCACCGAAGGCCCCAGTGGCTGCGCCGCATGCGGTTCCACCCCCCATTCTGGCACACCCCTCACACGTTTCGTGGCCCCATAGGGAGCTCCACCGAAGGCCCCAGTGGCTGCGCCCGCATGCGGTTCCACCCCCCATTCTGGCACACCCCTCGCACACTTCGTGGCCCCATAGGGAGCTCCACCGAAGGCCCCAGTGGCTGCGCCCGCATGCGGTTCCACCCCCCATTCTGGCACACCCCTCACACGTTTCGTGGCCCCATAGGGAGCTCCACCGAAGGCCCCAGTGGCTGCGCCCGCATGCGGTCCACCCCCCATTCTGGCACACCCCTCCACGTTTCGTGGCCCCATAGGGAGCTCCACCGAAGGCCCCACCCAGCACGTTTCGTGGCCCCATAGGGCGGTGGCCCCATAGGGAGCTCCACCGAAGGCCCAGTGGCTGCGCCCGCATGCGGTTCCACCCCCCATTCTGGCATACCCCTCACACGTTTCGTGGCCCCATAGGGAGCTCCACCGAAGGCCCCAGTGGCTGCGCCCGCATGCGGTTCCACCCCCCATTCTGGCACACCCCTCACACGTTTCGTGGCTCCATAGGGAGCTCCACCGAGCGCCCCAGTGGCTGCGCTCGCATGCGGTTCCACCCCCCCATTTCGGCACACCCCTCACTCGTTTCGTGGCCCGGGGGCGCCACCGAAGAATATATCCACAATTGCGGTATTCACAACTACGTATGGTTGGGTCTTTCGTCAGGCTAATTGTTTTTGTGTTTGTTGAACATTATTTATTCTAAAGAATAATTATTGTTGGGCCCCCTGGTGCGCGCCCCCCCTGCGCCGCCTAGGCCGCAACTACATTTTCATCATTTTCGTGAGGAAGCCTCAGAAAAGAGGGTGTGTACAGGATCCGGTTGTTTTGTTGTAATCCGCTTTCCCTTGCAAAAAACAATAGAAAAAACATTTCTTGTTCTAATATAATCAAATTTCAAGAATCCCTTGCAAAAAATAAGGTAAAGTGGACATTCGCGCGCGCAAGACGAAATCCTTCCAAAACCTTAGTGTTCGCAGCGATTTTAACATAAAAACATCAAAAAACCAATGGTTTTTCAACAAAAAATTGTCAAAATCTCATCCCGCGCGCTCTTGCGGATTCGTAGGAAACCCAACACTTTTTAAACATTTCTGTCAAACGGGCTTTTGCGAGCAACTTTTTCGAACTTCTGCGACAACGGTTGCGCACCTGCCAGGGCCATCATCCCTGTCAAATAATACCATGCGGGACACATTCGTTTTTTCTTCGCGCGCGCACGCCGTCGTCGTCGGCCGCGGGGCCCTGAATAGTAGCCACGGTCGTCCGCATGCCACGAAGTGAAGTGTCCGAACGTCATAGGGCGGGAAGCTGGGTGTGGGTGGTGGCGAAGAGTCGTTTGGAAATTTGGTAGAGCTTGAACCGGCCCCCCCACAAAGTGGGGGTATTGCCCGCCTCCTATGAAAACCCTGGCACTGGTGAGAACGGAGTGTCCCCACGTGCTAGTAATTGTTGTTGTTGTTGTTGTTGTTGTTGTTGTTGTTGTTGTTGTTGTTGTTGTTGTGTGTATAGCTTTTAACACAACATGTTAACCCATAGTCAACAAATGATAAACAATCGTCCCCATATTACTGTTTGAGCAAAGAAGCGTCAAAACCTCAAATAGAAAAATCGCCCCCAAGCCGTATTAAAACCAAAAACACAATGTTTGACATTTCCCCCTGTAGAGGGGCAGGCCCGAATTAACCCGAGAGCCGGCCCGAAAACCAGAGCCCCACCCGAGCGCCCAACGTGGCCCTTATCACCTCCGCGCCTCGATCGGAGTGCAGCACGGGTGGCGGGAGGCGGGAGAGGCGGGCGCAAGGCAGGAAGCGGGACGGGCGAGAGGAGGGAGCGGGGCAAGAGGTGCGAGGGAGGAGGGGGGGGAGTCCCTCCTCCTCCTTCCTCCTCCCTCCTCCGCCCTCCTCCGCCCTCCCCCTCCCTCCTCCTCCCTCCTCCTCCCTCCTCCTCCCTCCACCTCCCTCCTCCTCCCTCCTCCTCCTCCTTCTCCTCCTCTTCCTCCTCCTCCTCCTCCTCCTAGATGAAGTGCGAGGGAGGAGGGGGGAGGAGAGATGATCGGGGGGAACGAAAGGGGGGGATAGCTTTGGACGCCCGAATGGGGTACGGAAACAATTGGCTCAATGCCCAACAACACATGTTGTCCCAAACCATCAGCGGCCACTGTTGGGCAGGCGGCCTTCTGTCTCAAGTGGACACAGGCCGCGGCGGCGCGGACAGCGAATTCTGTTCAAACTGAACAGGGACTGCTGTTGGATAGTTATTGTACCCATTATTCCCGTACCCATTTCGTTCGTGCCGAGTAGCCAAGGGTAGGGTAGATAATCAGCTCACGTAGCTGATTTTCCCGCCGCCTCCCGGCGCGGCGCCCATGTATCGAGGAATGGGCCTGGCGGCGGAGCCGAAACCAACTGCACGCAGCAGATTTCGTACCGTCCCCTTTCCCTATCCCTCATCTCGTTCGGCCCGAGAGGAGAGAGAGGGGAAGGAGGTGCAAGGGAGTAGGGGGGGATGAGAGACGAGCGAGGGAGATTGATGAGGATGAGAAGGAGAAGAGGGAGGAGGACGAAAGCGAGGATGGTGATCGTCGTCTGCAGTCTGCAGCGCTGTCGGTCGTTGGCATCGGCGCCGTCGGTCGTCGTCGTCGGCGGCGTCGGCGTTGCCAGTTATCAATGTCGGCGTCCTCGGTCGTCGGTTGCCCTTCGTCGTCGTCGTCGTCGTCGTCGTCCCTGCGCGTCTCGACTGCATGGCGCCTCCGCTAGCTCCCCAGACCCTGACGGCGTGTTTTTTCGCCACGTCGACCCCCAAAAGTCTGGACCCCTTCCACGGAGCCGGCTCGTCGTCCCGAGCCGTCTCTTGAAGCTCCCGAGGCCCGCCGGGGGCCCTCGGGGGCCGAAAGTAGCGAAAAACCTTCCCTCGTGATTTTTGTCGACGAAACCTCCCGTCGTGATTTTTGTTCCCAGCGCGAGGGGGTCTGGTACCCCTCGGGTTCTGATGTTTCAACCCACTTCAGCCCCGATCACCAGAGAGAAAGTGCCGAAACTGGAGGGCTTTCGCGCGTCGGGCCCTGGAGGGCGCCACTCGCTGGACACTGTTTCGATACCTCTCTGGGTGCTCGATGATGGGCCTGTTTTCCACTACCACCATAAGTTGAAGGGGGAAGGGGGAAGGAGGAGGAGGAAGAGGAGGAGGAGGAGGAGGAGGAGGCGGAGGAGGAGGACCCCCTCCCCCTCCAACTGATGGTGGTGGTGGTGGTGGTGGAAAACCACCACTCGAAATTAGTTCTGGGAGGTGGTCCTTGAGCACGACGGGAGCCACATCACCCTCGGGCGCCGCCCCGCTGGCCGAGCGCCCCCCGCTGGCCTGCAGCGCCCCAAATGGGGGTCCGCGCGGGGGGGCGCCACGCCGCCGCGGCGGCGCGCCGCGGCCTGCTGCGGAGCTGCCTGGCCCCCCGCCCTGCGTCGGGGGCTGCCAGCCCAGACCCCGTCGAGTCCTGGACAAAAACACAACGGGAGGCTTCTCGCGAAATTCGGCCTCGGGGGGCCTTCGCCGGGCCTCGGGACCGTCACCAAACGACTCGGGATGAGAAGCCGGTCCTGGGGAAGGGGTCCAGACCTAGGTCTGGACCCAGAGCTCTGGGGGTCAACGTTACGAAAAATCATTGCGTGGTGGATCTGGGGGGGTTGCCAGAGGCGCCCTTGGCCACTTCTGGCATTGGGTCGGGCATGTCCTCCTACAGGCGGATCTTGGAAGAAACGCCAAAAGAGTCAAAACATATCCAAACATAGTCAGAACCATCGCCCCTAGACCATGTTTGGAATATTTTTGCAAATTCCTCTTGTGGAGGGACATGCCCGACTACACGCAAGAGTGACCCTGGATAAGAGTGACCTTTAGTGCTCGGCTTTTTGAGGAGCCGCGGGGGGGCCAAACACAAGCGCGCAAGCCACTGCCATAGCATCGGACTCTGCGATCGGGGGACCCCGGTGGGCCCGCACCAAAAGTCACTTCGGCGAACGGCCACTCTTTCGCCCACTCGATCGACTCGTGCCGGGGCTTGCCAAACGCGCCCTTCCCAGACCCCCGACGTCATGAATTTTTCATGACGTCGAGCCCCTGAGGTCTGGACCCATTCCCCGGGACCGGTTTCTCATCCTGGCTTGTTGTTTGATGATCCAGAGGCCCAGTGAGGGCCTCCAGAGGTCGACAATAGCGAGACACCTCCCGTCGTGATGTTCTCAAGACTCGAGGGGGACTGGGTTGGCCACTTCTAGCAGTACCCGACTCTGAGCCGCCGCCAGCGACCGCTCCATGCGGCGCCGCGCCGGGCCCGGCGCGCCCGCGAGCGCCTCGGCCAGCTGCCCTCCTCGCCCGCCCAGGGGGCCCCGGGGAGCACCCGCTGCGGGAGGGGGGCGCAGAAGGGCCCTGCCGCGGTGCCGCGCGCGAGGCCCAACGGGTCCCAAGGTCAGGCGCAACGTTTGATGGGCAAGTTTTCCTTCTCCGCCACAGAGATCCAACGCATTGAAACAATCAAGACGGAGGTGTTTCGCAATTTTCGGCCTCTGGGGGCCCTCACCGGGCCCCGGGATTGTTAAACAACGACTCAGGATGAAAAGCCAGTCCTGGGGAATGGGTCGACCCTTCCAGGGACCCCGCATTGAAAAACACACGACATCGGATCTCTGGGACTACCACATGTAGGACGGGGGAGAAGGGAGGATGAGGTGCTCCTCCTCCTCCTCCTCCTCCTCCTCCTCCGCCTCCTCCTCCTCCTCCTCCTCCTCCCCCAGCCGCCGCCACGGCTGAAGGTCGAGGGACACGCGGCCCTCCCACCCTGTTTCATCGCCCGCCAGGGGAGCAGCGCGCGATGCCCACGCGCCCGCGGGGCCCAAGAGGCCCATGATGGAGGCACTCCTCTTGCTCGCGGCCGTCGGCTTCTCGCCGCGGGCGGCCGCCTACATGTCGACAGGCGCTTGCCGCGCCCCTGGACGCACTCAGGAGCGAGAGCCTCAACCTGCTCAGCACACCAGGCTCTACGTGTACAACCCTCTCTACCTGACGGGCAGCACCCGCGCGCAGGAGATCACCTGCGAGCACTACATGGGCGTGATCCTCTTCCCTGGGACGAGCCGCCGCCCGACACTGGTCGGCCGCCACAGCCTCTTTCAGCACGACTACCACTGGGAGCTCTCCTTCGGCTGGACCAACAAGAGTTGCGGGGGGAGCATCTTCCTACACCAGCGGTTTCCGCAGGCACACCTACGTCGGATCTACCCTCCGCCCGCGGCGCTCTCGGGCTGCTGCGGCGCGACAGTGCCGCTCCTCGGACGTGCTCCTCATGGTTCGGCACCTTTCTGTGCCATCCGAATCCTGCTCCAGCCGCAACTCATACCGCCAGGTGACCCACGCTATGATCTCGTGGGCACGCACCACGCTGGAGTCTGTGGGCAGTCGACGCGCGCCCTTCAGCGGGGCAGACCTCAGCTCGGCGACTCCGTGGACGAGACGTTTCTCGGCCCCCCGTCCCTGCTCGAGCCCGACTTGTGGAGCGAGGTCGACAGCGCCGTGGGCCCCTTCCTGGAGCTGGAGGGCCTTTCTGGACGTCTTTGGCAACGGTTCCTCTCGGACCACGACACCTTCTTTGTCAGCGGGGACACCTTCATCGGGGCGCACGGACGGTCACGCAGGATCGACTTCCTCCACGCCCCGTGCAAGTGCAAGGCCCCCCATGGGAGCAGGACGCCGCCTCAACACATTGTACGATCGAGACCACCGCTCTGTCTACGCGGGCGACATCTTCGAGGCCCACGCGCTGCACACCTGGGACTACGACACGATCATGCTTCGTCTGGAGGGCGCCCTGAAGTCGCGCGACCTGCAGCAGGCGGTCACGTTCCTCCCCAAGATGGCGCGCCAGCACGCCCAGCAGCTCAGGGACCTCGCGGCCTCGGAATGGATCAGCATCGTGACCCCGCCCACGGCTACTTCGATCGTCGCAGCTCGGGAAGCGGGCAAGATGTACGCAGAGGCGGAGCAGGTCCCCGAGGCGAAGCCCCAACTCACCACATTTGTACATCGCTCACGCCGAGTTCAAGTACCCGTCGGCCTCCGTGGAGCAGGAGGCCCCGCAGGGGCACGTGCTCCCGCGTACCTTCTACCAGCAGTTCGTTTGCATGGGGACGGGCTCGGAGCTCTGCTCCACCTCAGGCTGCGCACGCGCCACTACGACCAGTACACCAGGATGCAGTTCGCTAACGCGGACCAGATCACACTGAAGAGCGTCAACCCAGACGGCCCTCGGGAGACATGCCTCGACGTTCTGGGCGGCCGCCAGAAGATGGGGACGGCCCCTCTGGGCCACCTGGAATCGATGGCCCAGAAACTGCTAGACAAGAACCGCCAAATCCACTACGGCCAGAAGGGCTGACATGGGTGGCGGATCCTACGGAAAGAGATGGGCGACCAGCACACTACGTGACGACGTGAGTCCCTCCAGTAGCTTCGCTGTAGCACCAGGCCCCTCTAGTCGCTCTCGCCGCCCCTGGTCTCTAGGGCGCGCCGTCGGCTCTTTTCTTCGGCCTGGTTTTTTTTTGTCCTTCTCGGGGACTCTGGGTGTCCAGGGAGCCTGCTCGGTGCTCTCCGCGCCGTCGAGCTCGGCCCGCAGGGGCCAGAGGGGTATCACCCCCCGCCCGCGGGCGTCTTCCTGTTTCCTGTCCTGCTCGGCTCTGATCAAAGGTGATCACAGCTGCACGGCGCGCCCACACGCCTGACCTCGTTCGGTCCGAGGAGATCGCACGACTGCTCAGAGGTGTCCCCGAGCGATCTCTCTTTGCGTGAGCTCGAGGGGTGAGTGTCTTCAGACTCACAGCGCAATGCCGAGTCCATCCATCCATCCATCCATCCATCCTCCTCCCCCTCCTCCCCCTCCTCCTCCTCCTCCTCCTCCTCCTCCTCCTCCTCCGCATTCCTCGTCCTTCCCCCTCCTCCCCCTCCTCCTCCTCTCCTCCTCCTCCTCCTCCTCCTCCTCCTCCTCCTCCTCCTCCTCCTCCTCCTCCTCCTCCTCCCCCTCCTCCTCCTCCTCCTCCTCCTCCTCCTCCTCCTACTCCAACTCCAACTCCAACTCCTCCTCCTCCTCCTCCTCCTCCTCCTCCTCCTCCCTCTCCTACCCATGGTAGTGGTGGAAAATGCGCCCATCAACGTCACTTCACCTGTCAGGCGTCAGAGCCTCTTTCTCCCGAGTGCGAAGAGTGCCCCATGGCACGGCGAAGCTGGCGCGGCGAGGGGGGCGCCGTCGCCGACCAGGCGCGGCGGCCTTCGGGGTGCCGCTGCCCCTTTTCGGCCTTCCCAAAGCCCCTCGAATGATGGAAAAATCACGGCCGGAGGTTTCTCGCCATTTGCTGCCTCTGGAGGCCCTCGCCGGGCCTCGGGACAGTCGACAAAACGAAACCGGTCCCGGGGAAGGGGTCAGGACCTCATGGGGTCGACGTCATGAAAAAATCATGACGTCGGGGGTCTGGGTCTGCCTCCGTAGCCGCGTTGGCCGCGCCATCGTGGCGCGCGGCCGTGCCTGCCGCGTGTCACGGCCCGCTGTGACGCATCTGCCGTCTGCACACGGTCGCGGGCAGCCGGCGCACGACGCCTCTGGATAGCATCGCCTCGGTGGGCGACTGCTGCTTGGCCGCAACGTGCTCGGCGGCTGGCGACGCCGGCTCCGAAGGTCACCGGTCTGGCGCTGCGAGGCCTAGTGGTCCCAAGGTCAGGCATGCCCTGTGGCACGACCACCGGACATAAACGTCACAACCATAGACTTTTGGCGCTCCGCGCAGATTTCTTGGATCTGCGCTGGGACCGCGCAGATACAAGAAATCCGCGCAGAGCGCCAAACGTTTATGCGTATGGCGTTTTTTCTTCTTCGAACCGCGCCGCCCGCGCTGCGCAGTCTAATGAGCAGGGGCAAGCCTGCTGCGCGCGCGGCGGCTCTGAGGCTCAGCTGGTGCAAGTGGACCAGCGCTTTCCACTCTACTCGCAAAGCAGCTGCTCGCAAATGGCCTGGATACGCCGCGGGGGGTCGACGACCCAGTGCACCTTTGCTCTTTGCTCGGCCGTTTGCGGGTAGGCACTCTGCGAGTAATGGAAGGCCCTCGGGGAGCAAGGGCGGCGCTGGCGCCCAGCTGTCGGGGCGGACGATAGGGTAGGACAGCAAAGGGCAGGGTAGAGGATCAGCTCACGTAGCTGGTCTTTCTAGCGCCTCATGGAGCTGGGAGGCGCCCATGTATCGAGGAGTGGGCCTGGCGGCGGGGCGGAAACCGGCGGCATGCAGCAGATTTCGTGACGCCCCCCTCACTTATCCTACCCTCTCGGCTGGCCCGAGGCTGGTGGAAGGGCGGCTGGCGGGGTGGACCGACGCCGTGGTCGGTGCGCACGCCTGCGGTGTCCTCAGGGCGCGGGCCACGCCCGGAGCGCCAAGGCCCGCGCGTGAGCGCGCCTCCGCCAGGCTGAGCGCCCGAGGGCCCCAGCCCGCGCCGCCAGCGTGAGGTTCCCCCACTCCTCCGTCCTCCGTGCTCCGCCGTTCTCCGTCCTCCGTCGTCCTCCTCCTCTCCCGCTATCGCTGTCGGCCGCTGCCCCTTGGACAGTGCAGCTGCCTACGTCGTCGTCGTCGTCGTCGTCGTCCTCCTCCTCCTCCTCCTCCTCCTCCTCCGTCCTCCGTCCTCCTCCTCCTCCGCCCTCCTTCTACTCCTTCTCCTTCTCCTTCTCCTCTTCCTCCTCCTCCTCCTCCTCCTCCTCCTCTCGATGGCGCTGCCGGCCACTGCCCGCTGGAGATTGCGGCCGATTATCCTCCTCCTTCTCCGTCTTGCTCCTCCGTCCCCCATCATCCTCCTCCGTCCTGCGTCCTCCGTTCTCCTCCTCCTTCACCTGCTGCTCCTCCTCCTGCTCCTGCTGCTGCTGCTGCTGCTGCTGCTCCTCCTCCTCCTCCTCCTCCTCCTCCAGCTCCAGCTCCAGCTCCAGCTCCTCCTCCTCCTCCTCCTCCTCCTCCTCCTCCTCCTCCTCCTCCTCCTCCTCCTCCCCCTCCCCCTCCTCCTCCTCCTCCTCCTCCTCCTCCTCCTCTTCCTTCCCCTTCTCCTCCTCCTCCTCCTCCTCCTCCTCCTCCTCTCCTCCTCTTACCTCTTACCTGCCTGCGGAGGAAGGGTCCACTGAGGGCCTCCGAAAGGGGAGGGAAAACAAAAGCCGTGCCGCCTCCATCAGTGGAGGTTTGTCGACCAACGACGGGGGGCGACAGCCCCGCCGAGGCCCGCGACAGGAGACGGCACAGCCTTCCCCGATCAATCAGGCCAAGCCTTGAGATCTGGGGGCAATTTCCCTGCTGTCAAACAGTTCAATACCCTCTTCCCGTGGTCGGTGAGCCCAGGGGTGCATCGACGGCCAAGTTTCTGGAGTTTCCCGCGAGAAGGGACACCCGTCCCACCGCAGACCTGGCACCAAAACACACCCCTGAACGCATCGACATGATGGGAATCATGGATTTGAGTAGGAAAACCCGCACACGGTGACCGCAGGAAGGCTTCTTTGTCCCCTCCGTCACGTGCAAAACAAATTGCGCACCTCCAGGGTCCATGAGCCCGCTGCTCCACGGAGTGCTGGGTCTGGCTCAACAGGAAGGCCAAGGATTCAAGATGAGCCTGCCTGGCCTGGGCGGAACGGGTCTTGGCCTCCTCCTGGCGATTCCCCTTGGCCGCTGCCCCGTACAGGGCCGGCGCTTGCTTGACCAGGGAAACTGAAACAGCCAAGATGGAATCCAGGACCTGGGAGCACAGGTTGTCAGCGAGGAACACGTTCCGACGGTCCTCAAAAGGAACCTGGGCCGAACGCGCACCTTCCTCCGCCGCCTTGTCAGCCAATCGATTTGCTTGCCAGTCTATGGGGTCAAAATTTAAAGTCTGGGCATCCTCCATAGATAAATGCGACCTGATCTTGCGAATCGCAATCGGCCGTTGTCCAACCGCCGCCCAGAAATCGGCCCAGAGCCGCACCATCTTTTTGTGCTTGATGCGGGGCCCCGCACGGATGCCCGAGACAGCACCGGCATTATCTATAACACAAGTGATCGGCCCAGTGGGAAGCTGGGCGGCACGCGTGATAGCATATAGTTCTGCTGCTGGGACCGTCTGCCGATCACCCGGCATGGGGCCTAGTCCCCAGGCCAAGTGCTGGGCTCCTCGGAGAATGACAAAACCCCAGCCACAGCGCCTCAGCCTAGGGTCCTCGCTCTCCTCCCCGCCCGCCCCGTCCGACCCGATCACACACCCCGAATCAAGCTGGAAAGAATCCACTCGGAGCTGCGGACTGAGGCGCTCCGCGCCCTGGATAGGAACGCGACAATGCTGGTAGGTCCAGGGGAGCGGTGGGAGGCCTCTCAGCCAGAAACTTGGCGCATCAGTCGCGCCATCTTCTGCCTGGGCAACTAATTCAGCTTTAAATCCAAAGATTTGGAGGTTGGCTGGGCAGGTCCAGAGCTGGTGCAACAAGGTTTCTTGAGGGGCCCCGCGCCGAGGGCAACTCGGGGAGGTCCACGCGGGGTTAGAGGCCTGAAGCGGCTCCTCATCACAGAGCTCACAAAACATGGCCTCCTCCTCCTCCTGCGCGAAATCCTCCCTCTCAGCCTCCTGCGCCATGGCTTCAAAATCGAATTCATCGTCTACCACGCCGCGGCCCCCTGAGGAAAATTGGGTTGGGGCCGAGGGGGCCGAAGGAAGGGCCTCGGCTACCCTCGGGAAAGGCCTCCGAGCCTCAACTCCGAAATGCCGAGACGCCGGCCAAAGAGCCCCAGAAATAATCATCTCTAAGACTGCGGCCTGGTCGTGCGCTCCTGCTGAACGGAGCTTGTTAAGCTTGCGCAGCGGGATAAACATGTCAGCGCGGTCTACGAGGCTGCTGCCGCGGTAATGCTCGCTCGCTTTGTTCCAAGCCTGCTTGTCGAAGGCTTCGAGCAGAGCCAAATCCAGCAAACGCTCATGGTCGCAAGTTTAAACGTGGAAAACCTCGCCGTCGGGATCCACCCAACGGTCTGGCTCTTCAGGGTTCCACCCCGCCTCCAGAAGACAAGCAACAGCGGCAGCAACAAAACCATTTACTCGTCTCCACCGGGTCACCACGCACTGCAGGCGACCGAGCGCCTGGCCCCACGCAACGCGGAGCCCATGCTCGTTCGTTCGCATGAGGGAAGGAAGAAGACCGGCCCATTTACGCAAAACCCTCATCCTAGTGGACATCATGGGGTCACAGTGGGGGCCCTGGAAAGCGCATCGCAGCACCGTGGTCGCACAACCACCTTCCTTTCGCCCCACCATGCCCGCCATGGCCGCTCTGGCCCCTTGGGCCATCGTCGGACTCGCGCCTTGGGATTCGCAGCCCCAGAGAGCCTGCGGGAGCCAACAGGTGCGGACAAGGCCTTGGGCCCTGCGGTCCGTCTTGACTACGCGCTTAATTTGGCTGGACCTGTGACTAGCTGCAGCGAAACGTTGCTTGTGGATCGCGACAGAGCGCCGCGGACCTACCGTGCCAATGCCCAGGTCCTTACCGCTTCTGCCCCCCCGGAGGCGGAAACATTTCCGGGCCAAATCCGCGAGGATCCCCGGGGCGAGGTGGGGAGGGTTTGCAAGGGCCTGACTCTTGCTGGATCACAAAACCACTATCCCGAAGAAGCTGGCCTAGGCCCTCGCTGGCTCGGGCAGCCTGTGGGGAGATGACCTCAGCTTTACCGACGTGCCGCTGGCTCAGGTCATCCTCCCAAGACTCCAAGAGCAGGGGGCGGAAATTGGCGTGAGCCGTCTCCAGGATATCCCACATGGCCAATTTGGGAATGTCGACGCTCTGCGAGCACCCTGCCAGCAGGCTCCTGCCCGGAGTGATGATGTCAGAAACCGCCCCTGAGGCTCGGGGCCGCCGAGGCGCCCGGCGCATATCCAGGGCAAGGAAAAGTGGCATGAGCGGGTAGTCAACTCGACTGGCTATGTCCACCACTGCGTCGAGCCGAACATGATCATAACATTTTCCAGGTCCCAGAGAATCTGGATCCAGCTGAAACCCATGGCGGAAGCCACCTCGCAGCTGGTCTGGCGCAGAAGGGCCGCCCTTAAGGCCGACGGGTCCCTCGCAGCCCGATCCCAAAACTGAGCCCGCTCCGACGTCCAGCCCGCTATATCACAACGTCGAGATCGGCCCCAGACTCGGTAGAGACCCTGTGTGAGGGCAATTGGTCTGTCGGCCTCGACGACGCTCTTAAAACTCAGCTGGATTATGATCATGCGGACCTGCGGGGGCCAGGTGAGCGCGCGCTCGACCTCTCGTAACAGGTCCAGAAGTTGCTGATGGGCTTCCACTGGTAGCTTAGACCAGTCCCTTGGATTCTGAAAATCAGCCCCCTGACCTACCACAGGCCGGAACCATTTCAAAGCATCTGCAAGCTGGTCCCCCGTGAGCTGATCCCGATCACGGGAGTCCAACATGGCTCTGGCACGGAAATCCCCCCACCAGGCTGCCCCGGGGTCCTGTGTCCCCGCGAGCCAAAGGTGCCCCCAGAATTCATGCTTCGAGGCCAAGGCACCCTGCGGGTCAACAAGGATTTCGCCCTCCGGGGAGCGTTCACAGCTAAGCTCGGGAGCCTCCAACCCCCAAGTCTTGGTGTGAAGTGCAGGGCCCCGCTGCCCTTGCCAAGAGACTGCCTCGCCCAATCCTTGAAGCCCCTGGAGGACAGCCTGGAGAGGGAGGCCTCGAGGGAGCGGAGAACCTGACTTAGCATCTTGAGGGCGGCCGCCAGGCGATCCACAACAGCCTGCACTCCCAACTTTCTGCATTCTTCAAGCACGCGTTCTTCGCGCCCCTCCCCCAAAACACGGGGGAGCCGGTTGACGCGGGCAAGCGCCTCTGCGAATCGACCGGGGGCCAAGCCAAGCGGCCGAGACTTCCTACAGAGACCGTGCCACTCGACGAGCCGGGAATGGAGTGCGGACCAGACCCAGAGATTGGAGGTTTCCGCCAGCCACCCTTGCGGCTTAGTCTCCAACAAAGGCGCGTCCTGGACAGCGACCATCCAACCCCTATGCATGCTGGCGCCTAGAAAATCAACAGAGGAGTCGCGATTGGTGTGGCAGGACTCCGATGCGAGACAAAAAGCCATGTACGTTTCGCCGAGGGCCCGCGCAGGGGCCGAAAAATGGGCCCACCCAGGAGCCTGCATCCCTCGGGCAACTAAGGCACGGACCCTGGCTTGATGGACTTCCCAAGGGAGGTCTGGCCCTGCTGCGTGCACATAGACAGGAGGCTGGACTAATACGGTGTGGAGTTGGACAAATTTATCACAATGAAGCACTCCCGAAACACCCGTACGCGGCGAGGCCCAGGGGGACCAAGGATCCCAGCTCAGCACCAAAGTCCGGCCGAGGGCCTCGGACACAAGACAAAAATCTATGGTGCGAGCGCCTCCTGGGGCTGGCCCCCGTGCGCTACGGAAAACACCATGCAGGTAGAGCTGAATGCCGCTGGCCGCAACCTCGTTGGTCTCCATGTTCCAGTCCCCTGCTATGATGTACGGCTTCCCCTGGGTGCGAACATAGCCCGCGACCTCCGGTAGAATAGTGAGGTTTTCTCCCTGCAGGCCCAAGCCCGTGACCAGGTAGAGGACTATGAAGATCACGTCGCACTCCGCCATCCGGATCGTCTGGCTGGTCCACTGCGTACGTTGCCGTCCGTCTCGTTGTTCCTGCACTGCCTGCTTAACCTCTGGATGGAGGGGAAGGTGGTGGAGATGCTTCCGCACCATCGCCCACGCGCCCCCGTGGGTTCCCCCACGAGCCGTCGCAACTGCCGCCTCAGAGACCGTGGACCACCCCAAGCGCTTAAACCGCTTGATGGCCTGAATATGTTGGCCGCCTCGGAGGTGGTGCTCCGCGATCATGATAAGATCCGCCTCCTGGAAGCCCCCATCCTGGTTCAGGTAGTCCCAGGCTTTCTGCCCCCAAGACGTCGTGTTGGCAAAATAAAAACGGAAATTCGATGCCAACTTTCCTTGCCGCAGATACCTGCCGGCCATGCCGGTCGCCACACCAGAAGCGAGTCCACCCTGGTCGCCCTCCCTGGAAGTCGGCCCTGATGGCAAATCACTCGTCGCGCCAGCCGCGGCGCCACGGGCCTCGCCCGCCGCCGCTCGCTGGGGAAAACCCGCAGCCTCTCCAGCGCCACGTCCCCTTCCAAGGTCCCGTCGGGGGGGCGCAGGCCCCGAGGGGTCCGAGATCCTCAGGGCAGGCGCCGAAGTGACCGCCGGGCCTGCATCCCATCCCGAGGCGTGCCAATCAAGGCGGCGGGACGCCCCCGGAAAGCTCTCGGCGAGGTGCAACGCCATCTGGCTAAAGGCACTTGGGCTTCTTCTGCATGGACGCCCGAAGCTCATTGACCGTGGCCAGCTTAGCAGGATCACCATCGCAGGCCTCCAGCATCTCCTGCCAGGTCTGCTCCTCGATGGCCCGCTTGGCGCCCATGCTCGCCGGCTTGCCGCCGTCGGCCCAATCGTCGTCGTCATCCTCGCCTTCGTCGCCAGACGGGATGTGTTGCTCGACAGCGGTCTCCTGCGCAAAGCCGGGAACGGCGGCAAGCACTCCAGGCTCAGGGATTCCAGGGCCCCCAGGATCCAAGCCAGCGGCTGCAGCAGGCGCACGTGCAGCAGGTGCTGCTGCAGCGGCGCCTCCTGCTCCTGCCGGCCGGGCAGCAGCGGCGGCCGCAGGCGCCGGGGGCGCGGGCTCCCCAGGCGCGGCCAGCGCCAAGGCCGCGAGCAAGGCCCGCAACGGAGCCTCGAGCGGGCCCAGCGTGCCGTCGGGGACGCCGCGCATGGCGTCGGTGAGCTCCGTCGCCAAGAGGCCGAGGCCCTGGGGGGGCGTAGCGGGCGCAGCAGCAGGGGCCCGCCCAGCAGCCGCCTCCCTCGCCTCCTCCATGAGAGTCTTGACCTCCCCCTCCAACTTCTGGATTTTGACTCGATGATCGCATAAAGCCTGCATGGCCTCACGCGCGTGCTTCTCCTTCTTGCCCAGCGCGTTCTGTCTGGGCGGCCAGGAGCTGTTCGGCTTTTTGATCCACGGCTGATTGCGCAGACTTGAGCTGCTGCACAGACGCAATGCGGCCCAGCCCAAGCTTGGCCCTCCAGCGCTGCCCACGTAGGCGTTCGCGGGTGGACGGGTCGAGCGCCGGGCAGGCGGCGTCGAACTGCTCGTCGGACATCTGCAACCAGGGCTCGGCCATCTCGTCAGAGAGCTTGGCGCCCTTGGCGCCGCCTCCTTTCTTGGGCGGCTTCGGCTGGCGCACACCAGCACCCCCGCCTCCGAAGACTGGCGGCCCCATTGCCCACTGTCCCTGGGGCACATGATGCCAAGGGGCAGGAGTAGGGCTGTCAGGATTCCGACCATTACACTGCGCCTGCCTGCACTTCGGCCGAAAGCCGAAATTGAAATACCCGCATGTGCCACACTGCCAGCCATTCCCCAGATGAGACATCCGAGAGAGAAGCAAGCAACTATGACACAGAGTAAACCGTTCGCAAATGAGGGATGAAACCTCACTACAGTACCAGAAATGCAACTGGCAGATCGCTGTTGGGGGCCGTGAATCCCCCGTGCCAGAAAGAACTCTAGTCCTCGAGCCACCGCTACGGACTTGAGCCAAAATGGCTACGGAACTCCTCCTCCTCCTCCTCCTCCTCCTCCTCCTCTCTCTATTGCTGTCGCCCGCTGCCTGTTGGACAGCAACGGTCAACTATCCTCCCATGTCCTCCTCCTCCTCCTCCTCCTCCTCCTCCTCCTCCTCCTCTTCCTTCTCCTCCTCCTCCTCCTCCTCCTCTCCTCCTCCTCCTCCTCCCTCCTCCTCCTCTCTCTCTATTGCTGTCGCCCGCTGCCTGTTGGACAGCAACGGCCAACTATCCTCCCATGTCCTCCTCCTCCTCCTCCTCCTCCTCCTCCTCCGTCCTCCTCCGTCCTCCCCCACCTACTCTTCCTCCTCCTTCTCTTCCAACTCCTCCTCCTCATCATTATCATCACCATCACCCTCATCCTCATCCTCATCCTCATCCTTATCCTCCTCCTCATCCTCCTCCACCTCCTTCTCACGCTATCGCTGTCGACCGCTGCCCGTGGGACAGCAACAACCAGGTATTCTAGACTGTTATCCTCCTTATCCTACCCCTCCTCCTCCTCATCCTGATCCTCCTCCTCCTCCTCCTCCTCATCCTCCTCCTCCTCCTTTTCTCAGGCAAGGTGCCTGCCCTTGTTCCCCCTCCTCCTCCTCCTCCTCCTCCTCTTCCTCCGTGCTCTCTGCCGCCCGTGCTTTTCTGGGTGCCCCCCGCGCCGACCAAAAAGATTAGGACGTCGCCCTCGGCCAGCACTGTGTCGTCGGGAGGCCCCATGACGGGGTACTCGCCCTTCGGTCGAATACCCACACCTCGGTGGAGTGCTCCGGCAGGCGGAAGGGGATGAGGAACGGGTATTGAGAAGGGAGTGCGGTCGAGCTCCTCCTCCTTCTGCTCTTCCTCATCCTCCCCCGCGGTCTTCCTCCTCGTCCTCCTCCTCCTCTTCCCCTCTTCCTCGTCCTTCTCGGTGGTCATTCTACTCGTCCTCGACGGTATTGGTGTACATGACTGTTCATGATGCAGTGGTGCAGGACTCACTCACCATGGATTGCGCACACGTGTTGCAACTGGAGCCCACGGAATACAACATCCACCGACGAGGGAGGACGAGGACGAACTGAGGAGGAATGGCATCAGTCGCACGTCGGTGTCCGCTCGATGGCTCGTGCGACGCATCTCAGTCGAGAGGTCCGCATCGTCTGAATGGTATCTACAGGAATGCCCCAAGCCATAAAACAAGGCAGCTGGCAGTCGTTCTCAGGAGCAGCAGGAGGAGGATGGGGAGTTAGGGGCGGCGGAGGCGTCGGGGGGGGGGATGACTGTCGATGACTACGAAGAGAAGGAAGAAACATGGAGGGTGGGGAAGCGGGACAAGGACGAGGAGGATGATGATCTCCTCCCTCTCTAGCTCCTCATCATCGTCTTTCTTTTTCGCCCCTCACTGCGAGCGCATCTTCTCCTCCGTATCCCCTTCCTCCTCCTCCTCCTCCTCCTCCTCCTCCTCGCCCTCCCCATCCTCCTCCTCATCCCTGCCTCTCCTCCTCCTCCTCCTCCTCCTCCTCCATCCTCCCTCTTCTCCTCCTCCTCCTCCTCCTCCTCCTCCTCCTCCTCCTCCTCCTCCCCCTTCTCCTCCTCCTCCTCCTCCTCCTCCTCCTGCTCATCCTCCTCAATGTCATGCCATGCAATATCATACACATCTTAAGCTTTGGTATTGTAAGCTGTGCGGGTGCTTTGCTTCCGAGGTCTTGCGTGAACTTGGCAAGGTCTGCACCCAGCGTGTCACCACACATCGAGCTGTATATCTCGATAGGGTCTCGCGTGGTTTGTGGCCTAAGGTTTTAAGTGCACGTGAGAAGCAGAGCCGTGGTCGTGTATAGTCATGCCTTCATGTGTAATTCGTCACGTATGTTGGCACGTTTGACTTTGTCACATGGTCATACTCATACTCATACCTCCTCCCCCTTCCCCTCCCCTTCCCTCGCCCTCCCTCCTCCTGTTTTTCTCATTCTCCTCCGCCGATGGCGAGCGCTCGAACATCATTGCCCATCGAAGCGCTCTCTCCAACGCGATGATAAGGCTCATGCAGAGAAGCTGGTCGTTCTGCCGGCATGCCGCACCGAACGTCGTCCCCGTCAGGGCCTGTGCATGGTGGGACACGGTGGGGGCATTGGACAAGGAAACCTTAGATAAGGACTCCAGGGTCTGGATGCCAATGGAATTCTAATCGTGGACCGGCCCTGGGTATCACCGCCGCCCTCGTCAGATAAGAAATCCTCCAGGGTCTGTGGCCTCCTGGGCGCATTCCTAAACGAACGCTCCCACCGTATGATGCGGTGATGAGGAGGAAGGAGGCGCGGAGAAACGGGGAGCATGGGAGGAGGAGGAGGAGGAGGAGGAGGAGGCCGTCCACAAGAGGGGTGAGGATGACAGGGGCGCACAAGAGCAGGATGACGAGGACGAGGAGTGCAGTGCTGGTGGGTCCGTACAGGCTGTCAAATCAGAATCTGATGTCTAGGAGCCTGAGATCGTGATTTTCACCGCCACTGTGTCGGAACGTTCCCTCCAACTGTTGTCATCAAACAAACGATGTGTTGCAACCACTTTTTGCAGGGTTCGTTCTTCCCTACCGCGAAGAACTACATCACGAATCGCGCTAGCCATGATACGTTTAAAGTAATAGCCTGGAGGACAACAAAACAGATTAGTGCAATTTGCTCGCCATGGTGAACAAGTGCTGTAGGTACCATAGTCCGTGCAGATGCGGGTGAGAGTGAAGGGGGCGGGAAGACTGTCGGCTATTTGCTAGGCCAAACTCTCCGCAAACGCAACCTTTCAACATGGTGCCACGAGCCCGGCACATGCGCCGATTTCTCTGTGAGAGCAGCAAGGATGGGTCGTGGGAGCCAGGGGATGGTGATGCTGAGGAGTAGTACGAGCACGAGCTTCGAAGCGCCAGACGCAAGAGGCCCAAACGTCTTGCCCGCGCACGTCGAATGTCGCCGCGCCGTTTGTTCTCGACGCGCCCGAGTGGACGTCGCCGACACCACGGCAAGCCCACGGCAAATCCTGCGTCCCGTGCCCCAGCAGACGAAGCCGGCACCGCGGCAAGCACCACGGCAAGCCCACCGCACCCGAGGCGGCGTTTGCCCTAATGGCCGAAGCGCCCTCCCCAAGACGGAAGGCCGCGCGTCGGAACAAATGGCGCGGCGACAGATCAAGGATTGGCAGACTCTGGGATCCCTGGGCGCGCCATCCCTGACCTGTCTCAGGGTTTACGCTGTCACTTCCGACAGCCTTTGCCCAGCCAGCGCACCCGCCCTCGAGCCATACTTTCTCGAGCTCGTGCGCCGAGAGCGAGACGTCAACTTCGCCATCCCTCGAACAGGAGGCCCCGAGTTGGAACGCCCGCAACCGATACTGCCGAACATGGAACCACGAAGATCATCATTTAAGAAGTCTGGGCCAGCTGTCCGGAAGTTTCTTAAAACAAGCCTGGGCCAACTTCTGCCCTTAACGCTGGAGGGGCGAACATGCCCGAACAGTATGGCCAGCTTTCCAGCACGTTGGCCAAGAAACGATGGCCCAACTTCTCGGGAGGAGGATTCATAATCAGATGCTCGACTGTACTCGAGAGATTGGCCCCCGTGCCACCGTTGCTGGCAACTCGCACACGTTCACCCCAGAGCGGAACGGGATGATCGAAAGGAAGCAGTCGCCAACCTGCAGGCATAGGAGGGGGAGGAGGGATAGGAAGGAGACAGAGAGGGGTGGTGGGGCAAAACGCATGCGGACCAGTTACCAAGATAAGCACGGAAGGGGGAACGGGAGGATGAGGAATGAGGAAGAATGGTGATGAGGAAGAAAAGCTTCGAGCCTCATATCTCCGTTCCTCCTCCTCCTTCTCCTCGTCTTCCCTCCGCCTTATCTCTCCCCCTGCTCCTTCGCCTCCTGCTTTCTGAGAAAGGCCCGTTTTCGCTCCGTGGTCACTGAGGGGAATGGCGCCAGGACATCAGCAATCCTCCCCGCCTTCCTGGAAACTCAGTCCTCGGCATTGGGTGCCGCAGAGCGCTTCGAGGACCTGGGCCTCCAGATCAAGAGCGCCCCAGGCGGCCCCAGGCGCTTCCCCGGTCGGCCCGCGAGGAAGGTCTGAGAGCCGCAGTTCGGACCCCACGCTCCCAATATTCGGGAGACTCTCCATGGGGGGGGATCCCATGGGGGGGCAGGAGGGGATCCCCCCCAATGGGATCCCCAGGGGATCCTATGGGATCCCCCCCCCTTGGGATCCTATCCCCCCATGGGATCCCCCCCCATGAAGAGTCTCCCGAAATATGGCCTAAGCAACCCAGGCGCCCGGTCCTCAAGCCGTCTTCGGGGTCGACGTGAAGGCCCACGGGGCTCAGTTCGACCTGGTCGTGGTCAGAAGTGACGCGTGGGTGAGGTCTGGCTCCCTTCACACGGG
>CAUYUJ010020600.1:0-5000 GCA_963575745.1 Prorocentrum cordatum | reverse complement strand
ATGCTCCAATGTACCTGCTGCTCTGCTCTGCGCAGGTGCCCTGCCGCCCACCTTATCCGAAAACTACCTCAACCTACATCCGTGGCCATGGTCATCCAGGTGGTACTCCTGCGTAGACGAAGAAGAGCCCTCTGCAAGGAGGGCTGTGTGATGATGCCGCGCTTGGAAGGGGGAGGATTGGTAAGACTTATGGGTGAGGCCCCCTTCTTCGCTCCCCACCTCCTCCTTCTCCACTCTCGTGCAGCCTCATCCCGCCTCATCATGATCCTCCTCCTCCCCGCCTCAGCACATGTACTTTGCTGGCGTGGCGAGGGAAGCCAGGGTCTGGTGAAGCTCCTCGAGCATGCTGCCACTTAGGCCACAATTCAAATCAGAGCAGCTTTGGATTGGGGGACCCGAGGGCTGGGACCACGTCGACCCTTATGGCACGTCTGCGGTTTTCGCATGTTTTAACAATGTTGCCTTTGTCGTATTCACTTCGGTAATATGCTTATCGTAGGGCGGTACCTCTTCAGCCAGGTCTATATCTCAGATCTGGCCCTGCTGGTCGTTGAACTGCCGCCACTACTTCCACACGGATGGCCTCGTCTGCCCGCGTTACACCTCCTTTCCTCACCTGAAGGCCTTGTTGACGCCTGCTGCTGGAGTTGCCAGCAGCAAACTCGGCGGAGGCCAAGAGGGGGCCGTCCAAGAGGGGGGGGGGGCGCAAATCATGGCCGGCGGCATGTGCGCGGCCAAGGAGGGTGGGGGCGGGGACGTCCTGAACCAAGAAGGGGCGCCATAAGATCCAGGGAGGTATCCTGACCCCCGCCATGATATCCCCCCCCTGGTCACCACCCCCCTCTTTGCCGCCCCCGACAAAGAGCACTCCTCCTTCCTCGTCCCCCTTCCTCCTGCCTCCTCCCGTCTCCGCCCGACTGCTCCCTGCCCGCCCGCCCCTCGCACCCGCGCGCCGTGCCCCTCCGCGCCCTCATCGGCCCGCTGGCCGCGCCGCTCGACGGCCCCCGATGGGAGGAGGCAAGCCCTCTGAAATATCTCCCAGCCCCTCCGCCCCCCTCCGTCCGAGGCCACGGGAAGGAGGAGCAGGGGGAGGAGGAGGAGGAGGAGGAGGAGGAGGAGGAGGAGGAGGAAAAGGGAAAGGAAGAGGAGGAGGAGGAGGAGGAGCATGAGGAGGAGGAGGAGGGGGAGGAGGAGGAGGAGGAGGAGGAGGAAAAGGAGGAGGGAAAGGAGGAGGAGGAGGAGCGAGGATCGAGAATCATGAATCCTCGTCCGTCCCCTCCGCCCAGTCCCTGCTGTAGTTACGGAGCCTCTTCCTGCTGTTCCCGCTGCTCCTGCGCTTGCTGCTCATGTCGCCGCTACTATTCATGGTGCTGTTGCTGCTGCTGTTGCTGGTGGTGGTGGTGGTGCTGCTGCTGCTGCTCATTCCCTTTTTCCTCTTCTTCGTTTTCTTATTCTTCTTATTCCCTACCTAGGCTCTGCCTAGAAGGGTTCTTACTCGCTTGGCTTAAAGGGGCCGGGCAGTGCAAACCGCCCCGGGCGGTTCCCCCAGTCCTCTGGGAGCCAAGCAAAAGCAACAACAAAGGTAAAAGCAAACGCGCCGTTCCCCCAGTTGTGCTCCCTGGGTGCCAAGCAAAAGCAAAGGCACAAGTGAAGGCAAACGCGAAGGCAAAGCAAACACATAGCATAGCATAGCATAGCATAGCGCAGCATAGCATAGCACAGCACAGCATAGCATAGCATAGCATATCATAGCATAGCGCAGCACAGCATCCACTATTGCTGCTGCTATACCTATACGACCACCCTGCGGGTAATAAGGAGGTTGGGGGGGAGGGTCCCAGCAATGGGCAACAGTTGTGATTGTTGTCGTGACGATGCCAATGGAGAGTGTTGCGTTGCCGCTCGCTCTTGGGAGCGTCGGTGTCGAGTTGTTTACATCATCATCGTCATCATCATCATCATCATCATCATCATCATCAACAACACGGGTCATCATCATCAACAACAACATCAACATCATCATCAACATCATCATCACCACCATCAACATCACCATCATCATCATCACCACCATCATCATCACCATCATCATCTTCAGCACCAGTATCATCATCATCACCATCATCATCATCGTCATCATCATCATCAACAACATCAACATCATCATCAACATCATCATCACCACCATCAACATCACCTTCATCATCATCACCATCATCATCAGCATCAGCATCATCATCATCATCAGCATCATCTTCAACACCATTATCATCATCATCACCATCATCATCATCGTCATAATCATCATCAACACGGGTCGTCATCATCATCATCATCAACACGGGTCGTCATCATCATCAAGAACAACATCAACATCATCATCAACATCATTATCACCACCATCAACATCACCATCGTCATCACCATCATCATCATCAGCATCATCTTCAGCACCATTATCATCATCATCACCATCATCATCGTAATCATCATCATCAACACACCACGCGCACTCGTAATAATCAATCATTTTTTTTTTTATTTTTCATATCATTCATATCATCATCATTCACCTCATCATCAGCGGGACCACCGACGGGAAGACCGACGGGGACCACACCGGCGGGCGACACCGGCGGGACACCGCGGGGCCCCGGCCGCCCGGAAGGGAGACATTTGGTCCGGCCGCGCCTCAGCCACACGGGACACCAGCGGGACACCGGCGGGACACCGCGGGCCCCCGGCCGCCAGGAAGGGAGACATTTGGTCCGGCCGCGCCTCAGCCACAGGAGACTTTCTCTCGCCCGCCCACGCAGCTTCGCCTCGCCCGCACGGCACGCACGAACACGAAACCGAAATCGATTTTCCGGTAGGGGGGCTCTCCGTTCCACTTTGATCTCACCCCCCAGCCTCCGATACTATATAATATATCTTCTATATGTATAATATAGATACAGATATAGATGTAGATGCTAGCTGTAGATGTATATTGTCAGGCGCGCTACGATGTAGATGTAGATGTAGCTGTAGGTGTAGATGTAGGTCTAGATGTAGATGTAGGTGTCGATGTAGATGTAGGTGTAGATAGAGATGTAGATGTAAAGAACTCCCCAGTGCCCCGCCCTCATCTCCGTGCCTGCTTGCTTTTGCTGTTGTCTCGGCGACTTGCTGCCTGCTTCTGCTGCTGCTTCACTTACGGCGTGGCGTCGGCGTTTCTGGCGCTACTACTATATGCACTACTCACTACCTTCACTTTACTATTCATTACCTATACGACCTTTACTACGTACCTACTACTACTACCGCACTACTACCCTACATACTACTACTACTTACTACTACTACTACTACTACTACTCACTACGACTACGACTACGACTTACGGACTATCGACCTACCGACTACGGACCTACCGGACACGACTACGACCTACGACCTACGACTACGACTAGACTCACCGACTACGACTACGGCTACGGCTACGACTCACGGACCTACGACTACGACTACGCAAGCGACTACGTACTACGACTTCCGACACGGACTACGACGATACGACGACTAATACTACTACTACTACTACAACAAAACAACTACTACTACTATACTACTACTACTACTTACGTACTGTACCGCTACTACTTAATACTACTAACTACTACTGCTCCTACTCACTACTACGACTATCCTACGGACTACGACTACTACGACTACTACTACTACTACTACTACTACTACTACTACTACTACTACTACTACTACTACTACTACTACCGTTACTGCTACAACTGCGACGATGAGGAGATGGAAGAGGACGGCGTTTACCGCTCCTACTAATGTTGCTTTCCGACAGGCTCCAACTCCTAGGTAGGGTGGCACTGGGATAAGTCTTCTTCTTTTTATTATTCCTCCTCCTCCTCAACAAATATCTGATGATGATGAGGAGGTGGATTTGGAGGAGGAAGGAGAGGAGAAGAAGAAGGCGAAGGAGGGGGAGGAAGGGAGGGAAGGAACAACAGGAAGGGCGGAGGGGGAGGATGAGGAGGGTGAGGAGGAGGTGGAGGAGGAGGAGCAGGAGGGGGAGCCTTCTCCTCCTCCTCCTCCTCCTCCTCTTGCTCCCGTCGCTCCAACAACAAACGCACGCCTTTCCGCTCAAGTCATGCGACTCCGGCAGCGCTGCCAGCGCGGCGACGGTCCGCACCACCTGGGCACAAGCCCAGTTTGCGGCGGTGACGGTGACGTGGGGGGCGGAGAAAGGAGGGAGGGGGGAGGAGGCAGAAGTAGAAGGGAGGAGAAGGAGAAGGAGGAGGAGAAGGAGGTGGAGGAGGGAGGAGGGGAGGAAGAGGAGGAGGAGGAGGAGGAGGGGGGGAGGAGGATAAGTAGGAGGAGGGACAATGAGGGAGGGAGGAAAAGGATGAGTACGTAGGAGGAAGAGGAGGAGGAGCAGGTGGAGCCAGAGGAGGTTGGGCAGTACCGCCTTCGGATCGAATGCCACCAGCGGCAGCGACAGCTGGACCAGGAGGCGCAGGCAGGGGAAGAGGAGGGGGAGGAGGAGAGAGGAGGAGGAGGAGGAGGAGGAGGAGGAGGAGGAGGAGGAGGAGGAGGGGGAGAAGGAGGAGGAGCAGGAGCAGAAGCAGGTAAAGGAGGAGGAGGAGGAGGAGGAGGAGAAGGAGGAGACGTAGGAGTAGGAGGAGGACCAGGGGGAGAAGGAGGGTGAGGGGGGGCTGGTGGGAGGCGAATAAGTAGTAGTAGTAGTAGTAGTAGTAGTAGTAGTAGTAGTAGTAGTAGTAGTAGTCGTTATAACAGTAGTGGTATTAGTAGTAGTAAAAATAATAGCTGTAGTCGTAATCGTAGTCCTGGAAATAGTGGTAGTAGTAGTCGTAGTCGTAGTCGTAGTAGTAGTAGTAGTAGTAGTAGTAGCAGTCGCCGTCGTAGTAGTATTGGTAGGAGTAATTGTATTCGTCGTAGTCGTAGTCGTAGTCGTAGTCGTAGTCGTAGTC
>CAUYUJ010020599.1:145846-153804 GCA_963575745.1 Prorocentrum cordatum | reverse complement strand
GTTTCGGGACTCCAAAATTTGTGCTCGTGACATCGGGTCTCCCAAGCCCCTGCAAACGGGGCATTAGTAAACGGGGTGGTGGCTAAGGGCCCTCTTCAAGCGAGAACGGAGCGATTGGGCATTTGCTTCGCACCAGTGCGTGATACGTCGGGACGACAAAAATCGTCGCTACATCATCCTAACTCTGGGCCACCGTCAACTTCCCCCGCCCGACGAGGACGAGCTGCGGCGGTGCATGCTGAAGCGCCGCGTGGCGGTGCAGGGGCGCAGGTCTTTCTACGAGGCCCCGGGGGCGCGCGGGGCCGCTCGCGCCCTCTCTTCATCCTCCTGCTCGTCCTCCTCCTCCTCCGCCTCCTCCTCCTCCCTCATCTTCGCAAGACGAACTGTGTCTTGCACATCCCCGGCAGTGCCGTCCTGTGTGACGGTCTTTCAGGATCCCCGAGTTCCGAGTTCCCTCATCTTCCTCCTCCTCCTCCTCTTCATCCTCATCCTCCTCCTCCTCCCGCTCCCCCGCCTCCTCCTCCTTCTCCTCCCTCCTCCCTCCTCCTCTTCTTCCTTCACTTTTCTTTACAAAGAACTCTTACCTGTCGTGCCCCGAGGCGTTTCGGCAGGGTGGGCAGGGCGTGTCGATGGAGATCTCCTCAACGTGCACGATCATTAACTAAACAGAAAATGTACAAACAGCTTCACGGAGGGAGGGCGAGTGGTTTCATCAGCGCCGCGCACATTTGTCCCAGAAGGTGGCAAGAGCTTTACGGGTGGAGGGCGGGCCGTTTTCAAAATGCGGTTCTCACCCCAGCGCCGCGCGCATTCGTCCTAAAAGTTTGCAAGAGCTCCACGGATGGAAAGCGGGTGGTTTTCAACATGTGTTTCTTTCTGTAGCGCCGCGCACATTCGTCTTCAGAGTTTGCAAGAGCTTCACGGATGGAGGATCGCACCTTTGCAAAATGTTGTTCTCGCTTCAGCGCCGTGCGCATTCGTCTTCAGGGCATGCAACTGTGCCAAGGATTATTACGGTTGACGTGGCAGACATGGTGTTTTGACACGTGTAAGATGATCAGGGCGCAGTAGTAATTTCAATTCGCGCCGTCGAAGACCCAGGAATGGTATGTTGGCACGATGAAGGATAGTCAGGACACGACGGTAACGTTGATTCGCGGCGTTTGAGTTCCAGGAATGGTGTTCTGGCACGGTTCAGGAGTGTGTGTGTGTGTGTGCGTGTGTGCGTGTGTGTTTGTGTGTTTGTGTGTTTGTGTTTAGTACAAATATGGTGTAGCTATGTGTGCATTTACAGATGCCCGCCCGTACCCATGTTGGCTCAATGGTGGATGTCTTGTGCGAGGTAAGCCACGAAAGTTGCAAATCGTCATCTCCAGGTCACACCAGGATTTCTCAAAATCCAGGGTGGGGTTGGTTGGCGTGTTTTTCTCTGGGGAACCTAGTTGTTGGACTTGGGTAGGTTCATAGTGCCGTATTCATTACGCTTCAAGCCATGTGTCGTAAAATCATTGTTTTGGTTGGTATCGCCAACACCATCGCCCTTACCACCACCCCCACCACCCCCAACCCCACCCACCGCCGTTGCCTGACCCAAATTCTATGAGGATGGTTGCATCCGCTGCGCCGTTGTAGGATGCTTAGTCCTCCATGCACGTAGCCGTCGGAATGTACCAGAAGGTTTGAATGACCCACACTGCTGTTGCCCCGAGCGAACTTGCATGTCTGAAGAGGAGCGCCGTGAACTAAACCTTGCACATTACCAACTACATTGCCTTGTCTCCCCAAAGCGGAATGAATGATAACAGCCCAGGAAACATAACAGGACGAAATCATCGATGCTCCACATTGAAAAACGCGTGCATCATCGTAGACTCCTGTGTTTTCGGTAGCGGTTGGGATCGGCAGAATGACCTCCTCATCTCATTCGGTGAATAACGGCTTCACGCCATTAGTGTTCAGCACAACGCCAAAGGATGTTGATACCTATCCGGAACTTTTCATCGGAAGGATGGTCGATGCCGTCGTAGCCGTGATGAACTATTCCTTCGTTGCGTCACGAAAGAAGCGTTCTGACGTCCATCTAGAGAGCGTCCAGCAGGTGGCTGTCCACCAGGACAGGGCAGAGGATTGAAAAAACAACTTTCGGTGGCCCCACATTTGAAGCCCGTGTTGGTTCAGCGTTATGCTTATGTAGGGAAGGCTCCACATTTCGTCGTATCGACCGCTTTCCCGTATCAGCGTCATAGACATCGGCACTTTGGTTGAAAAGCTCGTCGGTTCCCTGGCTGGCATTCTGGCACATATGGTACTCCACGATGATGTCCATCTTGTGGAGAATCGGCAGTTGTTGGTCGATGTCACCGTGGTGTCTCTTGGCGACCTCCTGAGGACATCTTGGGGGTTTTCTCGAGGCCTGTTGGGCGCGTTTGGGGGACCTGGAGGCCGTCTATGGGGCAGTATTGGGGTGGAGGGCTCTACAGGCCAATTCGTGTTCCCCTTCTTGGGCCCCATTTGTGACTTTTTGGGGGGCCCATTGGGCCTTTCCTCTTGAGAGTCTCTTGGGCCGTCCTGGGCGCTCTGAAAGCCAAGCAGGACGAAGATAGGGGAACAAATAATCACTCGACGTGGAGATCCTAAGATGCGCAGTTCATATTCATGTCACGTCTCGCTTTAAAACTCTGCCTGTGGGCATCTGGGTGTGAGAGCGAGTCCGCGTAGACGACGGGTGCGACGACGGCGACAGCGACGATTTTATTGACGTCTTCCTCCTTATCCTCCTCCCTCTCCCTTGGGCATTTTTACAGGAGAGAGGTAAGGGAAGCACAGGTGAAGAGCGAGGGAGCACTGAACAAACAAAACACAGAAGACTGTGAATGGATCTGAGTGTGAGTGATCTGAGAGCGAGTGAGCCTGAGTGTGCGTGAACCCAAGGATGATTGAGCGTGGGTGAATTTAGATATGAGAATTGTATTACGAGTGCGCCTGGGCATACGTTAGGCGTGAGTATGGGTGAGTCAGAGTGCGAGTGAGTCTGAGTGTGGGTAAGTCTGAGGATGAGTGGGTCTGAGTATGGGCGTGGCGAGTACGAGTCTGAGTGCGAGCGAGTGTGAGTACGAGCGAGTCGGAGTGTGAATGAGCCTGAGGGTGGGTGAGTCTAAGTATTGGTGAGTCTGAGTGGGAGTCAGTCTGAGCGTAAGTGAATCTGAGCAAAAGTGTAATAGGTATGAGTCTGAGTATGAGCGAGTCAGAGTACGAGTGAGTTTGCTTATGAGTGAGTCTAGCGACTCTGAGTGTGAGTAAGTCCGAGTGTGGGCTAGATTATGTCTGCGTGCGCCTGAGTGTGAGCGAGTCTGAATGCAATTGGGTCTAAGTATGAGTGAGTCTGGCTACGAGTGAGTCTGAGTATGGGTGAGTCTGAGTGTGATGAGTGAGTCCGAGCGAGGAAGAGATGTTGATGAGTACAGTTGAGTGCGAATGCTTCTGAATGAGAGGAGGAGGAGGAGGAGGAGGAGGAGGAGGAAGTGGAGGAGGAAGGGGAGGAGAAAGGGGAGGAGGTGAGTGAGTGAGTGAGATCAGGAAGCGTCTGGGTAATACAAGTCCAAAAAAGCCTGGGGGGTCGAAACACGCAAACCGCCGGAGACATCCCCATAGTCTGGGCGCGAACGGGGTGCTGGAACCAGCGCCTCGCTGGAGACATCATCACAATCTGCTCTGAACGCAGACGAGTCCGGCCACCAAAGCAAGCAAACCGCTTGAGACGTCCCCACACAATCTGGGCGCGAACGGGCCCATAGTATACCTCCCCTGGCGGCCCCCTCTTGGGTTGCTGGAGCCAGCGCTTTGCCCGAGACATCCTCACAGTCTTTCCTGAACGCAGATAAGTCTGGCCACCAAAACAGGCAGACCGCCTGAGACATCCCCCCGAACCTGGGCGCGAACGGACCCGTGGTATACCCGCTGGCGGCTCCTCCGTGGAGCGCTGAAACCAGCGCTTGGCCCGAGAAATCCTCACAATCTATTCTGGGACATCTCCACAACCTGGGCGCGAACGGACCCGTGATGTAGCCCCTGGCGGCTCCCCTTGGGCGTGCTGAAACTGGCGCCTCGCCTGAGACATCCTCACAATATGTTCTGAACGCAGACGAGTCTGGCCACCAACACAGGCAAACAGCTTGCGACATTTACACAACCTGGGCGCGAACGGGGGAGTGAGAGACCCCTGGCGGCTGCCGGGGGCCCTTCAGGCAAGGAGGGCCTTTAGGTCCCGAAATGTATACAAGTTCTCCCCCCATCTGTCGCCCCCCCATTTAGTGACGCCCCATACAGAACAGTAGTTGCACAATGTTGCATGTCACGAGCGGCGAACGTCTCCACATCCGCGCCCTCGCGGTCCGGATTCCGCCGGGGCGCGATCCCGCGGATACACGCCGTCGCGCGGAGTCGTTCCGCACGGGGCATCCGCGAGAAAACGCTTCAAATTCGTTGGGTCGCGGCCTAGAGGGGACCGGCCCACGAGGCCGCGGATACAGATATGTTTTTCGCCCACGAGCATGGTTTCGAGTGGCCTGGCACGTTTGTGTGCCGCGCATGGTCCCACACTCTACCCACAGGGCCACAACCCTTGATGGTCCTACATGTATATGCATGCTTGAACTCTATGGCTGGCCGTGCGGATCCTATGCTGAAGCGGCTTCTCAGGCGAGGACGGAAGCGTATCCCCAGTTCGTTTGCCAGGATGCGAACAAGTAACATTACCATGCCCATGATCAGACACTGCAAATGCCAATGCGTAGACCCCAGACATGTCACTGCAACAACATGCGGGGCAACCTTTCGGTTCCGGCGTATAAGCCACCGTGCCGCAAGGTACCAATTGTAGTGTCTTCGGGTCCCATCGAGCTCTCTGTGTCACGTAGTGGTTGTTTGTCTCGTTGCCAGACTTCGAAGGACCGCTCCATTCAAGTTTCCGGTTCGATTCCGATGGGGCGTGCGTCACTAGTATGTTCTTTTGCGCAGCACGTTCGCATAAATCAACGAGCATTGTTCCACAGCATGCGTCTCTAAGCATCAGCGAACGTACACGTCATCCGTCTTTCCTACATGACCCTCGTTGACATCGTCCTCATACTCCTCGTCATGATCTCTTCTCACCCCGTCTTTCGGCCCTTCGTGCCCACTGTCCCTTCCACACTCGACGCCCGCCACTGCGTCTGGCTTCTCATCGCACGCCCACCCGTGGGCATCGAGGGGGGCCAGGTCGGAAGGGCTGGCAGCAGTGGCCTGCTCTGGGGTCGGGGTCGGGGTGTCGGGCGCGCCCAAGGTCGAGCGCACGAGGACGCAGGTGGAGTGTGTGCTCCGCAGCTTCATCGTCACCCTGTACAGCCGCCTCTTCCGGAGACTCGTGGCGCGGATGAACGCGGCCTTCTGCGCAAACGTGCCAGGATGCGGCGCGGGGAGAAAGCTCGTGGCACCCCCCTGGGTGACCCTGTGCCCTTTGTCGGGTGCGTTCTGCGGTGCGTCCTCTGCCCAGTGCAGAAACTTTGGGCGGAGCCCTCCTCGTGGGACCCGATCCTGCGGGACCTCCTCGCGCGGGCCCCCAGGGGCCCCTGTCGTGCGGGACCTTGGCGTGCGGGGCCTTTCTCGGAGGTTTCGCAGAGGCGGCGCCCGGCGCGGAGCGCCGCCAAGATCCTCCTCCTCGTCCTCCTCCTCCTCCTCCTCCTCCTCCTCCTTCTTCCTCCTCCTCCCCTCCTCCCCTCCTCCTCCTCCTCCTCCTCCTCCCTCCTGCCTCCTCCTCCTCCTCCTACCTCCTTCCTCCTCCTCCCTCCTCCTCCTCCTCCTCCATGGAACCCTGGAAAAAAAAACCCGGGTGGAGCGCGTGTCCCCCCCCCCCCGTCGCTCCCCCCCCCCCCGTCGCTCTCTCCCGCTCTGTCCCGCTCCGCCTCGTTTTCGCCGCTCTTGCGCAGCCGCAGCGCTGTGTAGTGGCCCCTTTGTCCCTACGTCTGGCCGGCGGCAGCTGCGCTGTGACCCCCGGCCTCTTCTCGTAGCACGACCTTTCCCGACGCCGTGAGGGTGCCCGCTCGCGGTCGCAACCAAAAAAAAAGTGTTCCCCCCCAACCCGAAATCCGGGTACTCGGGTCCCTGGCAGGAGTTAGCGAGCATTGTTGCTGCAGGTTCATGCGGTGTTGGCGCGCCCGCGATGTCGGCGAAGGCGTTCAAGGCTGAATACTGCGACGCGGAAGTTTCGAGGGACACGGTGACGCCACTGGACCCGACGGCATTCAATTTCGAACGGTCGGCGCCGCGATCGATTCAAGGTTGAACGATCGGCGTGGTGACAAACACCTCTGCGCGCGCCGACGCCGCGCGAACCGCCGTGCCGAACTCCCCGCCAGTCAGGGCCAACATCCCCAAGGCAGAAGAAGCCTTCGGAGTGCAGGCACCGCGCCCGGGGGCGACGGCAGGAGCACTGCCTCCGTCAGCCCCGGTTTGGTTTCCCTCTTCCCCCCCCCAAAGATAGCGATACGGATAACAACGATCACAACGATAACAATGGTAACCACATTATCGCGGTTATCGTTATAGTTGTGATCGTGGTGATCGTTGTTGTCGTGGTTATTGTTATCGTTATTGTTATTGTGATCGTTCTCGTTGGTATCGTTGTCCCTCCGTCCTGTCGGCCCGGTCTGCCATTGCCTGTCGGCCTCCCTTTCTCGCCCTCTCGCTCCCAGGCACGATTCGCGATGTAAGCGAAATCACGACGGGAAGCTGTTTGGCAATTTTCAATTTCTGAGGGCCCTCGCCGGGCTCTGGGACCCTCAGAGAACGACTTAGGATGAAGAGCTGGTCCTGGGGCAGGGGCTGGGACTCCCATTGAACAAATCAGGGCGTCGCATGTCTGGAGTCCTCGCTTTCCCGCCCACCTTTGCTTTGTCGGCCCGTCCTGTGGTCAGGATCGAGTTGTCTGTCGGTCTGCCCAGGAGACGGCGCGGGGGCGGAGTTGGGCTTGCTGGACATCTACGGCTTCGAGAGCCTCCAGAGGAGCTCGGCGTCGCGCCGAGGGAGGAAGGTTGGGAATTTCGGGCTCGAGATTCGGATGTTTTCCGGCGGCTCTCGGCGGCTTTCCAGCCTCGGGGACGCAATCCAGCGTCAAAAGATTCGACCAGAGCCCTGGGCCCCATCTTCTGCTGCGTGTTTCGAGCCGGGCTGGCCCGTGAGGGTCCCCGGGGCCTGAAGGGGGGCAAGGTCGCCCGTTTCGAGCAGGCACGGGCGTGTTTGTTTATTGTTTGGGGCATACGGGGCATTATGGCCCCCGCCCCCCCTCCTCCCCCCTGCAACGTAACGCCCCTCCCCCCCCGGTGCGCTCCGGGCACTGCCGCCGTGCGCATGGCGGGGGGGAGGCGTTACATTATACCCCCCCGCTGGCCCCTCCCCCCCGCCCTGTAATGCCCACTACTGCCGGAAATGAAGGGACGCGCTCCGCGCGGCGCCGGGGCCTCGGGGCCTCGGCCGTCTCCCCGTGGGCACGCTGGGATAGAAAGCAGGGGGAAAAACACACACACACAACAGTAGCATTCGGCCAAGCGAAGCCAGTTTGTAAACGCACCCCGAGGCAGGAATCGAACAGGGCAGGGCTGCTCAGCGAACACCCAGGGCCGTTTGGCGAACGCCGATGAGCGGGGTCGGGGTGGATTGTCCTCCAATGCTACTGTGAGGAACGGCCTGGAGCAGCTCCTGATCAACCTGACCAACGAGCGCCTGCAGCAGTTCTTCGTGCGGCACGCCCTCGTGTCCGAGCAGCAGGCCTACCTGCAGGATGCCGCCGGGGCGCACGGAAGCGGCTGCCGGCAGTGGTGGATCTGGGCCAGGGCTGGCTTCGGAGGCCGACCTTATGTCGGGCCTGTCCGTCTACAGGAGGAATATTCAAAAATAGTCAAAAAATAGTCTGGGGACGATTTTTC
>CAUYUJ010020599.1:135846-138346 GCA_963575745.1 Prorocentrum cordatum | reverse complement strand
AGCCGAACACAGCCGCGAGGCGGTGCGGGGCCTCGTGGGCATCGGCCTCTCGCGGGCCCGTGCTCCCTCCAAGCCGACCCTCGTGCGTGAGCACGCTGCCGCGCGCTGCTCGGCTCGCGGCCGGGGCGGTCGTGGCGCTGCTCTGCAGGACCACCTCTGCGCGGATCCCAAGGAAGACGAGGAGGAGGAGGAGGAGGAGGAGGAGGAGACGGAGGAGGAGGAGGAGGAGGAGGAGGAGGAGGAGGTGGGCGGCGGAGGAGGAGGAGGAGGACAACGACGACATGGACTGGGGGAGGAGAAGGACCCTGAGATCCGGCGCCACGAAAGCATTGCAACATCGGCTACGGGAGCTCGACGGCAGCCTGGGATCAAATCTTCCTGCACCATTTCCCGAGCCCCAAGCCGGATCGATCCGTGAGAACCTCAGGCCCGAAAGAAGGCAACGCCACCCGCTGCGAGCACAAAGTGCGACACCAGGATTTCAGGGAAGGAGGGAGGAGGAGGAGGAGGAGGAGGAGGAGGAGGAGGAGGAGGAGGAGGAGGAGGAGGGGGAGGGAGAGGAAGAGGACACAGCGACGGCGGCGGCGACGACGTCGAGAGAGCACACGGCGCGAAGCCGACGACGACGACGACGACGACGACGACGACGACGACAACGACGCCACGGCCGAGGTTCGCAGCGCACGGCCGAGGCGGCCACGCGGCGGGCTGTCGGCGGCTCGGCGACCCCCCGCCCCTCCCGCCGGCTCCTCCCCGTCCGCTCGGCCGATCGCCGATCGCCCCGCTGGGCCGGCCGCCGCGGCCGCCGCCGCGGGCGTCCTCGTCGCCGCTGCCGGCTCTGTGAAAACGCCGCGGGGGGGCGTCCCGCCAGCGACCGCCCCTCGGCGTCGCGGGGGGCCATGTGGCCGCTGGCGTGGCTGGCGGCGTGCGCGGGGGCGCTGGCGGCCGCCGTGCTGCTGCTGGTCCCGCCTCATCCGTCCTCTTCTTCCTCCTCCTCCTCCTCCTCCTCCTCCTCCTCCTCCTCCTCCTCCTCCTCCTCCTCCTCCTCCTCCTCCTCCTCCGCATCCTCCTCCTCGTCCTCATCCACATCCTCGTCCTCCTCCTCCTCGTCCTCATTCTCATCTTCATCCTCCCCCTCATCCTCCTCATCCTCCTCCCTTCCCCCTGCTCCTCCACCTCATCCCATCACGAATAGTCGGTCAAGCCATGGGAAGCTAAGAAGGGTCGTCAGGGGCCTAAGGATCACGAGGTGGGTCGAGAGAGGAGTGGCCATCTCTCCCAGCGCCTCGTCAGGTCGGATTGCAGCAGTCGAGAGACCAAAGTTCTGGATTGCAGCAGTCGAAAGACCGAAGGAAGTTGGGGAGGCACTCCGACCTGGGCATCTTCACGGTCGGTAGGTCCCTCACACGCCTCTGCATGAGGGAGGAGGAGGTCCGTTTTCAACAGTTTCAAGGATGGATGGATGGATGTCCGTTTTCAGAATGTGGTTCTCGCTTTCGCGCCGCGCACATTCGTTCTGAAAGTGTATCGCTTTGGGAGTCGTATGGCTGACGTCCCAGGAAAAGGTGTTCCCGCACGATTTAGGACTGCCAGGGCGCAACAGCCACGTTGATTCGCGGTGTTGGAATATCAGGAATGGCGTTCTGGTGCGATTCAGGATCCTCAGGACGCAACCGTAAAGTTGACTCGCGGGGCTGAAGTCCAAGGATTTATGTTTTGGCACGTGTGAGCAGTATCAGACGGTTGTCTTCCAACACGGAATTCCCCGCAGTGAAAGAACATGTTGTACGGGGTTGATGAAGAATAACAAATTTGGAAGGAGAAGTGGCTACATCATTGTCAATGCGTCTTGGGTTTACACTGATCTCCTGGTTCCTGCTGCTGGTCCTCCTCCTCCTCCGCTTCCTCCTGCTGCTGCTCCTTCTCCTCCTCCCAGCTTCTCTTCCTCGCTCCTCCTCCTCACCCTCTTCCTCCTCCTCGTCCTCGTCGCTCCTCCTCCTCCTCCTCCTCCTATCTCCCTCTCCTCCTTCCTCCTCCTCCCCTCCTCCTCTCCTCTCCTCCTCCTCCTCCTCCTCCTCTTTTCGTCGCTCCTCCTCGCTCCTCCTCCTTCTGCTCCTGCTCCTCCTCCTCCTCCTCCGCCTCCTCCTCCTCGACCCTCCCACTTATTATTCCTCATCCTCCTCCTCCGCCCCCCGGTCAGGCTCATTCGTCATCCATCTCCGCCTCCTCCTCCTCCTCCTCCTCCTCCTCCTCCTCCCCTTCTCTTCCTTCTCCTCCTCCTCCTCCTCGCCTTCCTTCCCTCCTCATTCGTCATCCTACTCCACCTCCTCCCCCCTCTTGCCTCCTCCTCCTCCTCCTCGCTCCCCCCCACCTCGGTCGCGCTGCTGCCACAGAGGCGCGCAGGTTCCAGGGGGCGGCTCCGCGTGGCCTTCGTGCATCCGGACCTGGGGGGAGGAGGAGTAGGAGCAGGAGCAGGAGGAGGAGGAGGAGGAGGAGGAGG
>CAUYUJ010020599.1:123486-135746 GCA_963575745.1 Prorocentrum cordatum | reverse complement strand
TCCTCCTCCTCCTCCCCCTCCTCCCTCTCCTCCCCCTCCTCCTTCCCCTCCTGCTCCTCCTCCTCCTCCTGTTCCTCCTCCTCGCCCTCCTCCTCCTACGTGGCGCGCACAGGGGGGTAGAGGGAAGGGGGGAGGGCTTCTTAGACGCGCCCCTGCTTCTCAGACGTCGCGGGCCCTGTCTGCAGAGGTAGGGCCTGCGCCATCGAAGAAGCGGCCTCCTGCTGAGAAGCCGTCCCCCCCTCCTCTGCGCAACGCCAGCAGCTGTGGCGACGAGAAGCCCCCGCGGAGGCCCAAGAGCCCCGAGCCTCACAGCTCTCAGGGTGGGGGGGGGCGCAGTGGGAGGCGTCCTCTTCCTTGTCCTCCTTCTCCTCCTCCTCCTCTTCCTTCTTCATCTGCTTCTTCTCCTCTTTCTCCTCCTGCTCTCTCTCTCCTCCTTCCCTCATCTTCCTCCTCTTGATTACCGTCTTCTCCCCCTCTACCCTTCCCCCTCCTGCTCGTCATCCTGTCAGGGGGTTCGACCGATACTCCACAGCTATGATGCTCCCACCCACTTTCGTCTTGACCACCGGAAAGAAGTTCGAACACCCCAGACGTATCGACATGGGACGGTTTTCACGTGTTAGGCCTTGGGAGGCGGTATTCGTTCGGCGCCTCGCCAGCGTGTCGGGCAGACACTGCTTGGGATGCTCGAGATTACGTCTGGGACGCGGTCCTTAGGTACGATGGGAGCGTAAGACCCGGGTTTGCCAGGACTCGGGTTCGCCATCGTTTTTTGACGACCGCGACTCGGATTTTGACGAGTAGGAGCTTCGTGGGATGTCTGCAGCGGGAGGCCTCGTCAAAATGCAGGCTCGCCCTCGTCATTTTTTGACGACCTCGTCGGGGAGTTCCGAGTCCCGGGTACCCAGGTCTTACGTCCCCCTGACTTAGGTACGATGGGAGCAACATAACTCCAGAGGTCCCGACCGTTTCCCTGGGGGCAGCTTGGAGCCCGGGGCCTGCTTGGAACGGCCCCCGTGGCCCGACGGCGGGCCCCCCGGAGGCCAGGAGTCGAGGAGCGGCGCCGGGCAGTGCCAGAAGCACGCCGTCGGAGGCCTTGGGGGGTACAGTCGGGGCCCTGAAGAAGGAACCCGTCTCGTTGGGGAGGGGCTCCGCGTTCCTTAAGCGTTTCACAGCTTGCCTCAGGTTTCCCTGATGTCTTCGATCGGCAAGTCGAAGCTTCACTTATGGAGAAAAAAGGGGCCTCGTTCCTTATGTAGGGTTCCTTTTGTTTTCGATAGGAAATCGAAGTTTAACTTATGGAAAAAAGGGGCCTCGTTCCTTATGCAGGGTTCCTTGGGTCAACGCCTCGACTGTAGAGGGCGAGGGGGAGGCACGCCGCCCCGCGATGCCCCGAGCTTCTCCGGGCGGGGGCCCGCGGAGGGCCGAGGACCGCAGAGGAGCACGCAGCCCAGGAGCGAGGAGGAGGACCGAGGACCGAGGACCGAGGACCGAGGAGGAGGAGGAGGAGGAGGAGGAGGAGGAGGAGGAGCGAGGAGGAGCGAGGAGGGGGAGGAGGAGGAGGCGGCGGGGGAGGCCTCGGCGCCGGCCCGCGGAGGGCGTGCGCGCCACCACCCGCCTGGTGCTCGCCGGCGGGTACGACGAGAAGCTGCCCGAGAACGTGGAGCACGCGCGGGAGCCCCGGGGGGGCGGAGGCGGGCGGCCAGCGGCACGCCGCCGTGTGGGGGGGGGGGGGGGGGCAGCCCCCTGTGGCCTCCTCCTCCTCCTCCTCTCCTCCTCCTCCTCCTTCCTCCTCCTCCTCCTCCTCCTCCTCCTTCCCCCTCCCTCCTCCCTCCTCCTCCTCCTCCTCCTCCTCCTCCTCCTCCTCTCTCCTCCTCCTCCTCCTCCCTCCTCCTCCTCCTCCTCCTCCTCCTCCTCCTCCTAAGGGTGGCCTGCCTGGCTCGAGGGGCGGAGGTCCGCCGCGGGCGCCGCAGTGGCGCCCGTGGCCCCACACAGCAGAGCGCTGCGCTTCCTTCGACTGCTTCCTACCCCTCCTCCTCATCCTCCTCCTCCTCCTCCTCCTCCACCTCCTCCCCCTCCCCCTCCTCCTCCTCCTTCTCCTCCTTTCCCCCAGAGTGCACGAGGGAGCCGCGGAGGCAAGCGCAAATGGATGGTGTGGGCGTCGCCCGAACATGCGATGGCTCATGCTGTCAGTACTCCTGCGACTGCTGCGGCGGGGATTTTCGGAAGGGGAGGGGGGAACCCCGGGCTCAGGAGGAAGAGGGGGGGGAGGGGGGGGGGGGGGGAATTTTCCATAGTAAAGCGGCGGTGGATCACGCTCCCTCGCAGATCGCAGCCCCCCAGGGATGGCGAGGTTTAGTCTGAGTCTGAGTGGTGCTTCGCTCCGCTGGACCCCCAGCAGCCCACGAAAGTGGCGGCAGTTTCGCTGATCGCAGCCGCCGAGGGATGGCGATGTCGAATATGAGGTTGGCTAGTACGTCATCCCGCTGAACCCCCCAAGCAGGCTTCGAAAGTGTCGACAATTTCGCAAGTCGCAGCCCCCAGATATGGCGAGGTCTGATCTGAATCTGGGTGGCGCCTTACTCCACTGACCCCCTAGCAGCCCTCGAAAGTGGCAACCGTTTTGCAGATGGCAGCCCCAGGGATCTGGCGAGGTCTAATATGAGTCTGGGTGGTGCCCCGCGCCGCTGGACCGTCCAGCAAGCCTCGAAAGTGGCGACAGTTTCGCATATCGCAACCCCCCCAGGTATGGCGAGGTCGAAGTCGAGGCTGGGTGGCGCATCGCCCCGCCACCCCCCCGCCAGCTTTCGAAGATGGCAACCGTTTCGCAGATCGTAGCGCCCAAGGGATGGCGGGGTCTAGTATGAGCCTGGGTGGTGCCTCACTCCGTTGGATCCCCTCCCAGCAGCCCACGAAAGTGGCGACAGTTTTGCTGATCGCAGCCTCCCAGGGATGGCGAGGTCTAATGTGAGCCTGGGTGGTGCCGCACCCCGCCGCACCCCCAACAGCCCTCGAAAGAGGCGACAAGCTCGCAGATCGCAGCCCCGCAGGGATTACCAGGTAGGAGGCAAGCTGGCACGCAGGAAGGCGCGAGGTGAGAGGCAGCAGGGATGAGAGAAGAGGGGGCGGGAAGAAAGGTCGCGACCCCAACGCTCTATTCAAAACGAGCACCCAACGCAGGGGGCTGCGGCAAAAAAGTACCTTGCGACGTACCCAACCAATTTGAATCCAGCGACAAGAGGAGTCGGCCAATATTTGCCAGGATCATGGCAGCGCACGCGCCGCTGTGTGCTGTGCAATCTGCATGAGATGCGCTTAGGCGACGGGAGGAGGCCGAAGAGCGTTGCTTTTGTCGGCAGCACGTTCAAGATGCAGCGCTGCCTGCGCCACGTTGCCGCGGCGTTAGACAACATGGTTAAACCTGCTTGTCGTGAGCGAAAGAAGCGAGCGAGGCCTTAGCTCGCCCGCCAGCTTCCCTGCTTCCCCCCTGCAATTTTCAGTGCGGGAGCTAAGCGCCCGAAAGCGCGCCGCCAGGTCTGCGGGCGGGTCGCGACAGCGCCTCGCTGGACCGGACCCCCCAGCAGCCTTCGAACGTGGCGACATTGTCGCAGGTCGCAGACCCCCAAGGATGATGTCGAATCTGAGTTTGCGCAGTGTGTCACAAGGCTGGGCCCCCCGGCAGCCCTCGAAAGTGGCGACAACTTCGCAGGTCGCAGCCCCCCAGGGATGGCGAGTTCTGACCTGAGTCTGGGTGGTGCCTCGTTCCGCTAAACCCACAGCAGCCCACGCCAGTGGCAAGAGTTTCGCAGACCGCAGCCGCCAAGGGATGGCGATGTCTAGTATGAGGTTGGACGGTACCTCATTTCGCTGGCGTCGACAGTGGCGACAATTTCGCAGGTCGCAGTCCCCCCGGAAACGGGGAGGCCGAATCTGAATCTGAGCGGCGTCCCACTCAGTTGACCCCCATCGCAGCCTTCGAAGGTGGCAAATGTTTCGCCGATGGCAGCCCCAGGGGATGGTGAGGTCTAGTATGAGTTCGGGTGGCGCCCCACTCCGCTGGACCGTGCAGCAAGCCAGCGCATCACCCCGCGGAGCCACCCACCAGCCTTCGAAGATGGCAACCGTTTCGCAGATCGCAGCGCCCCAGGGATGGCGAGGTCTAAGATGAGCCTGGGTGGTGCCTCACTCCGCTGGATCCCCCCCCAGCAGCCCACGAAAGTGGCGACAGTTTTGCTGATCGCAGCCTCCCAGGGATGGCGAGGTCTAATGTGAGCCTGGGTGGTGCCGCACCCCGCCGCACCCCCAACAGCCCTCGAAAGAGGCGACAAGCTCGCAGATCGCAGCCCCGCAGGGATTACCAGGTAGGAGGCAAGCTGGCACGCAGGAAGGCGCGAGGTGAGAGGCAGCAGGGATGAGAGAAGAGGGGGGCGGGAAGAAAGGTCGCGACCCCAACGCTCTATTCAAAACGAGCACCCAACGCAGGAGGGCTGGGGAAACAAGTACCTTGCGACGGACCAACCCATTTGAATCCAGCGACAAAAAGGAGTTGGCCCAAATTTGCCAGGACACTGGCAATGCAGGCGCCGCTATGTGCTGCGCAAGCTACATGGGATGCGCTCAGGCGGCACGATTCACAGGGCAACAACAGAATGACGAGGTGCGAGGGCCCAGGCTTGAGAAGGGCATGCGGGCACGAAGGGCAGGAGAAGGACGCGCGGGAGGCCGAACCGTCAGCGCGGTTGCAGCAGAGGCAAGGTGGCATGGGGGCAAAGGACGACGGCGAAAGCGACGGGAGGAGGCCGAAGAGCGTTGCTTCTGTCGGCAGCACGTTCAAGATGCAGCGCTGCCTGCGCCACGTTGCCGCGGCGCTCGACAACATGGTTAAACCTGTTTGTCGTGAGCGAAAGAAGCGAGCGAGGCCTAGCTCGCCCGCCAGCTTCCTTGGTTCCCCCTGCACTTTTCACTGCGGGAGCTAAACGCCCGAAGGCGCGCCGCCAGGTTTGCGGGCGGCTGGCGACATCGCCCCGTTGGATTGGAATCCCAGGTGCCCTCGAAAGTAGCGACACTGTCGCAGGTTGCAACCCCCCAAGGATGATGTCGCATCTGGGTTTGCACACTGTGTCACCACGTTGGACCCCCCAGCGGCCCTCGAAAGTAACGGTAAGTTCGCAGATCGCGGCCCCGCAGGGATGGCGAGGTCTAATATGAGTGTGGGTGGTATTTCACTCCGTTGGACCCCAGCAGCCTTAGAAAGTGGCGGCGGCAGTTTTGCAGATCGCAACCCCCCAGGGAGGGATGGGTGGCGAGGTCTAGTGTGCATCTGGGCGGTGCCCCACTCAGCTGAACCCTCGAAAGTGGCGACAATTTCGCAGATCGCAGCCCCGCAGGGATGGCGAGGTCTAATCTGAGTTTGGGTGGGTATTCACTCCGCTGGACCCCCCCAAAGCAAGCCTCGAAAGCGGCAACCGTTTCGCAGATCACAACCCCCCAGAGACGGTCAGGTTTAACTTGAGCCTGGGTGGTGCCTCACTCCGCGGAATGTCCCAGCAGCTCTCGAAAGTGGCAACCGTCTCGCAGAACACAGCCCCCAGGGATGGCGATTCCTTATGTGAGTCTGGATGGTAACGCACCTCACCCCGCTGGGCCCCCCAGCAACCCTCGAAAGCGGCAACCGTCTCGCAGATCGCAGCCGCCCCAGGGATGGCGAGGTCTAGTCTGAGTCTGGGTGGTGCTTCCCTCCGCTGGACCCCCCCCCCCAGCAGCCCTCGGAGGTGGCGGCAAGCGTCGCAGATCGCGGCCCCCCACCGAGCAGGCAGGCAGCACGACGAGACGGGAGGCAGGGCCGCAGGCAAGCGGGAGAGGTGAGAGGAGGAGGGGAGGAGGGAGAAGGACGGAGGCCACAGCGGTTCGTCTTGGCATCGCTCGGACGTGTGCACTTTTCTCGGCGAGGGCCATCGAGGAGCATCCTTGATCATTTGGCGAAAAAAACACGCACGAAACCGAAAAAAAACACAGGTAATGGACGTCCGATCGATGGCGAGTCGTTCGAAACGAGCACCCAATGCATGAGGGTCGGGAACACACGGCAGTCACATAATGATTGTGAGAAGCAGCCCAGAAGTCACAGACGCCCCAGCGAGATCCAGAGGTTCGACGCCGTCTTCCTCCGCAAACCATGCGGTTTCACAGGGGCTTGCTCCCTCTCGTAGTTATCTCTCTCTCTCTCTCGTTCTATCTCTCTCGCTCTCTCTGTCTGCCTATTCGCCCCTCTGTCCCATCCGAAAGGGACGAGGAGGTCTTCCTTCTCCTCCTCTTCGTACTTCTCCTCGTCCTCCTCGTCCTCCTCCTCCTCCTCTTCGTATGCCCCCATATCCTCCTCATCCTCTTCGTATTCCTCTACCTCTTCCGACGAGGCAAGGGGGCAGAGAGAGAGGGACTGGAGGGAGCAGCGACCCCGGTGAAATCACATGGTTTGGCGAAAGAAGGGTCGCCTAAACATGTAACTGCATTGGGGTTTTTAGGATTCCAGGTGTGAGAATTCCCAAATCCCAGAATCCCAGGAGGAGGAGGAGGAGGAGGAGGAGGAGGAGGAGAAGGAGGAGGAAGAGGAGGAGGAGGAGGAGGAGGAGGAGGAGGAGGAGGAGGAGGGGGACTAGCACACATACTGGAGGAGGATGAGGAGGAGCAGCAGTAGCAGGAGAATCCGCAGTAGCAGGAGGAGGATGAGGGGAAGTAACAGGCAGAGAAGGATCAGAAGGGGGAGGACTCATAACAGGAGGAATACGAGGAGAAGGAGGTGGAGGAGGAGGAGCAGGAGGAGGAGAAGCGAGCAAACGAATGGAGAGGAAGAGGAGAGAAAACACCGCGACTAGGTTGCAGGTCAGAGGCCTATTGGATGCCTGTGGAGTCTCTTGGGGGGTCTCTCGCAAGCCTATTGGAGGCGGTCTTGTGTGTGAGTGTGTGTCGTGGGGCCTCTTGGGGGGGGCTGCTGGCGGTCTCGGAGACCATCCTGGGGCGGAGAGCGCGAAACGTACTGTCGAGTTCCCCCTTCGGGGAGCCCCCTTAGGGCGGCGCATCGTCGACAGTTCTTTCGCTCCCCCGCAGGAGCTGGCCGCGCTGGCCGAGCAGCTCGGCGTGGGCGGGCGGGTGGTGCAGATGCGGTCCATCTCGGCCACCGCGAAGGCCGCCGCCTCGCCCCGCCCTCCTCCCCCCTCTCCCTTTGCCCCTGCAGCTATTCCACACGTTGGAGCCGGCGGGGGTTTGAGGTGGCCCAGCATTGGCTCCAGCGAGCAGGAAGGGCGAGGTTCGAGATCTCCAGGCTCACGCCACATCCGCCGACCCCTTGATTCGTACCGGCGGCTATCGCCGCGTTTCCGCCTTCACTGCTCGTAGCTGCCAGGCGTTACAGCGCAGTGGCAAGTGCCAGAAGAAAAGATTGAGAGGCATGGCGTCTCGGAGCTCCCGTGGGCCGTCTTGAACGCCTCTTGGGGCCATCTTGGCCCGTCTTGAGGCTTCCCGGAACCCGGCAAAGCCCCGGCGGCGCTCGTCCCGGGCCCGGCGGCGCTCGTCCCGGGCCCGGGGGGGGGGGCTCTGGTGCGCTCTTGGTTCGTTTTCGGGCCCTTTGCTCCCCCCGGCGGCGTTCGAGCCGGGATCCACCGGAGCTCGGATGACCCCGGCTCGAACGCCTCTGGGCTACCTTGGGGCTGTATTGGAGGCCTCCAGGGCCATCTGGGAGCGTCGGAAAGCTGAAAAGGCAACTTTGTGGAAAAAAGTACGTTTCACGAAGGGAACGGGCCAATTTTTGCGCCGAGGGGCCCTCCTGGGACGCATCTTGGAGGCCTCTTGGGGCCTCTTGGGGCCGTCCTGGGCCGTCTGGAGGCGATCGTCGGTGTCTTTGATCGCTCTTCGACCGTCTGTGACCATATTGAGCTTTCTTGGAGGCAACTTGAAGCGCTCCTGGAGCGCTCTTGGGGCCGTCTTCGGGGCCCTCTTGGGCAATCTTGGGCGCCTCTTGGGCTGTCTTGGGGCTCTGTTGGGCTGCCTTGGAGCTTCCCTGGAGGCTGCTTGGACCGTCTTGGGGCGGTATTTAGGGCCTCTTGGGCCGTCTGGGGCCGTCTGGGAGCGTCGGAAAAACCAAAAAAGCGAATTCGTGAAAAATGTACGTTTTACGTGGGGAATGGGCCAATTTTTGCGTCTAGGGACCCTCGTGGGACGCATCTTGGAGGCGTCTTGGGGTTTCTTGGGGACCTCTTGGGCCGTCTTGGAGGCTTCTTAGCCCGTCTTGGAGCCATCTTGGGCGTCTTGGAGCGCTCGTTTGGCGTCTCGGAGCTCCCGTGGGCCGTTTTGAACGCCTCTTGGGGCCATCTTGGCCCGTCTTGAGGCTTCCTGGAACCCGGCAAAGCCCCGGCGGCGCTCGTCCCGGGCCCGGCGGCGCTCGTCCCGGGCCCGGGGGGGGCGCTCGTCCCGGGCCTGAGGCGCTCGTCCCGGGCCCGGGGGGGGGGGGTCAAATCGCCGGTTTGGGGTCCCTGGGGGGGGACTATAGGGGGGGGAACTATCTCACACGCCTAGAGACCCACAAGGGGTCGGCGGATTCTGCGCTCGAGCAATTGTTCTGCCTTTTTTGACCTCCCACGGGCCGCCTTCGGGCCCCGGAGCCATCAGAAACCCATCTGGGGTGAAAAGCTGCACCCTGCGGACCTTGGGAGGGGTCCGCGACCCGATGTTGACCGAATTTGCCCGCGCCCCCCCCCAATCCAGCTCAGACCTCTTGGCCGCCTCCAATCAACAATTACACCAGAGAAAAACCCAATCAGTGGATGGTTTGATTGGTAAGGAGATCGACCGGGAACCCGGGAACCCGGAACCCACCGAAATCGACCCAGAACCAATAACCAGGAGCCCGGGAACCCAGAACCGGGAACTTGGGAACCCAGCCGGCCACCAGAATCGGCGGGAATTGTTCGCCAAATCTTTAAATTGCCGCTAGGACCCCTTCAGTGCAAGCACTGATTGGGGAATAAATCTAAGGATTCCCCATATTTTCCCATATGTTCTGGAAGTTCGTCTTCTTCCCCCCCCACACACACACACACTTCCCATAGTTTCCCATGTCTTCCCAGGAATCGACGATTCGTTGTATCTGTTTCTTTTTCCTCTACTGATCCCAGTCAGAGCGCGCCTCGGGAGAGGCACAGGAGTGCAAGCACTGATTGGGGAATGACGCATTATGAAGAATGCAGACTATGCTCCCCTCTCTCCCTTGGAGATGGCCGGGGGGTCGCCCGTCCCCCCTTGCCGCGCACTGCTTCTATTGCAGAAGATTGCTCTAGTTGTTAAGTCGGGCTTGTCCCTCTACAGGAGGGATATTCAAAAATATTAAAAATGAGTCTGGAGACTATTTTTTACACAAATAGTCTGGGGATGATGTTTAAGTATGTTTGGACCATTTTGGTGTATGTTTGGACTATTCCTCATTGTTCGGCCAAAATCCGCCTGTACGGGGACATGCCCGACCTAATTCTAGTTGTTATGGTTTGCTGTTTGTTCCATCGGAACGCTTCCGATGTCTGAAACCCGTGCTGCCGTTGCAGCGTAGGCCTCCTCTTTGGCTCGGCGCTTTGCTCCCGTCGTTCAGAATGGCGCCCTGGCACCAGCGCGGGCCACCATTTCATGCATCCGAGTCCTTCCTCATCGTTGTCGCCCCCCCCCCCCCAGTTTCCCTCCTCCGCCATCCCCTGGTCATCCTGCTCCTCCCTCTCCTTCCACTCCACTTCATGCTGTTTCTGTTCGTCCTCGTCCTCCACCTTCCTCATCCTCCTGTTTCTCCTGCTCATCCGCCGCCTCCTTCTCCTATGTACGCAGCTCCCCTTTCCCGATTGCGCATAATGCGATAGGTCTTGTTTGGGAGTGCTAGAAGGAGCGAGGCACGAGTGATGACGTTCTGGTGGGGCGACGTCCTCTAGGGAGATCCACAGGATGGGCGTAGGGGGGACCATCCGGCGCAACACGCGTCTTGTCCCCCCCAAGTCGGTCCCGAGGCGCCCAAGACGGCCCCAGAAGCGCCCAAGACGACCCAAGATACCCCCCAGAGGGGTCCCAGAGGGCTCCAACACGACCCAAGCGCGGTCCAAGAGAGCCCAAGACCGCCCACGAGCGTTCGAAGGTGGCGTCAGATGGCCTCAAGATGGTCCAAGAGGGCTTCAAGACGGGCCCAGAGGCCCTCAAGAGGACCCCCGAGAGGGCCTCAGCATGCCAAAAACATTGATGTGCCTTAGGTGTTTGAAGGTTTGTCCTGGTTCTTGCCTTGTCGAGCCAAGAACGGCCCAAGACAGCCCAAGAGAGTTCTAGGGTTGTCCCAAGACAGCAGCAGGGGCCCCCAAGAGCGCTCCAAGACGGCCCAAGAGGGACTCAAGACAGCCCAGGACGACCCCAAGAGGCTCCCAAGAAAGCCCCTAGAGGGCCCCAGGAGACTCCCAAATGAGCCCCAGGAGGCCCCCAAGAGAGCCCCAAGACGACCCCCCAACGTGGGGCGCTCGGGGGTGGGGGGGCCGCCGCGCGGCCCCGTTTTTTTTTTGTGTTTGGGTGGCGGCCATTGGCGTAGCCCATCCTCCTCCTCCTCCTCCTCCTCCTCCTCCTCCTCCTCCTCCTCCTTCTCCTCCTCCCCCTCCCCCCCCCCCTTCCTCCTCGCCATCGCTTCGGGATGGTCCGCAGCCATTTCAGCTCGGCCCGTAGATTTGGCGACCTGGGGCGCCTTTGGGTGCGGAGTGGAGCCTGCGAGCTTAAGGACTTGGAGACGAGTTCTTCACGCTTCGCGTATCCCCACCAGCCCATCTCAAAACAGCAACTCTAGCGAAGCATGCCGACAGTCGTGGTTTTCAGGCGTGTTTCCACCTGCCCCCGCATATCTCCCCTGTTCCTCCTTCCTCCCGCCTCCTTGTACATCCTCCTTGTGGTGGGAGCGGGAGAAGGACGAGGCGGAGGAGGAGGGAGAGAAAGCGCTCCTCGTGGTTTGAGTCGTTCGGGCTTCTCGTCCTGGTGTGAGTCGTTCGGGCCCTTCTTCCTGGTGTGAGTCGTTCGGGCTCTTCGTGGTGTGAGTCGTTCGGGCTCTTCGTCCTGGTGTGAGTCGTTCGGGCTTCTCGTGGTGTGAGTTGTTCGGGCCCCTCGTCCTGGTGTGAGTCGTTCGGGCCCCTCCTCCTGCCCGTCCAGAAACGACGCCCAGGCGAGTAGAGGGTCGTCCTGATGGGCTTTTCGGCGTCTTGGGTGCCTCGGGGGGGCCTCTTTGGGCCGTTTGGGATCCTCTTGGGGGCCTCCTGGGGGCCTCTTGGGGCCATCTTGGGGCCTCTTGGTGCCTCCTGGGCGCTTGCCGGGGCCATCTTGGAGGAAATCGATCAAAGAAGAGGGGAGCTTTAATTAGCGCTGCCCCCTCAGAAGGCCAAAATGGGGCCAAAACCTTAATACAATCAATGATTTTGGCTTGAAAGAAGAGGGGAGCTTTAATTAGCGCTGCCCCCTCAGAAGGCCAAAATGGGGCCAAAACCGGCGTAAAATCAATGCTTTTGGCTTCAAAGAAGAGGGGAGCACTTTTCTTCCCCCCCCCCGTCGGGGCCAGAATCCTCGTGAGGGGTGTCTTTTTTTAGCCCTCCCAGGAGTCGAAAAAGACCCCCCCAGCCACCCGCGGAGGGACCTCTCCAGGCCCAGGGGGAGGGGGTAGGGGGAGGGGTAAACCCCTCCCCGAAGGGGAAGAAGGGGGGTTGAGAACAGAGAGAGCTCTCTAAACAACTCACGCCCAAAGGGCTGGTGGGATTTTTCTCAAAGGTGGAAACCAATGAGATCGAACAAGGGAACGCCCTGGTCAAGACTGCCGCGTTTCTGGCTGGGCTTGCATCATGTGTCAGCGGCATTATTCAGCTGATCGATTTGGGGACCCTGCTTCTGCATGTTACTTTCTACTTGCTCGCCGTATATCAGGTTTTCTTTGCCCTCACAACAATGCGTTTCGAGGCAAAGCCCGATTTGGTGGTTAAGATCCAGGACACCATCAAGCTTCCCGTGAGCTCCTATGAGGACACGTTGATGAGCAACGCAGCCTTTCTAACCACCACCCGCGGTCGTGGACTCTTCTACGTCTTTCTCGGGTCCTTGTGGTTCGGCTTGCCGGACGCGTCCCTGCTGACGTTCCTCACCAGTCTTGCCGCATCTCCTCCCCAGACTTCCTCTGACTTGCGTTCCTCCTCCTCCTCCTCCTCCTCCTCCTCCTCCTC
>CAUYUJ010020599.1:100986-115986 GCA_963575745.1 Prorocentrum cordatum | reverse complement strand
GGTTTTAAAGATAGTCTGGGGACGATTTCGTGGCTATTTTTGCATACTTTTGGAATCTGTTTCTGTTTTGTTTAAATTTGTCGTCCAAGTTCCGCCTGTAGGGGGGCAGGCCCGACCCGAGATCCGGGATGCAGAACCGATCCTGGGGAAGAGATCGGGACTTTCGGGGGCCGCGCACCGAAACAAGAAAGCATCGGATCTCTGGGTCAACGGCACTCGCAAAGTTAACTTGTGGGAGTTCCGCGCAGCTGTCTCGGATCGGAGCTTGTCCCCCCTGGATGCGCCTTCGGCGCAGCCCTTGGCGCGCGCCGCGCGCCAGGGAGGGGGTGCCCAGCACCTTTCCAGGAAGTCCGCGCGGACCTCCAAGAGTTGTTGCTTATGCCTCTTGAATACCCATCTTATGCGTATTGCTATTGGTATTACTATTATTACGAATGATATTAGTATGGGCATCATCAGTATAAGTACTAGTATTGTGGTTGTTGATGGTTCTTATTAGTAGTTGTCGTATTCGCATTCGTGTTATAACTCGTGGTATTTGTTGTATGGTTGACAGGACTGTTAATTATGAGCATATGCACTCGTATGTTTTAATACTGTTAGTAGTAGTAGTAGTAGTAGTAGTAGTAGTAGTAGTAGTAGTAGTAGTAGTAGTAGTAGTAGTAGTAGTAGTAATAGTAGTAGTAGTAGTAGTAGTCGTCGTAGTAGTAGTAGTTAGTAGTCGTCCTAGCCGTAGCAGTAGTAGTGGTAGTAGTAGTAGTGGTAGTAGTAGTAGTAGTAGTAGTAGTAGTAGTAGTAGTAGTAGTAGTAGTAGTAGAAGTAGTAGCCGTAGTTGTAGTAGTTGTAGTAGTTGTAGTAGTAGTAGTAGTAGTAGTAGTAGTAGTAGTAGTAGTAGTAGTAGTAGTAGTGGTAGTAGTGGTAGTGGTAGTGGTAGTGGTAGTGGTAATGGTAGTGGTAGTGGTAGTGGTAGTGGTAGGGGTAGTGGTAGTGGTAGTGGTAGTGGTAGTGGTAGTGGTAGTGGTAGTGGTGGTGGTAGTGGTAGTGGTAGTGGTAGTGGTAGTTGTAGTGGTAGTAGTAGTAGTAGTAGTCGTCTTCGTTGTAGCACTGGTAGCCGTAGTACTAGTAGTAGTAGTAGTCGTCGTCGTAGTAGTAGTAGTCGTAGTAGTAGTAGTAGGAGGAGTAGTAGTAGTCGTCGTTGTAGCACTGGTAGTCGTAGTAGTAGTAGTAGTAGTAGTAGTAGTAGTCGTCGTCGTCGTGGTAGTAGTAGTGGTAGTAGTAGTAGTAGTAGTAGTCGTAGTTGTAGTTGTAGTCGTAGTAGTAGTAGTAGTAGTAGTAGTAGTAGTAGTAGTAGTAGTAGTAGTAGTAGTAGTAGTAGTAATAGTAGTAGTAGTAGAAGTAGTAGTAGTAGTAGTAGTGGTAGTAGTAGCAGGAGGAGGAGTAGTAGTAGTAGTTGCATTGCTCGTTTTTTGTTATGTTATTAGCATTGTTGTTCTCATTCGCATCATGTATTACTATATGTGTATTCTTTTCGTTTTGCATTATTGTGCCAACCCCCCTAGGGGACTCCTCGGCTTCGAAACCCTGCTCGAGCGATCGTCGATATGATGGTGGGCTCCCCCGGGGGGATGAAGAGCACAGCTCCCTCGGTGGTAGCTGGTCGGCGAGGCCTTGTCGCAGCTGCTGGCCGACCCGGGCAGGCGGAAGAGCATGGGCCAGGCCGGGGGGGGGAGTTTTCGGCAGCAGATCATGGGAGCCTTGTATTCCCTCTTAAATCCGTCTTTGGCGTCGAGTACCCTTGCGTCCTCGGTCCACCGAAGAACAACTTTCAACGTCCACCTGGGCGTCCGAGGGGCTTGCATCCTCATCGCGCATCCTTGCTATCGGTTTTGACCGCAGGAGGGACCGCACGAGGACGTCCCCCTCCCCACCCTGCTTCCGAAAAACACAGCAGCCGAGGGGAAAGCCCTCCTCCTCCGATCGATGCTTTCTCCGCGACCGCCCCGCCCTTCTATCCCGAGACGGCTGCTCTGTGGGGCTCTGATTTGCACACTCCCTCCTCCTCCTCCTCCTCCTCCTCCTTCTCCGTCCTCCGTCCTCCGCCCCCTCAACCTCCTCCCCCTCCTACTCCCCCTCCACCCTCCGCCTCCTCCTCCTCCTCCTCCTCCTCCTCCTCCTCGTCCTTCTCCTCCTCCTCCCGGAGTGCGTCAAGTAGGCCCAAAAGATGTCCACAATGACCCGAGAGGGCACCAAGACAGCCCCCAAAAGGGCCCCAAGATGAGCCCTTGATTGCCCTGAGGTTTTCCAGGATTTTGTGGTTTTCGCCTTCTCGAGACAAGAGAGGCTCCAGACCGCCCTGGGAGCCGCGCCGCCAGGTCGGCGTGACCGCCCCACCGCGGGGGGGCGATGTCGAACGATCCGCGCCTTCGGAGAGCCGCGATCGTTCCAGGCTGAACGAATCACGCGGACGCCAACGTCGTCACGACGCAAGCCTGCCGTGTTAGTGTGCCCCCTGTCTTCCTTACGACTCGAAGCATGGAGGCCGTCTCTCTTTCAAAACGGAGCTGCCGACTGAGACGGGGCCCAGGGGTCGCGTAAGCAATGAACGGGCCCTTGGACCCTCAGAAACGACTCGGGACGAACAGCCAGCTCCCAGGAACGGGTCGAGACTTCGGGGGGTCGACGTTGCCAAATAGGTCATGACGTCGGGGGCCTGGGATCCCAGCCGTCCGACGACGTGCTTCTTCCAGTCCGCGGCGCCAGAGGTCCCCCGGCAACGGGCCCCCAGAGGCCGGAGTCGGCGTCAGGCCGCCAGGCTCGAGCACGACGTTCCTGCAGCAGGACGCCCGACGGCAGGCTCGCGTCGCGTCGACGCGGAGGCGACCCCGCGGCGGGCCTTCGAGGCTGAGCGCCGCCGCTGTCCCAGAGTCGGCGCCAACAGGGGACGCTCTGGCGGCCGTCAATACCACCCATGGTTGAAGGTGGAACGACCCACGCGGTGTCAGAAGCCAATGTTAAGTCGGGCCTGTCCCTCTACAGGGGGAATATTCAAAACTAGTCCAAAAAATAGTCTGGGGACGTTTTTGGGGGTATTTGTTTGACCATGTTGGGAATATTCAAAACTAGTCAAAACATAGTCTGGGGACTATGTTTTGAATATTTTGGTTTACCATTCTGGAGTATTGTCTGATTCTTTTTTAATTTTCCTCGAAGATCTCCCTGTAGGGGGACGGGACCGACTTAAAACCAATGCCGGGGTCGTCCCGACACGAGCTTGCCGTAGATGTTGAGATGTTTTTGAAAAATGAGCATTATTTGCGTATGTTTTATTCTTCGTCGAAGATCTCCCTGTAGGGGGACATGCCCGATTCACAACCTATGCCGGGGTCGTCCCGACACGAACTTGCCGTAGATGTTGAGATTGTTTTGAAAAAATGAGCATTCTTTGCGTATGTTTTATTCTTCGTCGAAGATCTCCCTGTAGGGGGACGGGCCCGACTCACAACCTGTGCCGGGGTCGTCCCGACGCGGACTCGCCGCAGATGGATAGTTCTCACACCGCTCACGCTGCGCGGGGCCGCACAGAATGAAAGGCCACGGTCGGCCACCGTTTTTTTTTCTTCGGGGGAGCGCCCCGCAGCCCTCGCGGGCGCGCCTGAAGAACGGCATGTTGAGCCCTCACCGACGAGTGGTTTGGGAAAAATCTTCTCCTCCTCCTCATCCTCCTCCTCCCCCTCCTCCTCCTCCTCCTCCCCCTCCTCCTCCTCCCCCTCCTCCTCCTCCTCCATCTCGCCCGCCTCCTCCTCCTCCTCCTCCTCCTCCTCCTCCTCCTCCGCCTCTTCCGCAGGGCCGTTCTGCCGTTTCTCGTCTGTTTGCCGGTTCCGTCGCCGTCTGCTTGTCGGTTTCGTCGCCGTTGTCTGTTCCGTTTGTTGGCTCCAGCTCCGATTCCAATGCCGTTTGTCTTCCCTTTCCGGTTGCCGTTGGTTTCACCGTTCTTTTCTTCAAGAGACTCTGTTCGGAAGCGATGGAAGAGTTGCCCTGCCGCTTCCAGAGCCAACTGAGCTCTGGAGATCTAGGATTCCTCGCCCTCCTCCAACTCCCCCCTGCACGTCCCCTCAGATCCGACGTCACGAACCAGAATGCAACATCGTAAACCAAACATCCCGCAATTCCACCAGAGGCGTGGACTCCATCTTCATGCAGCACTTGTGAGCCCGATCGGCCTGCGATGAGTCCAGGGCCTGAGACGAGGCAGAATTACCCGTTGCGAAGAAAAATGCAACCCCAGGATCTCGGGCATCCGATGTCTTGGTGTTTTCAATACGCGGTCCCCAGAAGTCCCGACCCTTTTCCCACGCCCCTCTGCCGAAAGTCGCGAGAAGATTCCGCTCTGCTTTTCACGGGGCGTTCTCGGCGTGGCGCAGCTGCGCAGCTGCTGAGAAACACCTCGAGGCCAGAAAAGTCCCGACGCCCGACACAGGCGTTCGAAAATCTCGAACCTCGACCCCCTCTCAGATCCGAGCCTTGTTTCACGCTGGGCGTGTTCGCTTGGTTTCGGGCCCGGATGAAGCTCGGATCCAGGGCTCGGGCCGCGATGTTCTCCAGATAGGCTTGCCCTAATTGGGAGTTCTAGCTCGTGCTCCAAGCAGGCTTGCCCTCTAGGAATTCTACTTCATTCTCTACTGATTGGTCCCTTGCCCCCCCCCCGCCCCGCCCTACTTCCTATGCCCCCCCCCCGCCGCCATACTTTTTATGCCCCCCCCGCCCTACTTCCAATGCCCCCCCCCCCGAATTCCCGTGGCTACGGCCTGTGCCTGTGGCCGATGTGGTTGTGCCGATGCTGCACGTGCTCGGGGCAGCGCCGAGCCTCCTGGCTCTGCCGCCCTCGTGGGCCCGAAGCCTGCCTCCCGCTCCTCTCTGGAGCGGGAGGTGTCGGCCACAGGAGCGATGCACCCCAAGGAGGAGAAGAGATCGACCACAGTACAGTCGGGGCCCTGAAGAAGGAACCCTTTTCGTTGGGGAGGGGCTCCGTGTTCCTTGATTGCTTCACAGTTTGCCCTGCGTTTTCCTTTGGTTTTCGATGTTCAACTTGTGGATGAAAGGGGCCTCGTTCCTTATTTACGGTTCCTTGGGTCAACGCTCCGACTGTAGGAGATTTCGACCACAGAGGTAGGAGATGTCGACTCGAGCTCTCCGTCGAATCTGGGAAGACGGCGTGGCACCTTCCGTGGCGTCGACGAAGGGCACCTTCCGGCCCAAGAGGCGGCCCGAGAGGCCTCCCAAGACTGCCCAGGAGCGCTCCAAGACTGCCCAAGAGGTGGCCTCGAGATGGCGGTGGCGGGGCCGTCCCCCCGGCGGTCCGGTCTGCCCCGCCGTCCTTCTGTGTGCTAGATGCGCGTACCCCAGATCGCTTTTTCGAATATCGGGCCGGGCGAAAGGGGGGGGGTTGGGAAAGGGGGGGTTACGAAATCTGCTGCATGCAGCTGGTTTCGGCCCCACCGAGGGGCCCATTCCTCGATGCATAGCCGCCTCCGGCGCCGGGAGGCGCCGGGAAAATCAGCTACGTGAGCTGATTCTCAACCCCCCCCTTTGCTATCCCCCCCTTTCGCCCGACCCGAGAATCGTTTGAAGCCGCGAAGTTCGGAGGTTAACGGACCTCCTACCCTGGCACGTCGATTGGCGAGTTGGCCTTTTTGGGTTCGCGAGGGGGGCGTCGCGGCCATTGTCTGTGCGGGGCCAGGTCCGTCGGTGTCGGTCCCAGGTCGTTTTCGCCAAAGGGTGGTTTGCTAAAGGGTGGTTTGCTAAAGGGAGGCTTGTCCCCTCGCCCTCAATTCTTCCAGACCTTCCGTGCTGACCTTCCACACTCTTGCGCTCCGTGAAGCGCCGACCTTTCCTGCGTCTCCTCAGGCCTTCAATAGTCACCTTCCGCGCCTTCCGCAGAGGTCGGAAGGTATGGAAGATGGAGGTGGAGGGAAGGCCCGCCCCTTCTCGCTTCCACCTCGGGCTCGCCGCCGACCGTCCCTGTCCCGCACCTTCTGGCCGTTCGCCTCCAAGGGGTGGGGGAGGAGGAGGAGGAGGAGGAGGAGGAGGAGGAGGAGGAGGACGACGGAGGAGGAGGAGGAGGGAGGAGGAGGAGGAGGAGGAGGGAGGAGGGAGAGGTGAGGAGGAGGAGAGGGGGAGGAGGAGAGGAGGGAGGAGGCCCACCGCCGAGAAAGCCAGCCCTGCTCGGCGCCTCGCCGCCCCGCGGCCGCCGCGCCTCCCCCCGAAAGGCGGGGCGCCGCCGTGCCGAGGAGCTCTTCTCGCTGGCGGCCTTCGGGCAGGCGCTGGACGCGGCCGTCCGGGGGCTGGCCGCGGGGCCGGCGGGCAAGGACGACTGAGCGGCGGCAGCCGCCACGAACCGCAGAAGAAAAGAAGCCATAAACATCGGGGGTGTGGGGGGGGGGGGGGGGGAAACACACAGTGGGGGGGGGAAAAAAAAGTGGGGGACAAACCCAAAAAAACAACAAACACACACACACACACACACACACACACAAAACAAACCAAAAAGTGGGGAAAAAAACGTACAAAAAAAGAAACAACAAAGACCTCCTACCCTGACACGTCGATTAAGGAATTGGCCGTTTTCGATGCCCGAGAGGGCGTCGCGGCCGTCATTTTTGCGGGTCCGGGTCCGTCGGTTTCGGTCCCAGGCGCTTTTCATTAAGGGGAGGTTTACTAAAGGGAGCTTTGTCCACCGCCGAAAACATAAACGTTTGGCGCTCCGCGCGGATTTCTTGGATCCGCGCTGGGCCCCACCCCGGCGGCGCCTCCAGCGCCGCCCCTGGCGCGCTCCAGGTGCCTGGGAAGGGGGGTCCGGCCTGGTCCGGCGCAGATCCGAGGAATCCGCGCGCGCGGAGCGCCACAAGAAGATGCTCACGCCGTGTTCTCTCTTCTCCGCACGAGGGGTCGGTACGATCGGCACGTCCTGGCGCCACCATCGCAGAGCGCATGTGGTTTGGAAAACAATTCGATGGGCCTGGACCGTCCTGGCGAAGTTCGTGTCGGATTGCGGAGTGAATTTCGCGCGGATGTGCTTGGGGCCAGGAATGAAGACTACATGACATCCACGCAAGATTCACTTCGTTTTTCGCTCGCCGTTTCGGGTTTTGCGTCGACAGAAATCCACGCAAAAGTCCGCTGCAGCACGTCTGCAAGATCGGTGCAGGGAGACATGGGTGCGGCAAGGGCGTGCAAGAATTAGCTGGAGAAGAACGGTATAAGATAAACTGCTCAGTCACGGGAGGGGTGGTTGGCCCATGGCGGCTGGCGAGTTGTAGTATATCCTGACGTGCCACCGTGGGGGCACATACTTTCCAGCCGCCCGGGGACAGGCATCCCCGACGCCGAAAAAGTTTATGCACCACCGTTATGTTCGCCCATGAAGAAAAGAGCGGGCACGAGCCCAGATCGCCGACGACATGACTTCTTCCACCGGCGGGCTTTCCTCGATGTCGGCCCTCGGGGGGCCTTTTTTTTATCGGGCCCCAGGGCGGTCAAGAACGGGCACAGGGCGGGAAAAGTAGCCTCAGGGAAGCGGTCGGGATTTTTGGGGGCCGCGCATTGATAAAAATCCTCGTCGGAGGTCAGGGAAGACCGACAGCAGTTCCTTCCCATTTTGAACAGATCTCGCCGTCGGCATCCCCACGGATGCCCAAGGGCGGCTGCTGTCGGTTTTGGACAGCATTTGTTGTTCGGCATCGTGCCCATGCTTTCCGTATTCATTTCGGGCGTCCAACAATCAGGAGGGGAAAAAACACACAGACACAATTAATCGTCGATTCCCAGGAAGATATGGGAAAATATGGGAAGTGGGGGGGAAGACGAAAACCCAGAAAATATGGGAAAATATTGGGAATCCTTTCATTTGTGTGTATCTATTTGTGGGTCCCAGGGCCCCTTTCAACAAGAAGTAGAACACCAACCATTGCACAATGCACAAATCTCCGGAGGTCCGCGCGGCTTCCTCGACTCGGCGCCGCGGGGCCCCACGGGAGGCGCCTCCGGCGCCGCCACATGGCGCGCTCCGCGCGCCAGAAAGGGAGGCCCGGTGCCGATCCGACCACTCCGCGCGGACCTCCGAAAGTGTCTCTTTTCGTGCCGTTCTTCTCCCTCGTCGAGGGACGCCAAGACCTCCGAACGCATGTAGGGGGCCACGTGCGAACCCCACCCTCCCCCTCAGAAATCATGGGGGGTAGGGGTAGGGTTCGCACGTGGCCCCCTAGCATGGTGAGCGCTTTTCCCCCTTCAGCGCTTGCACTGAAGGGTTCCTGGCGGAAGTGGAAAGAGTTGTTGAAAGGTTTGGCCGGAGTTTCCCGCCGATGCTGGTAGCTTCCCGGGTTCCCGTTTTCCCGGATTCCCGTTTTTGGTTCCGGGCCGATTTCGGTGGGTTTGGGTTCCCGGGCTCCCGGGCTCCCGGTCGATCTCCTCAGCGAAAACCATCCACTGATTGGGTTCTTCTTTGGTGTAATTGTCTTCATCGTTTTGCCGGTGGGCGCCGGCCCTCGCACCCGCCCTCCCCCCCCGCCCCCGCCTGGAGTAGATCTTGGCTGTTCTTGTTGGCGCCTCTTTCACGCAGGGGAGGCTCTCCCAGAGGACGCACAGCCCCAAACAGTCGCACGAAGCAGAGGTCCGGAGCCAGACCCCCCCCCCCCATTCCGCCCAATGTCGAAACGCCGAATAAGGAAACGCCCACACGTGCCTAAAAAATCTGGCGTCGCCTCCTCGGTTCTAGGGCCCGTTGCCACGCCCCGGGGCCACCAGGACTAGATCCGGGGGCGAGCACCTGCCCCAGGGGAAAGGGGGTCGGAACCCCCGGGTGCCGCGCATGGAAAGAATCACGCCGTCGGGTCTAGGGGAACAGGTCCTGAGGGAAGTTGGTCCTGGTGATCGTTTTCTGATTCCTTGTTTCGCCGATCGGCGCTTGCCCTCGCACCCCCCCCTCCCTGCCCCCCCATGGAGTAGATCTTGGCTGGTGTGGGCGCCTGTTTCGAGCAGGCGAAGCCTTGCCCCCATGGGACGCACTGCTGCAAACAGCAGCATTAAGCAGAGGTCCGGAGCCACACACACACACACACACACACACACACACCTCCCCCCCTTTCCACCCAATGTCGAAACGCCAAGTAAGAAAACGCTCACCTGGAGATGTTTGGGGGTGGGCCGTTTTCGAGCTCCTGGGGCTGTCGACGGGCCCTCGGGCCGTCAAAGAACATCTCGGGACGAAGGCTTGGTCCCAAGGGAGAGCCCAGGGGTCCAGGGCCCCAGGGGAAGGCCCAGGGGCAGGGCCCGTGTCCGTCAGGGCCCGCCTCCTTCCCCAGTGCTACTCTTAGGTTGGGCCTGTCCCCCTGCCGGAGGCTTTTGGGCCTTGCTGAAAGGGCCGCCCCCTCCTCCTCCTCCTCCTCCTCCTTCTCCTCCTCCTTCTCCGCCTCCTCCTTCTCCTCCTCCCTCCTCCTCCCTCCTCCTCCTCCTCCTCCTCCTCCTCCTCCTCCTCCTCCTCCTCCTCCTCCTCCTCCTCCTCATCCTCCTCCTCCTCCTCCTCCTCCTCCTCCTCCTCCTCCTCCTCCTCCTCCTCCTCCTCCTCCCTCTCCTCCCCCTCCTCCTCCTCCTCCTCCTCCTCCTCCTCCTCCTCCTCCTCCTCATCATCATCCTCCTCCTCATCCTCCTCCTCCTCATCCTCCTACCCCTCCTCCCGGAGGAGACCGGGTCTAGGCTAGTCTAGAATGAAAAAGGCCTCCTAGATGGGGTCGGAACAGATGGGGCCGGAGGATCGCCGACGCATCGCCGACGCACCGCCGATACGGTGCGATGTGGAGCCAGATTGTCTCCGCGCTGGCGCCGCCGATGCACCTCCGATGCAGCCCCGAGGCATCGCCGATCCTCCGACCCCATCTGCTCCGACCCCATCTGGGAGGCCTTTTATTGGCAGAGCCACCAGCAGGGGGTCAGGCTCAGCAGGGACGCGTGGACCCCCCCTGCCTCATGTCGTTGACGAGAGAGACCTGCTAGCCGACACCCTCGCCCAAGAACATGCGGCCTCGCCATCCCATCGAGACTTACCGCCGATCTATCGGCGACCCATCGCCGACTCAAGCTCGACGCCTCCGCCCCTTGAGCCAGTGCCCGCGTTTCGCTCCCCCTCCCTCCTAGAAGGCCCCCCGCCCTCTCTCAGAGGGTGAATTGCCTACCCCGCTCTCGCTCCCAGGCAGAACCAAGCCATACCGCGCGCCTCCTCGTCAAGCAGCCCTGCCCTTGCGGGCTGCCCCCGTGGGCAGGTTTCGGTATGGCTTGGCTCCCGCTTGGAAGCGAGGGTGGTCAAAAGCGAGGCAGGCTCGTCCGCCTCGTACCATCCGGGCGCTGCAGCAGGGACCACTCTGGGCTCAGAAGGGGCTCTGGCTTTCGACCCCCCCCCCTCGGGCGAAGAGAATTATGCACATGCACCGATCCTGGCAAGGCCCATCCTTGACCCATGATCGGTGCATATGCCTTCCTGGCCAAGGTAGGAGGTCGTATGCCCCGATCCTGGGCTCAGGATGGGCCTGGCCAGAGTCGGTGTATGTGTATAGTTCTTTGTCCTTTACCCCCTCCCTCCAATGCGCCGCCCCTGTCGTGCGCGCGCCACGCCCCTTGCTACGCCGGGCGCTCCACCGGGCGCACCGACCCCGCCCCGCCGCGACGGCGGGGCGCGCGCGCGCGAGGGCCGCGCAGCCTCATCATCGGCAGCAGCAGAAGCATTATCATCAGCAGCAGCAATACCAGCATCCTCGTCGTCATCGCGATCCGCATCATCATCATCGCCATCCGCATCAGAAGCACACGCTTCATCACAATCATCATCACAGTAATCGGCATCGTCGTCATCAGCACCATCATTATCCCAGTGCGACCCTACCTAGGAGTTGGAGCATTTAGGAAAGCAACATCTACATCTACACCGACAGCTACATTTGCATCTACACCTGCATCTACATCTACATCTACATCAACAGCGAGACTCACATCTACATCTACACCTACATCTACATCTACATCTACATCCACATCTACACCTACACCTACATCTACATCTGCATCTACACTTTCGCATTGGTTTTGCTTTTGCTTTGCATTGCCTTTGCTTTTGCTCTTGCCTTGACTTTTGCCTTTGCCTTTGCTTTTGCTGTGACTTTGCTTTTGTTGTTTGCTTTTGATTGATATTGTTCTTGCTTTGCCTGCGCACAGACACACACACACGCATGTTTTCGCATTCGCACACTGGGTAAGCTATGCTAAGTTAAGCTAAGCTAGGCTAAGCTAAGCTAAGATGAGATGAGATAAGCTAAGCTAAACTAGGCTAGGCAAAGCTAAGCTAAGCTAAAAGCTAAGCTAAGCTTAGCTCAGCTAAGCTAAGCTGGGTGAACCCAGGGGGCGCAACTGGGGGAACCGCGGGGCGGATACTGGGGGAACCGCCCGGGGCGCTTTCCACTGCCCGGCCCCTTCAAGCCCAGAGAGTAAGAACCCTTCTAGGCAGAGCCTAGGTAGGGAACTATTAACATCATTGCGATCAAAGAATCAGCATCGGCAGTATCATCATCATCAGCATCACCATCGTTATCCTCATCATCACCATCATCCTCCTCCTCCACATCATCCTCATCATCATCAGCATCCGCATCATCGTCATCATCATCAGCAGCATCATCATCCTCACCCTCAGCCTCAACCTCATCATCATCCTCATCATCCTCCTACTCCTCAAGCCCTGCTGGTGCTGCTGCTGTGACGATGCCAGTCCTCACCCTGCTCCTCCTCGAAGTCTCGACGTCGCCGACTTGTCTGCCTGTCCGGCTGGACCCCTTCCACCCGGCGGTCTCCGAGGGGAGAGGGACGTAAAAAGTAGGCCAAGAGGTAAAGATCGGGCCGGGCGAAAGGGGGGGATGGGGAAAGGGGGGGTTACGAAATCTGCTGCATGCAGCTGGTTTCGGCCCCACCGAGGGGCCAAGTCCTCGATACATAGCCGCCTCCGGCTGCGGGAGGCGCCGGGAAAATCCCTCCTCCTCCTCCTCCTCCTCCTCCTCCTCCTCCTCCTCCTCCTCCTCCTCCTCCTCCTCAATCAATCATCATCATCATCATCATCATCATCATCATCATCATCATCATCATCATCATCATCATCATCATCATCATCATCATCACCACCACCACCTCTGCTATCCCCCCCTTTCGCCCGGCCCGAAAAGAGAGAAGAGAGGGAGCAACCACCTCGGCACGTCTCTCTGGGAGCGAGGCCACCGCGCTCCTCCTACTCCTCCTCCTCCTCCTCCTCGGGCGCAGGCGCGGTCGGCACCGACCGTCCCCAGGGGCTCGCTCCTCCTCCTCGTCCTCCTCCTCCTCCTCCTCCTCCTCCTCCTCTTCCTCCTCCTCCATCTCCATCTCCTCACCCTGTCCTCCTCTGCCTCCTCCTCCTCCTCCTCCTCCTTCTCCTCCTCCTCCATCTCCTCATCCCTGTCCTCATCTGCCTCCTCCTCCTCCTCCCCCTCCTCCTCCTCCTCCTCTTCCTCCTCCTCCTCTTTCACCTCCTCCTCCTCCTCCGTCTCCTCCTCCCCCTCCTCCTCCATTCCTTCTCCTTATAAATAACCTCTCCCTGTCGCAACCCGGGCCAGTTATTAGGGCGGGCCGGACGTTTCGCCTTCGACTTCCTCACCATTAGTGACTCTGAAATTTATTCTGTGACCGCATTTCCACAGATGGAGGGCAGGTCGCTTTCAATATGGGGATCTCGCCTTAGCGCCGCGCACACTCGTTTTAAAAATTGCAAGAGCTTCACGGATTGAGGGCGGGTCGTTTTCGATATGTGGTTCTCGCCTTAGCGCCGCGCACACTCGTTTTTAAAAATTGCAAGAGCTTCAGGGATTGAGGGCGGGTTGTTTTCGAAATTGGGTTATTGCTTGAGCGCCGCGCACGCTCGTCTTAAGAATTTGCAAGGACTTCCCGGATTGAGGGCGGGTCGTTTTCGAAATAAGGTTTTCGCTTTAGCGCCGCGCACACTTGTTTTAAAAATTTGCCAGAGCTTCACGGATTGAAGGCTGGTCGTTTTCGATATGTGGTTCTCGCCTTAGCGCCGCGCACACTCGTTTTAAAAAATGCAAGAGCTTCAGGGATTGAGGGCGGGTTGTTTTCGAAATTGGGTTATTGCTTGAGCGCCGCGCACGCTCGTCTTAAGAATTTGCAAGAACTTCACAGATTGAGGGCGGGTCGTTTTCGAAATGAGGTTCTCGCTTTAGCGCCGCGCACACTTGTTTTAAACATTCCCCAGAGCTTCACGGATTGAGGGCGGGTCGTTTTCGATATGTGGTTCTCGCCTTAGCGCCGCGCACAGTTGTTTTAAAACATTGCGAGAGCTTCAGGGATTGAGGGCGGTTCCTTTTCAAAATGTGACTCTCGCTGTAGCGCCGCGCAGATTGCCATGATCAATGTACGAGAAATGGCGTTTTGGAAGGATTCCGGATTATGCGGGCGCAGCAGTTATGTTGATTCGCTGTGTTGAAACCCCAAAAATGACGTTACGGCACGATTCCGAATCGTCAAGACGCAGCAGTCAGGTTGGCACGTGGCGTTGAAATCCCGAGAGCAATGTCTTGGCACGCTTCAGGATCTACACACGGTTGTCTTCCAACGAGGCAGCTCACTCAATGGAAATGAACCGTTGTAGGGGCCTACGAAGAGGGAGTTTGGAGGGAGAGTTCATTCCAACATCGTTGATGACTCTTGGGTTTACACTGGTCCTCCTCCTCCTCCTCCTCCTCCTCCTCCTCCTCCTCCTCGTCGCGGAGCCGACCGATCGCTCAGCCCCGCGGCCGCTGCGAGGCCCACCGCTGCTAGGCCCTTTTGCGGGGTCCGCCGAGGCCCGTCGAGCAGGGCGCCTTCTTGGTCGCGCACTACGCCGGCGACGTCGAGTACGAGCGGCAGGGCTGGCTGGACGGTAACGACGCGCAGCCGCTGCCGGATGCGCGGGCGGCGGTGAAGTGTTCACATCGACTACACGTACGGGTGACCTTTCGCCAGAGTGACCTCTGGTGCGGGCACAGTGGGTCCCCAGGTGGCTGATCGCGAGGCGGCAGTAGCAGCTTGCGCACACAGTGTTGGCCACCCCGCGTCCCCCGTCAAGCCGCGCACCAAAGGTCACTCTTACACAGGGTCACTCTTGTGTGTACCCGTTCACAGATCCCGAGATCCTGGCGTCGTATTTTGTTTCTACGCCGGGCGAGGTTGCTTCGTCCCGCGCCCAGGGAGCCTCCCGCGGAAAGATGGGGTACATGGATTGGTTCGGTTTTCGAACCTGGACCGCCCGCTGAGCGCAGCCATCCAGCTTCTGGACAGGAAGACCGCCAGAAGCCGCCGAAGACTGCGGGAGACAGCCAGATGACCACCCAGGGCCGATGTGCCACCAGGGGTCCATGATCGGAGGCGTGCACCCTGGTCTCTTTGTCCGGGAGGGAGGAGAGGGACGGACGGGCAGGGGCGGGGCATAGAGTAAGGAGGAGGAGGAGGACGACGAGCCATTTTCGCATTTTGCAGCACCCAGCTTCATGATCCTTTGTTTTCTTATCTCCGCTTCCCCACCTGTCTGTCTGTCCCTCTCATATCTTAACCTCTACACGTAAAAATGAGTGCGTCGCCGAAGTCCCCTGGAGCGGTGCTCCAGGGGTCACCTGGCCCGAGTTTGATCAGGCTGCGATCGTGGATCTCTCCGGCCACCAGGGGGCGGGCAAGAGGCAGGCAGGGAAGCGAAAGGGGAAGGGCAGCGGCCAGCGGCAGGGGAGGGGGAGGGGAGAGAGATGGCAGGCGCAGTGCGGAGGCCACGGGGAGGAGCAGCAGGAGGAGGAGGAGGAGTAGGAGGAGTAGGAGGAGGAGGGGGTGGAGGAGGAGGCGGAGAAGGAGGGAGGAGGAGGAGAGAGAGGAGGAGAGGAGGAGAAGGGGGGAGGA
>CAUYUJ010020599.1:95986-98486 GCA_963575745.1 Prorocentrum cordatum | reverse complement strand
CTACCACTACGTCGTACGATTCAGATTCTTATCACAACGACTGCGACCACGACCACGACCACGACTAAGACGACGACGACTACCAGCACTCCGACTACAAATTCTATGACCGTTCCCACTATTATTAATACTACTCTCACGACGACTACAACGACGACTAATGCTTCTACGACTACTACTACGACTACTACTACTACTCCTACTACTACTACTACTACTACAGCTGCTACTACCATTATCACTATCCCTACTAGTACCACTACTTCTACTGCTACGACTACCACCATTACTACTACGATATTACTGGTACAACTACTAAGACGACGACACCTACTACCGCTATCTCTACCCCCACCACCACTAGGTCTACTACTACTGCTACTTTTACTGCTACTACTACTTCCACCACTACGACTACTACTACTATCACTACTTCTACTACTACTACTACTACTACTACTACTACTACTACTACTACTGCTGCTGCTGCTGCTGCTGCTGCTGCTGCTACTACTACTACTACTACTACTGATAGTATGTTATAGTACTACGACAACTACTTCCTACTACCACTACAACTACTACTACTACCACCTACTACTTCTACTACCACTACTACTACTACTACGACATTTTCTATTACGACAACGACTACTACTCCCAATACGACTACGACTACGTCAACTGCTAATATTCCCCTTACCTCTACTACTCCTACTACGACGACGACGACTACGAGCACGAGCACTACGATTACAACTAGTACTACTTCAGACTACTACTACTACTCCTACTCCTACTACGACTAGTACTACTACTACTACTACTACTACGACGAGTACTTCTACTACTACTACTACTACTACTACTACTTCTACTACTACCACGACCAATATTACTTCTACTACAGTGTCTACTGCTACGATTGCTACTGCAAGTACGACTACTACTACTACTACTACTACTACTACTACTACTACTACTACTACTACTACGACTACTACTACGACTACTACGACTACTACTACTACTACTACTACTACTACTACTACTACTACTACTACTACTACTACTACATACTACTACATACTACTACATACTACTACTACTACTACTACTACTACTACTACTACTACTACTACTACTACTACTACTACGACTACCATGTGCATTATTACTACTGCTACTAGTTCTACTATTTCTACCACCACGATCACTACTACAACTACGACGACGACGACGGCAACGACTACTTATCCTGTGACTGCGACTGATGCTGCTGCTACCGGTACTGCTTTCGCGTCTGTGATCGCTACTGGTATCGCGACGGATACTATTATCACTCTTCTTCTGGCTCGCTACTCTTACCCTTACGACCACTACTACTATTACGACGGCGACCACTACTATTACTACTACAAGTACTGCTGCTGCTACTACTGCTGTTGCTACGCCAACTACTATTATTATATCTGCGACGACTACTAGTACGACTACTGCTACTACTACTTAGACCACAATTACCACTACTACCAGTACTACGACTACTACGATTACGAATTCTATTACGAATACGAATTATATTATTACTACTACTATTACGGCGAGTACGACTACTACGACTACTACTACTCTTGCTACTACGACGACGACGGCTACAATTACTACGGTTACTTTTACTACGGCTACGACTACTACTACTACTACTACTACTACTACTACTACTACTAATAATAAGAATACTACGACTACTATTACCACCACTACGACTCATTCCACGACTACTACCGCGACTGCTAATGTCAGAGTTACCGCTACTTCTTCTACTACTACTTCTACTACTACTTCTACTACTACTTCTTCTACTACATCTGCCGTCTACTACTACGAGCACTACCACTACGACGACTACCAATTGTACTACTGGAGCGCCTTCATCTATTACCACTGCCACCACTATGACTACTACTACTACTACTACTACTACTACTACTACTACTACTACGACTTGTGCAACTACTATTAGTACGACTACTCCTAGTACTACTACTACTACTACTACTACTAATAATAATAATAATACGACGACCACTACTACTACTACTACCACTACTACTACTACTACTACGACTACTACTACTACTACTACTACTACTACTACTACTAGTACTACTGCTGCTGCTACTACTACTACTACGACTATCATTTTCTACTACTACTACTACTACTACTACTACTACTACTACTACAACTACTACTACTACTACTACTACTACTACTACTACTACTACTGACACTATGGCTATTTATACGACTTTGTTGCCAACTAGTACACCACGACTACTACTACGGTTACTACTATTACTACTACTACTACTACTACTACTACTACTACTACTACTACTACTACTACGATACTAGTACTGCGTATACTACTACTACGACTACAAGTATAACACTACTACGACAACTACTGCTGCGCTTACTACTACTACTACTA
>CAUYUJ010020599.1:85986-90986 GCA_963575745.1 Prorocentrum cordatum | reverse complement strand
CCGTCCTCCTCTTCCTCCTCCTCCTCCTCCTGCTCCTCCTCCTCCTCCTCCTGCTCCTCCTCCTCCTCCTGCTCCTCCTCCTCCTCCTCCTCGCTCCTCCTCGGGTCGCCCACGGCCCCAGGGGGAACCGTGCACCGATGGAGGCTCTCCCCGCCTTTCCTGGGACCGGGCCCCCTCTCGAGGTCCAGGCACGAGCGCGCCCCCTGGGGCGGGCGCTTCTGGCCACTTCGTCGAGCCGCAGGAGACGGGGCCAACGCGGCCTTCCGCGCGGGCGCGTCGGCGCAGGGCACCGAGCCGCCGCGGGAGGCGCCCCAGGGCCCAGCGCCGAGGTGCCCCCCCGGAGGTGGGGGAAGCGCAAGGTCAAGCAGTAGCGAAGCGTCCTGGCTCGCCTAGAGGCCCACCAAAGGATGACGTTTTGTGGTCTGCAGGAAATGTTCTTAGAACATGTCTGCCCGAGGCTGTCTTGTTTTAACGCATCGGGCTCATGTTCCAAGAATCTTGTTTGTGATCTTAGAACATCGCTGGGTTCTAAGAACGGTTCGTGGTAGGCCTACAGGAATGCCTGGACGGTCGGTCCCTGCTCAACAAGGCTCGAGCACGCCCGAGCTCGGGCTCGCCGACGCTTTTTCTGGCGAGCGCGTCCTGGGTTTGGACGGCCCAGCCCTCGTGGGGTGTCTGCAGCGGCAGCGCGCGTCAGGCTTCCGACTGGGCCTACGGTCATTTTCACGGTGGCCCCATTCCGGCCAAGCCGAGCCCCCCGAACTTGCGTGGGGCGTCTCTCCGATGCCGGTGGCGCGACGGCGGGTCGGCCTTCTCTGAGAGTGCCGGCGGCCCCTTCAGAGAATTTGTGGGCCCCCGCTCGGGAGAACGAGGAGGAGGAGGAAGAGGAGGAGGAGGAGGAGGAGGAGGAGGGGGAGGAGGAGGAGGAGGAGGAGGGGGGATAGAACCCAGACGTGATCGCGGCCTGCCACAATCGCGGCTGGCAGTTTGGGGCCCACGTGTTCGGCCTCGGGGGGGCCCTCGCCGGCCCCCGGGGGACAGTCGCACAACGATTTCGAAGGCCCTATATGGCGGGCGCCGCCGACCCCGAAGGGGAACGACGACGATGGCGGCGGCGGCGGCGACGACGACGAGGACGACGACGACGCGGACGTGGGTGAGAGTCCTCATGGATGCTTCTTGGGGTCTCTTACCAGCCTGGAACGTATCCCTATCCCTATGCTGGGCACCTCATCACGATGCCGATCTTAGGGATTCCCTTATTTTGTGAGGGCGAATCCCTGAGATTGTCATCGCCTCTTGGCGTGTCAATCTTAGGGATAGGGACACGTTCGAGGCTGGTAAGTCTCCTCGAGGCGCCCCCGGGGGCTTCTGGGCACCGCTCGGGGGGGGGCCTGCCGGGAGCCTCGTGCTGGCCGATCGGGAGGCCCTCGCCAGCCCCGGGGTCATGCAAGGACGCTGCAGGACGACGGACCGGCCCCAGGGGAAGGGTGGGGACTTCAGGGACCGCGCACCCAGACCCCCGACATCTATTGTCGGGGGCGGAAAAGAGGGGGGTGATGACTAGGGGGGGGTGGATATCATGGCGGGGGCCATGATATCTCCCCAGATCTCAGGGCGCCTCTTCTTGATTCATTACGTCCCCGGCCCCCCGCTGGGCCGCGCACATGCCGCCGGTCATGATTTGCACCCCCCCCTCTTGGACACCCCCCTCTTGGCCGTTCCCGATATTGTCAGGAGCGAAAGAAGGACGTACACGTACATGACTCCACGCTGGTTTCGAGGGTTCGCATTGCGCGCATGCTCGTATGACGCGGCCGGTCTCGCGGGTCAAGGGTCGCGGGGGAAGGGTGGGGACTTGGGGGACCGCGCAGCCAGAGCCCCGACATCTAATGTTATGTCGGGCGCCTGTCCCCCTACAGGGGGATTTTCGACGAAAAATGGGGGAGGGGAAACAAAAAAACCCAAAGATGCCCCAAAAAGGTCAACAGATACTCCAAAAATAGTCCCCAGACTATTTTGGGACTATTTTTGGATTATTTTTAGGATACATTTTATTTTTCGTCGAAGATCCCACTGTAGGGGGACAGGCCCCACTTAAATCTAATGTTTCACAGCGTCGATCCCCGGAGATCTCGACCCCTTCCCCAGGATCTCTCTTTTGTTCCTCCTGCTGTAGTGCTGTAGTTTCTTGTGGACGGCCCCGAGGCCTGGTGGTAAGGACCCCCGGAGGCCGAAAGCTGTGAAGAGCCTCCCGCAACGCGAGGAGGTCTGTGCACTGCAAAAATCAGGACTTTGCAGGCCTGGGCTTAAGTCGGGCTTGTCCCTCTACAGGGGGAACATTCAAAAATAGTAAACAATATTATGGGGACTATTTTTCGAATATGTTTTGGCAAGTTTGGAGCATTGTTGGGGTATTTTTTGTTTCTCGTCGAAAACCCCCCTGTAGGGGGACACGCCCGACTTAGGTACGGAAAGAGCGGGAACGAAGACAGGCAGCAGTCTGAGCAGCACTCGCCGCCGGCGTCGCCACGGACGTCGGGGAGCTCGGCTCTTCGCCTGGGGTTCAGGAGGGGAAGAAACACACAGACACAATTAGTCTTCCATCCCCCAGAAAATATGGGAAGATATGGGAAGTGGTGGGTGAGACAAAAACCGAGAAAATACAAGAACATATAGGGGAATCCTTTTGCTTGTGTGTATTTGTTTGTGTGTCCCAGGCTCGATTGCAGCTCGACTCGGCGGCGCGCCCATGGGGGGGGGGGGCAGAGGGGGCGGGTATTCGCAGAAGGCTCGGGGGGCCTCCGGCCTTCCGAGAGGCTTTTTCTGCGCTTTTGTCCAAGGGCACAGCGAGCTCCTCGGAAGGCCGGAGGGCTTCTGGGGAGCCCCGCCGCCTTCTGAGACGGCGGGCTCCCTCTCGCTTCCCCCAGTCTCGGCGCGCCGCCGATGTCATTGCCTGGCAGCGTCGCTGGCGCACCCTGGGGCTGCTTGGGCCGAGGGGCTTGCGGAACAAACACGCAAGAGGATGCGGACAAAGACGCCCAACTCCACATGCGGTGCGCCTCCCTCCACCTCCAACATCGCTCCTCGCCCGTGCGTGTTTGTCAGCCTCCCTCCCGTGTTCGGGGTCTTCGTTTTGAACGGAGCACTGTAGTCTCCGCCCTCTTCCCCTCTCTCCTTCTTTCTCTCCTCCTCCATTCCTTCTCCTTCTGAATAACTCCTCCCTATCGCACCCCGAGGCCAGTCGTAAGGGCGGGCCGGGCGTTTCGCTTGAGACGTCCTACCATGTATGAGTCTCAAGCTTAAAGATTGGCAACAGCTTCACAGATGGAGGTCGGGCCATTTCCAAAATGTGACTCTCGCCTTACGAATTGAGGGCAGGTTCTTTTCAAAATATGGTTCTCGCCTGAGCGCCGCGCACATTTGTCTTCAACAGTTGCACGAGTTTCATTGGTTCCAATAGTTAACGTACCAGAAATAGCGTTTGGGAACGATTCAGGATTGTCAGGGCGCACCAATTGCGTTGATTCGCGGTGTTGAAGTCCCAGGAATAGTATTCTGGCAGGGTTCAGGGTAGGCAAGACGCAACAGTCAGGTTGACTCGTGACGTTGAAGTCATGAGAATGGTGTTTTGACACGTTTCAGGATCTTCAAATGGGTTTCTCCCTACGGAGCATTTCCTACAGTGGGCACTAGTCCTTGTAGAGGCGTATGGAGAGGGAGCGTGGAGGGAATGTATGTTCCAACATCGTTGACGAGTCTTGTGTTTGCACTGGTCCTCCTCCTCCTCCTCCTCCTCCTCCTCCTCCTCCTCCTCCTCCTCCTCACCCCTCCTCCTCCTCCTCCTCCTCCTCCTCCTCCTCCTCGTCCTCCTCCTCCTCGCTCCTTCTCCTCCTCCTCCTCCGCCTCTTCCTCCTCCTCCTCCTCCTTTTCCTCCTCCTCCTCCTCCTCCTCCTCCTCCTCCTTTTCCTCCTCCTCCTCCTCCTCCGCCTCCCTCTCCTCCTCCTTTTCCTCCTCCTCCTCCTCCTCCTCCTCCCTCTCCTCCTCCTCCTCCTCCCCCTCCTCCTCCTCCTCCTCCTCCTCCTCCTCCTCCTCCTCCTCCTCCTCCTCCTCTTCCTCTTCCTTCCTACTCGCTCACGGGGCGCCCCCCCCACCTCAAGAGACGTCCCAAGAGACGTCCTCTTCCTACTCGCTCCCCGAGGGGGGCGAGTAGGCTACTCGCCCCCCTCGGCTCCCGCCGTGGTCGGACGCCCTGGCCCCTGGCCCGCGCAGCGGCCGCGCCTCCGGGGCTCCTGCAGGAGACGCCGGGCAGGGTGGACCCCGCGTACCTGCTGGGGCAGCTGGCCAGCTGCGGCACAGTGCCGCTGTTGCGGCTGCGCGGGAGGGGGGGGTCAGACCCAGCCCCCTCTGGCGCTGTGAGCAGCACAAATCACGACGCGAGGTTTGTCGCTATAGTCTGGCCTCCGGGGGCCCTCACCGGGCCTCGGGACCGTCAAAGAACGAGTCGGGATGCAAAACCGGTCCCGCGGAAGGGGTCGGGACCTCTAGGGGTCGACGTTGCGACAAAAATCACGGCGTCTGGGGTCAGAGGAGGAAAAGCTACCGGTACTGCTGCCATTGCCTCGCGTTCGCCTTTTGGGGCCTCCTTCGGAGGCCCTCGGCGCAACCGCTGGATTCGCCTCGACATCCTGGTCAGAACGCACCCCAGGAGAGATCCAGGGAGTATTTGGCGGCGCATCGGTACCTCGGGGGGCACACTCAATGAAGGAGGAACAGGAGCTGGCATGAGCATAAGCGTTCGACGGTCCGCACGGATTCCTTGGATCTGCGCTGGACCCCCCCCTTCCCTGGCGCGCGGAGCGCGCCAGGGTTAGGTCGGGCATGTCCCCCTACAGGCGGATTTTGAACGGAAAATCAAAAATTATCACACAAGAAAATTTGGAATATCCAAAAACAGTAGCGAAGACAAAAAGCGTTCCCTGAATATCTTTGACTATGTT
>CAUYUJ010020599.1:70000-75000 GCA_963575745.1 Prorocentrum cordatum | reverse complement strand
ATGACATGCTATGCTCTGCCGTGCTCGCGCACCCTCTTGGAATCATTACCCTGCTCGATATTCGACTGTGCGAATAGATCGGATATCTACGCCATGGTAAGGGATGGGAGGGAGGGGTAGGCCATCAGATGCGACGCTGCCGCACGTAGCTTGTCCCCCTCCCTCCCCCTCTCCCTCCCCCTCCCCCCTCCTCCTCCTCCTCCTCCTCCTCCTCCTCCTCCTCCTCCTCCTCCTCCTCCTTCTCCTTCCCCCCGTCGCTCGCTCGCTACCAAGGGCGAACGGCCAAAGGGTTCCGAAGCACAACCGTTCAAGAAGAGAGAAACGCGAAGACAGTACCCCCTGTCATGCGCATGCAGAGGAGAGGGGAGGGAAGGGTGGAATGAGGGAATTGAACGTCGCTCTCGGCAAGCCTGTTAGCAGCAGCCTGCGCCACCAGAGTGACGACGAAACCAATGGCCACCGGGGAGAGCTGACCCTTTCACTCGCACGTGGTCTTGAGCGCCTGCGCACATGTGGGCATCGCCCACGGCAAGTCCCAGGACAGAAGAACTCCAGAGAGGCAAGGCCACAAGCAAGCAAGGAAGCTGGTGTGGCGAGCCGAAGGTGCACATACCAAACTCAGCAATGGTGACTCCTTCCGCCAGGCAGCAGAGTGCGTGTCCTCCTCCTCCTCTTCCTCCTCCTCCTCCTCTTCCTCCTCCTCCTCCTCCTCTTCCTCTTCCTCCTGCTCCTCCTCCTCCTCCGACTCGCTTCGCGACCGCTCTCATCTCATCACCTCCTCCTCCTCCCCTCTTCCTCCTCTTCCTCCTCCTCCTCCTCCTATTCCTCCTCCTCCTCCTCCTCCTCCTCCTCCTCCTCCTCCCCTCTTCCTCCACTCCTCTGGCAAGCCAAAGTGGAACATGAAACCGTCGGATAAGGTGCAGTCGGGGCCATATCTCGGGCCTCGGGCGGCCGTTCGGGACGATCCTGGCTCCCCCAGAGCGCCCTCGACGAGGCGCAACGGCTGGAGGGCATCCTGAGGGAAGAAGCTCTCCGGGAACCCCCGCGAGAACTTCCGAACACTCGCGAGAACGCGTGCCCTGACATCCGCCGATCTGATTCTTGTCATCTGCGCCCCCAAGAGTCCCGACCCCTTCCCCAGGGGTAGTTTTCCGTCCCGCGTGCGTTTTTGATGGCCCCAGGGCCCCGAAAACAGCTCCCGAGCGCCGAAATCTTGGAACAAAAGCACCAGGAATTGCAACAACCATATCGTCGGAGATCTGGGTGTCCTTCTCCTCCGCCCTCCTCCTCCAGTTGGCGGCGAGCGAGGGGGGGAAATGAGAAGGGGAAGGCCTCCCCAGAAGGCGGCGGGACTTCTCAAAGCCCTCGCGCCTTCTGAGAAGTTTCCTGTGTCTACGGGAAAGTCTTAGAAAACTTCTTGGAAGGCCCTTGGGATTTCCGAGCCTTCTGAGAAGGCCTGCCCCTTCACAATTTCGCAATCTGAATACTAATCTCCCCTCTCCCCTGATGACGTCCGGAAGATATTCGGCCCCCCTCCGCGTACGGTTTTTTGCACACAGGATTCCCTGGACATGTGTTTTCGCTTGGGCTTGTTTTCAAAATGTTGTTCCCGCTGCAGCACTGGCCTCATTTTCGGGATTCCGCTCGTTCCGAATCGCGCTCCCGCTGCAGCGCTGGCCTCATTTCCGCGCTTCCGCTCGTTCCGAATCGTGCTCCCGCTGCAGCGCTGGCCTCATTTCCGCGCTTCCGCTCGTTCCAAATCGTGATCCCGCTGCGGCGCTGGCGTCATTATTTCCTGTGCCATGCCACGGCATGGCTTTCGGTCCTTCCAAATAGGCCCCCAAATCTAGAAAACGGCCCCCCGAAAAAACAATCGGACGTGATTACACACTCGGTGCCGATTCCTTGTTTTATTTCGGCCGCAGAAGCCCCCCCCACTTTGGGGCGTCGCCACGCCGTGCTCTTTCATGCTACTCGTTGATCTCCAACAACATGCTATGACATGTCATGCTATGCCATGCTAGGACATCCGACTGGGCGAATCGAGAGGAGATCTACGCCATGGCAAGGGATGTGAGGGAGAGGTAGGCCGTCAGATAGGACTGGAGCGCACCTAGCTTGTCACTTCCCCCCCGCGCTCGCCGCCGATCGTCGACTCCTCCGACTCTCCCCCAGACCCCCGCCGTCGTGATTTTGTCACAACGTCGACCCCCAGAGGTCTCGACCCCTTCCCCAGGACCGGTTTTTCGTTCCGAGTCGTTCTTTGACGGCCCCGAGCCCAAGTAAGGATCCCTGGAGGCCGAAAATGGCCAAAACCTCCTGTCGCGACTTTGTCGGGGGCGTCCAAGAAGGGGTCGTCCAAGAGGGGGCGGGGGCGCGAATCATGGCCCGAGGCATGTGCGCGGCCGCGGGGGGGGGGAGGCCGGGGACGTACTGACATGAGAAGATGCGCCATGACATCTGGGGAGATATCACGGCCCCCGCCGTGGTAGCCCCCCCCCCTGGTCATCACCCCCCTCTTTGCCGCCCCCTTTTATTTTTTTTTTGCGGCGCGCCGATCCAGGGTTAAGTCGGGCCTGTCCCCTTCCAGGCCGATTTTGGACGACAAGTTAAAGACAGTTAAAACATACCCCAACTTCAATCCAGGGCTAGGGGGCCCCGCGCGAACCCTACCCCTACCCCCCATGATCTCTGCGGGGGAGGGTGGGCTTCACTTCGCTCGGGAGCTCCCGAACGAAGGGAACCCCACCCGCCCCCTCAGAAATCGTGGGGGGTAGGGGTAGGCCCAGACCCCCGACGTCATGATTTTTCATGACACGACACCCAGAGGTCCGGACCTATTCGCCGGGACCGGTTTTTCACCCCGAGTCGTTTATTGACGGTCCCGAGGGCCGGTAAGGGCCCCGGAGGCCGAAAACATAGAAAAACCTCCCGTTGTGATTTTTTCATGACTCGAGGGGGTCTGGGGGGTTCGCACGTGGCCCCCTGAAGGCCCCGTCGCCGGGGCGCCCGTGGTCGCCTCCTGGGCCCCCCCGGGTCTCCGCGGCGATCGGCGCGGCATGCCGCCCCCGGGCGCGGCGCGGGCCGCGGCCGCGGCCGCGGCCCGGGGCGCGGACGAGCTCGAGGGGGGCGGCGGCGATGGCGGCGGTGACGCTGGCGATGGAAATGCCGTCGACGACGACGATGATGCTGATGCTGATGATGAGGATGGTGATCATGAGGAGGATGCGGATGAGGATGAGGATGACGATGATGCTGATGCTGCTGCTGATGCTGAGGATGATGAGGGTGATGATGACGTTGAGGATTGGTGACTGATGGTTGACGGTTGATGGTGGGCGCTGATGATGATGATGCTGCTGATGATGATGATGATGATGATGATGATGATGATCACGATGGCGATGATGACGACGATGATGATAGTGATGGTGATGGTGATGGTGATGGTGATGGTGACGGTGACGGTGACGGTGACGGTGACGGTGACGGTGATGGTGATGGTGATGATGATGATGATGATGATGATGATGATGATGATGATGGTGGTGGTGGTGGTGGTGATGGTGATGATGACGACGACGATGAAGATGATGCTGATGATGATGGTGATGATGACGATGCTGATGGGGAGGCCCGGTGTTGAGCGTCATCGTTCACCTGCGCCACATCGGCTCACTGGGGGCTGATGCGCTCAGAGACCGCCGGGATCCACTCGTCTCTGAAGTCGCCGAAGCCGTCGTAGTGGACTTTCACCTGGAGGTCTCGCCATGACCGCCATTCCACGAGGAGGAGGAAGAGGAGGAGGAGGAGTAGGAGGAGGAGGAGAAGGATGATGATGAGGAGGAGGAGGAGGAGGAGGGAACGTGCCCCAAGGAGGACGTGGCTACGGCGTACTACCACAACCCACAGACCAACGAGTCCACGTGGGAACTCTCAGGGAACTGGAAACTACGGACACCACGGAAGATGCACCTAACCAGCGACAGGATTTTTTCTTGTTCTCGGCCAGGCATCGGCACGGCAATTGTGTTATAACCCCTACTAGGAGGCCCACAGCAAGTAATACCGAATAGCCGACTAGGAGGCCCACTAGCGACAGGAACATCTTCACGTACCACAGCAAATCCACGAACGGCTACGTCATCCGCCTCCTGCCCCCCTACAGCAACGACGGGGACGAAGCTAAGCTACCACTTCCGACAGGACCACCGCCCGTGCAGGCCAATGAGGTCATCGAAGTCACGACACCTAGGCAAACCCACCTCGTGCGACATCAAGACAATCGCAACACCGAACAGGAGTTCCGCAAAAGGCCATCGTCGCATCTGCCAATTCAACCACCGCGACTCAGCTTCACCCATTACCGGCATGAACTTCTACAACCCGCTGCTGCACGCCGTGCAAATAGTGCGCGACATTTCGGGAGACATGATCACGGGCACCATCAACATGGGATTGATACAAACTAGATGACATTCAGGACGGCGCCGACAAGCTACGCCTGAAGGACCACAACCCAGGATCCATTACCGACGCCCCGACTTCAACCATACGTGAGCCTCTGGCAGTCTGCAGTGCCTGCGGCTCCGCTCCCGATGGCCCTGGTTCCGCTCCGTCTCCGCCTTCTCCTGAGGTGCCTCATCCAGCTGCTCATGGATTCAGCTGGACCTTCGTCCTCTTCTGTTCCCCGTCCTGGAGGCACAACCGCACCTTGCGAGCCGCCTCCTCTGCCACCTTTGCAAGGCGGGCCTTCTCCGTGCTGGCGGCCGTGCCAATCTGGGCTGCCGGCAGGGCGGGGGCCCGGGCGGGGGCGGGCCCCTCTTGCGCGATGAACTCCGCCACATGGACTTGTAGCTTGGGTCGAGGCGCCAGAAGTTCAACCGCATCTCCACGCAGCTCGGGAGGGACATCGCCAGCATCTCCTCCAGCGCCGCCTCCAGGGACAGGTCGGGCTTCACCGTCGCACCTGAGTGCTGTAGGCCCCATGTCATTTCGAG
>CAUYUJ010020599.1:32500-67500 GCA_963575745.1 Prorocentrum cordatum | reverse complement strand
AGGAACGAAGAGACGGGCCAGAGAGCGAGGAGCGGAGAAGCGAGGGAAAGATGGGGGAGAGGAAGGAGGGACGACAGGAAAGGACAGACCTGGCCGACAGACGGAGGGACGGGGGGGAAGGGGTGGGGTAGGGACCTCTGGGGTCGCGCGTTCCCCGAACAAAAAGCAGTCGGTCGTCTGGAGTGCGTGCCGTGAAGACTCGTGCGCTGGTTTCTGGCGCCTCGAGAACCGCTCAACATCGAACGACCCAGACCCCCGACGTCCTGATTCTTTCATAACGTCCGAGGTCTCGACCACTTCCCCAATACCGGATTTTCACCCCGAGTCGCTTTCTGCTGGTCCCGAGGCCCGGGAAGGGCCTCCAGAGGCTGAAAATAGCGAAACACCTCCCGTCGTGATTTTTTCGCAGCCAAGGGGGCCTGGGGATCGCGGAGGAGGAGGAAGAGGAGGAGGAGGAGGAGGAGGAGGAGGAGGAGGAGGAGGAGGAGGAGGGGGATGGGGAGGAGAAGGAGGAGGGGAGGAGAGGAGGAGGAGGAGGAGGAGGAGGCGGAGGAGGGGAGGAGGAGGAGGAGGTTTTTTTTTTTTTTTTTTTTTTTTTTTTTTTTTTTTTTTTTTTTTTTTTTTTTTTTTTTGTTCTTTTTTACCTCTACAGATCCACCGCATAGTGCAACCAGCTGGCAAGGCGGGACCTGCAAGCTGTGAGGACAGAGGCAGGCACCCGTGCCAGAGTTAGACACAGTCGCCTGAGACCTCTTCCAAACCTTGACCCAGGCCAAAATCCTGAATCAACAGCGCAGAAGAGTCAGCTCGAGGCCAAGGGCCACTCGTCCAGGTGTCCAAGCACGATGTGCACCTGCCGCAACATCTCTAAGAGAGGGGGCAGGCACACAGGACCCCAGGCAGACCCCGAGCTGCAAGCGCAAAAGCATCCAACTGCAGGGAAACTGCAACTGGAAGGGCTATCTCGTACCGACTGCCTTCGGCTGTGCAAGAGGGACAACGGTCGAGACAGCGCCCTGCCCCGAGAGCCACGATAGCCCCAAGTCGTGGAGGGCAGGGACGGTGGGACGAGCAACGCACATACGCACGATAATGCACGCCCAACGCCATTAAAAATGGATGTTGGGGCCCAGAACCCACGCTCAAGGCCACAGCAACACCAGCCGAACCACGGTCAGGATGAAGTCATCCCCGTGCTCGGAACATGACGCGGTGCACCCTAGATGTGCTCTTACCTTCCCCCAGAGATGGGGTGCCTGACACGCGTGCACGACGGACGCACGCACGACGAGAAAGCAAACAACCAACCTAAGAAAAGAGATTCGACCACCCACAAAAGGACGACGAGCCCGCAGTCCCTGGTGCAGCCAGCGCCAGGACGACCGACGGACTCGCCCCAGATGTGGGGTACCGCGCGGATGCCTGCCAAAAGGGTCAGCCGCATCGGGCCGTGCAGAAAAGAGAAAAAGAGATGGCGAACCCTCGCCACTGGGAAAACTCGACCACCCACACAAGGACGACGAGGCCAGTGGTCCCTGGTGCAGCCGCGCCAGGACGACAACCAGTCTCGCCCCAGATGTGGAGTTAAGCACGGATGCCTGCCAAAAGGGTCAGTCGCATCGGGCCGTGCAAGCACCTCGATAACGGAATGGCGGCCCTGCGCCACAGAGAAATCAATCCGAGCTGTCCGACTCGTCCTGGCGGCGTCTCGCCAGGAAGAAAGGTGTTTGATGTGGTCCCTGAGAGGGAAGCCGCGGGGCTGCGTCCTCTTCGGCCTCCAGCTGACTCCGCGCGCAGATGGGCCCCTCTCGAAGGGAGGAACTTGCTGCCGTATACAGATCGTCCTTGCCATCACGAGGACGGTGCACGCACTGCTCTTCCCCCCCCGTTAGGCACTCCCACCGAGTCCCCACCCACTCCAGACGGTCTATCGACGCCCTCAAAGACATACGAGTCGAAACAGGCCATACAGTTGTCAAGGTCGACTGTGACCCGTTTTTTTACGCTTGGAGTAGTGAGGGTGGTCACCACGAAGCAGGTACCGCCAACCATATCTAGCAGCACGCGACGGCGGGGGAACGCATTTTCCGCCAAGGCCTCTGGCTGAGGCCCCTGATGAGTAACACTTGCAGCGTAGGCAGATGAACAGGGCCGAGCCGTCGGAGCTGTTGAAGCCCACCGTGCGGTGGCCCAGCGCTTGCTGCTTGGCAGCATGCAACTTGGAAAAGGCCACACATCGCCCTGGAGGCGGGCGACTCTCTGTCGCGCGGCGACCCAGTAGACAGACAACACACCTCCAAATGCCGCTCCATCGCTCCCACCTGTGAGGCACGGGGGGGAGGCTCGAAGAGGGAGCGAGCTCAGGTGGGGTGTGCGGCACATCGAGGGACAACTTCGGCCAGAGCGGCAGAAGGTTGGCAGCTAGAATGCAATGCGCACGGGCCGCTTCCACCAGACGAGTCACTTCTTCCATCTCATCAGGGGCTGACGGGTGGAGCAAAAGGCCGTGCTTGGCCCCAATGTCAGCATCTGAGTTCCCCTTGCGGAGAAACCTCTCGCGAGCAGAAAGGCCCTCCTCTTCCAGACTGAGGTGAGCCTTGACCTTCACAATGTCTTCTACAAGCTGGCCTTCATAGGAGTTGGCCTGCAAGATCATGCCAGACTAGGTGCGCTTCCCCGAGTATCTTTCCGTCACGGGGAGCCCGCTCTGATGAACAACATTGGCACAGTCGGAGTAGAGGACCGAAGGAAAAATCATACATTGGGCAACCACGCACCTGGCTGAGAATTCAGCGGCTTGTGGGGTTTGAGGGAAGTGGGCCCAGACAGGGCCTCGAACCTCTCCAAGGCACTCCCCATCGTCCGAGTTCATTGAGACCGCCCAAGAGGCCCTCGAGAGCTCTCTGATGGGGTGGCGCTGGCAGGACCCGTCGATGAAGAGGTGACCCCACATTTCTCCATTGGCGGGGGCCCGAGGGCCCTCAGGGCTGATGAGCTCTTTACGGTGCCAAACGTACTGCAGGGAATTCGTGCCCTCTTGAGCTGGCCTTGGGAGCCAGTCGGCGGGGTGGGCGAACGCCCCTCGAGTATATAGGCAGATATCGGCGCTGCTGGCCTCAGTTGACAGGGCCGCTAGGGCGTCAGCAGCAACAGAGGCGGGGACCAACTGAGCTCTCAACCCAGAGACCTCCACGTCGCAGCAGCCCCACAGCCTGTGGGCGATGGAGTCGGGGGCGGCCCGACACCTGGGGCAAAGCGGGTCTACCTCGTACCCAGCGCTGAGGGCGCGATCAGCTGTCCATATGTCACAGCTGGTGCACGCACGAATCCAGCCTCGCTGGGCTGGGGTAAACTTCTTAGAGGAGCAGGCAGATCTGGGGATATCCAAACACAAACGCTTCCCAACATCACACTTGCCTCCCAAATCCCGCTCAAGACTTCTCAAATAAGCGTCCTTGCAAAGCGTTTCGAGTAACTTGGGGGAGGTAAGACCGAGGGGAATCTGATAACCCCTATCCTCCACAGTCATGAAGTTGGTCATCCTCCACCCAAGGCGGAGCAAAGAAAGCCTGAGAGCAGAGAGCGGTCCCTTGACCGTGGGCCACGTGACCCTGTCCAGCGAGAACACTGCGTTCCACGCAGACCGAAGGTTTTCGACAGAGTGGGAACCATCAAATAACCTCGTGTGAGTAACCCATATCTCTCTACTCCATCTCAATATCGGGGCACAGGCCGCTCTCCAACAAGGATCGTCCGAGAGAATGCTGGCAGCAGTGAGAGAGCGGCTCTTGGCGAAAGGACGCACGGTCGAAAAAGCTTGGCGTCTCATAGGCAGCAGCTGTTGGTCGCTGACCCCCAGGATCTCCGCACTATAGGCCCCTCCAGCGAGCGGACCAGCCGCGAAGATCCTGAGGGCCGCGCGACTAACGTGCCCCGACTGCTTCTTGAGCCGCCTAGTTTTGCGGCACATGAGAGCAACTCTCGCTTTCATCTTAGAATTCCTGCCCGACACTCGGGCCGATCGGCCCGCGCAAAAATCAACGCCCAGGTTGACAGTGGAATCGAGCACTCTACCCCCCAACTGGCCGAGAGAGTTGGCTATATCACTAGCCAGCTTCTTGCTAGAGGCAACCGTGCACACTTTATCAAGAGATAACTGGCAACCCATGTCAGTGGTGATGACATGGTGTAACATGATGGAGGTCGAAACGATATGTTGGACAACTTGCTTGTGACTGCCTGTGCTCGAAGCGCCCGTGTCATCGATGTAGGCATCGAACTCTAACTGTTTGTGCCGAGGGAGCTGGTCAAACGCATCCATCGAGAAGACGCGAATGTGCGATGTCGCGAAGCTGCATCCAGCAACAACTCCATTGAGCACGAAAAAGGGACCGTCCAGCAAGCCAGCAACTGAGATGAAACGGCCACGCCTATAGGCGTGGATCGACAACCGAGTGATGACTTCAGGAAAGTTATGACGACGACATCGGTCCTCCAACATCTCCAAGTTGTTCGTTTCATAATATTTGAGCATGTCATAAAACAAACACTGGCACTGCAAAGCTTCCGAGCCGTGCCCGACTCAGCTCGGACCGACTGGCGCCACGCCACATCAGACGCTCCTCTGTAAGCCCCTGCGGCCCAGTATCGACGGGGGTGTTGCCGCTCTCAGTCCAGGGCATGGGGCCGCCTGAGGCGGCCCCGCACCCTGTGCCAAGAGCAGAACACCCCTATCGGCCTGAAGCCGCCCGTCGGCTTGCTGAGGAGGGCGATCAAGACAGCAGAAACCTGTCGAGGCAGCACTCCTACTGACTCCATCAACTCAAAAAAAGCAGCGAGACCGTCGTCGCACAGCAAGTGGTAGTGCCTGCAGTCAAATCCGTCATAAGTGACAGCAGAGCCCGCCTTGTATCGCTTGGACACGGCTCGCAACTGGTCAGGAGTGGCCCGAGGAAAAGCTTGCACAAGCGTCACACTCTTGGCCTCGCCAGAGGCCTGGCCCCAGAACCTACTGAACTTGTCCCCCTCTTTAGAGAGCAACGACATCGGGTCAGCCACCACCGAGCCATCCGCCGCCAACGTCGTCGTCGGCCTCCAGGGCGACGGGTCTTTGGTGATGAGATGGACCCTTTTGGCTCCCTTGTCCAGGCCAGCCGTTAGCCAGGAGCGCCAATCCGCATTGGACCTAGCTCGATAACGAGAATCCGCCTCGGCCAGGGTCGTCTTGAGACCCTCAAGCTGCGCCTCGCCAAGAGCAATCAACTCCATCGTCCATTGGGAAGGGGGATGCTGTTGAACGAAGCGCCTGATACACTCGAACGAGCTCTGGTGCTCCACCATGTGGCCTGAGACAAAGGCAGGCCAGCAAAGAAGAGAGGCATGGATGGCCTGCGCCTGCGCAGACAGACCTCGGTTGTCCCTGTGCAGTGAGACCAGGCTACGAAACTGAGCCCCCAGCCACTTGATGGCCCTGTGGGCAGGATACCTTGGCTTGCTGTCCCGTCCCACCACCGATCTCCACATGAGCTGAGGCCCCGCACTCCTCGCCCCCTTCCTGATCAAGTCGGCGCCTAAGAGGGGAATCAGCTCAACCTCAGCAGCACCAGCCCAGGCACCGTAGCCTATGGTGAGGAGGCTCACCGCCCGAGCACCGTTCCCACGTTCAACCTCTCGAAGACCCTCCTGGGCCATGTCCAGGACCTGATTCCAATCCTGCTGCTGGGGCTTGGGACCAAGCACAGGATCCGAGGTGAACGGAGGAGGCTTTCGGAAACTTAAAGCTTTCAGCGAAGCCGGCGCGGGGTGGAACTTGAGATCGACTGGGCGGTGCGGGCTCAGTTCCGTACTCATCACGACGTCACAAGAAGCAGCTGCCTTGCCTAGGCCGCCGCTACACATAAACTAGTCAATCTTGGATGGGGCTCCGTCCCCGAAGAGGGCGCAGCCGTCTGGGTCGGTAAGCTGGCCCTGCAACTCAGAGACAAACTTGGAGGAGGCAAGGTTCGATGGGGGAAGGTTGAAATCCCTTCCCAAAGCAAGCGAACCAGAGGACCCCGAGCATCGCGCCCCTAAGGAGGCCAACACATCCAAGTTTCGCTCCGACAGACCCTCACTGTTATGAAGATAAACGCTTCCGATCCTGAAGGTGAAGCCCCCCGGGGCCTGGACATCGGCCACCATCGCGTGACCTTTGGCAACAACAAAACCTTCCGCAGGAGCTATGAGGCCGAGCCAATCACGAACAAGCACGGCGACACCTCCTGAGGTGTCGGAGTCGGTCTCGCAAGCAGGGCACCAGAGAGACTTCCAACCATTTCGAACGCACCACTGAGACGCCTCGTAAAGCCTCTCAGCGCGGAGCAGACGATGCTCTTGCACCAACGCAATGTTGGCAGGCGTGTCAGGTAGAAGCTTCTTGAGCGTACCCCGCGAGTTTACATTCATACTGAGAACCACCAGTTGCACCGAGCTCAGCCCATCAGACCCCTGGACCAGGCCAGGAGAAGGAGGAGTGAGGCACGGCGCAGGAGGGGGAGAGATCCTGGGGCCAGGCACCATCTCCACAGGGCTGCCCGCGCCTGGAAAGCCCAGGACGGGGTAAAAAGAGGATCTGTGTCCAAAACTGGCCAGCTTACATGGGGAGTCAGCTGGCAGGGAAGTGTAGGTCGTCCGTCCTCCATTCAAAATTCGCGCAGCCCTCCAGAGCGTGTGACGCACAGCCGCTAACAAGCCTCGGAACCGACTTGTTGGCCGCGACACACCATTCACGTCAGGAGAGGGGCGACGGAAGAACGGCCGACAGGCCACAGAATACGAGTTAGACTTGTCAGTAAAAAGACGAGCAGGGTTCGCGGCGGCCCTGCCCTGCTCACGGCCGTTTTTCCACACCGCTTCGGGCGCAGCGTGGGGAGGAGAGACGAGGGACTCCGCCGCTGGGCCTTCCAAGTGATGAGGCTCGCAAGGAGGGCCCCAGAAGCAGGTGGGGCCAACGAGGCCCTGGTCCGACTGAAAAAAACCTGCTGGTAGCTGGGCCTGGCGAGGCGGTCAGGTCAGCATGTCCAGAACGAAGCTGAAGAGCATGTTGTTGCTGAAGTAGAATCCCCCCTTCACGCCGACGCGCCTGAAGGGGGGGAGCTTGTTGAAGCGCGCGGCGAGCTCGGGCACGAACGTCCTCGGCATCAGCAGGGTCCGCGGCCGCGACTCCAGGAGCAGCGGCTGGCTGCCCAGCAGGCTCACTACCGCCAGGGGGGGCGCCAGGCGCCACCTCTGGCTCGGCTGCACTCTTGCCGTCTTCTGCTGCTGCCTCTTCTGCCGCTGCTGCTCCGTCTCCTCCTTCAGTGACGCGCCGACGTTTGCCTGCCAGGCGCTCCAATTGCTTCTTCTGCTCCTCTCGAAACTTGGCGGCCTGCTCAGCCGCTGCTCCGAACAGCTGCTGCGCTTGCTGTGCGATCGACTGCTGCAACGTCTTGAGCCGAGTCTCTGCCTCTTTCTTGTCATCAGGAGAGAGGTCGTACTCAGCCTCGGGAGCCAGCAGCGAGTCCAAGTTGATGGGCAGCTCTTTGCCCTGGAGGATGTCCTCAATCGGAATCGAAGGTGTAGTCGTCGGCTGTTCACCTGCAGCGTCACCACCCACGTGCTCGGCCAGCTGCTGGACGAAACCTTTGTGATGTTGCTCAGCCTTTGAGAGATCGTCCGTGAGAGACTGAACCACCTCGCGCTGGGCGTCCAAGTCTTTCTGTAGCCTCTCGAAGTATGTGACCGCTTTGTTGAGCTTGCCCTCCATGGCACGCATGTCGTGAAAGGCCTTGCCCATCTGCTGCTGGAGGGGGGTTCGACCTTCCGCACAACGTGCTTGGAGTCCAAGATCTTCTGGTACTTGGCGGCGCCGTCGGAGTCGCCCACTGAGTGCATGTAGGCTATGACCTCACATAGCTTGGCAGACTCCGCGACGGCTCCTCCAGGACGTGGCAGTGAACTTCCTGACTGCTGGAACAATGGGCCTGGCTGCACAGGGAGCGTAGCAGACCAAGAACCAGGAGGAGGAAGAGCACCTTGGGGCCCTGCCAGCTGCGGCTGTTCCTGCCAGGCCCCTTGCGGCGAAGGGTGCATGTCGAAGGACGGCGAGCTGCGCCAGGCCCAGCAATGCTTACACTGTTGCCACTGCTGCTTGTTCTTCTTGCATCCGCACTGCGAGCACTTCCAAGTCGAAAGAGTATTCCCGCGGTGCTGGTGGACCGTGCGATCGGTAACTTGCCACGGCCAGCCATCATTCCAGCGCGCAGAGCGAGAGGCTGTCGGGGCCATGCTAGCTCTGGGACGGCGGGAATCTTGTTGCCTCGCAAAAGATTGGCTCGCAGGAGCGCGAGCCCCTTTGAAGAACAGTTCCTGCAACGCTACTCGAGCGCAAAGGGGCTAGGAGGAGGGGGATGGGGAGGAGGAGGAGGAGGAGGAGGAGCGATCGCCCGAGTCCGCCCGGTGCTGGCCGCTTCCAGGCCACGGGCGGCGTCCGACCCAGGGGGCGCCCGCGCCCCGGCCACCCTGGCGTCGACGCGGCGCGAGCCCGTGAAGGGGCCCCAGGACACACAAGTGAATACACACAAGTAAAATGATCTCCCATATTCTCCCATATCTTCTTGGCTTTTGTCTTCCCCCCCACTTCCCCTATTTCCCCATATCTTCCCTGGGAAGCGACGATTCGTGGTGTGCCTGTGTACGTTTTTCCCCCCCGAACCCGGTGCGGCCCGGTCGAGGAGCGGGCCCTGGGGGCGGGGTGGTCGAGAGCCCCCCCCGGGGGCTGGCCGATGGACCAGAGGAACAGCTCGAGCCCTCCTGCCATCCCGGATGCGACGCCCAGGAGGGGAAGAGAGAGAGGCCAGAGTCCAGAGGGTGCCCGTCAGAGGGACACGTGCCAGGCCCCGAGGCGGGTTCAGTCCCCGCTGCCGGGGGCCCCGACAGGGCACCCTCCCAAAGAGCTCGTCCTCGGAGTCGGCCTCGGGCTCCGAGATGGCTCCGAGATGGCCGTCCCTCTACAGGAGGGGACCTACGTTGGGAGGGGCAAGAACATCAGGTAGATGGTTAAGTCGGGCACGTCCCCCTACAGGGGGACTTTGGGCGAAAAGTTGAAGATACCCCCAAAAATACACCCCAAAATGCTCAAGAATAGTCGAAAATAGTCCCCCGACTATTTTTTGACTATTTTTGACTATACCTCCTGCAGAGGGACTGGCTGGATGATTGACCAAAGGGAAAACTCGAACCCTCTGGGAGGGCTCCCAACGTCGCGCTTCGCACTGCGCGCAGCGCGAAGTGCGAGTAACTTCACGCTCTCGCGCCGCCTCCCAGGGGAGAAGAGGAGGATGAGGAGGAATCGGAGCCGAACCGTGAAGGGCGACGCGCGGATAACTTCGCGCCCTCGAGGGCGCCCTTGCTTTGGGAGGGGACGTACGTTGGGAGAGGCAAGGACATCAGGTATATGGGGGGCCTTGTCTGCAGGTTCATTCCTAATGCAAAGGCGGGGACCTGAGTGAGGCCGTGCCTCCATCGTGCAATTCGGGATTGGGGTTCTTTTATCCTCGATGTTTTGACTATCTAGGATATACAACGACGTCGAGGGGGTCTGGGTTCCTTGTTTGGGGCGGGGGAAAACGGGGCAGGATCAGCCAACATCGAACCAGGGAGGCCGGATTGGATCGGAACGTGCGCTGGATCGGCCTTCGTCGGCACGGAGTGGGCACCGAATCGGCGCGGCCGCGCCAGGATGCGCAGCGCTGCCGTGCAAGCATCGGGGCGCACCGACTCGGAACGGATCGGGCCGGCCGAAAGCGATATCGGATCGGATCGGTCGGAGCAAAGTGGGCCCTCGGGGGCATGACGGGAGCAGCGGTCTTTGAGGCGGTGCCCTGCCACCTTGTTCCCCTCGACTCCGACGACGGTTGCTGGCAGCGGGTACCCCTTCCCGCTCATCACTGAAAGCTTTGCGCCGATGAAGGCGAAATGGACCTGCACGTCAATACCGTCCCCAAAACCACCATCCGTTAGTGATGTGTCGTCTTTGTTCGTGTTGATGCGTGTGGAACTCTTCGGCAACCACTCGTCCCGAAACTCGCCAAAGCCATCGTAATGCACTTTCACTCTGTCCTCCTCGACTTCGACGACGGTGCAGGGCAGTTGGTACCCTTGCCCACTCGTCACTGAGATTTCCGCACCGACAAAATCAAAAAATCGATCACCAACGTCGTCCCGCCTTGAGACTTCCGCGAGTGGAATATCGGCCTCTTTGGGATTGCTGCGCGTGGAACTCTTCCTCACCAATTCGTGTTCGAACCCGCTGGACCCACCGCAATGTGCAATCACCCTGTCATTCTCACCTCCGACGACGGTGCATGGCAGCCACTGCTCTTCCAAACGCGTCACGGATGCTTGTGTACCGACGCGGGCAACTTGCTCATGCACGCCGTCCCTGGTTGCACCTTCCACGTGTGGGATCTCGGCCTCTTCCTGATTGATGCGCAGGGAACTCTTCAGTAACCATTCACCTTCGAGCCCACCCGAGCCATCGTAATGCACTTTCGCCCTGTCCCCCTCGATCTCGACGACGGTGCAGGACAGCGGGCGCCCATGCCCACTCCTCACTGAGACTCTCGCGCCGACGCAGACAGCACCTTCACCGATGCCGCCCCGACCTGCAGCTCCCTTGTGCAAGACACGGCTCTCGTCGGCATCTATGCGCGTGGGACTCCTCAACAAAACCTCGCCTTCGATCTCGCCAGGGCCACCGTGCCGCACCTCCGATCGGACCTCCGTGGCTGCGCCGCCAGCACGGAGCAGCGGGCATCCTCCCCCGCTCGCCGCGGAGGCTCTGGCCCCGCGGGCGCCCAGCTGCCCGCCAACTGCGCCTCTTGGGCCCGCCTCGTCTCTAGAAGAGGAACAACACTTGTGCAAACACAGACCTCTGAAGGTCCGCGCGGACTTCTCGGCTCGGCGCCAGATCCCACTCCACGGAGCGCGGAGCGCGCCAGAGGCGGCGCCGGAGGCGCCTCCAGGTGGGGCCCGGCGCAGATCCAAGAAATCCGCGCTGGCCTCTGAACACTTCTATTTTTTTGTTTCTTGCATTGTTGGTCTTCTTCGAGTCTCTGGCCTCGCAGCCGGCCTGCCTCCTGTCGGGGGCGTTTGAGAGAGGGGGGGGCGCAAAGCATGGCCCCCGGGGCACGCTCGCGGCGCAAGGGGGCAAACGGGGGACGTCTTGAAAGAAGGAAGGGGGGGCCATGCTGTCTGGGAAGACATCATGTCCTCCTCCTCCTCCTCCTCCTCCTCCTTTCTTAGCCAGGCCGCCGAGCGCACTCCCGCTCGTGGCGTCAGTCCTCCTCCTCCTCCTCCTCCTCCTCCTCCTCCTCCTCCTCCTCCCCCACCCCCTCGTCATCACCCCCCCTCTGCGCCTCGCGGCCTGCGGACCAGAGCTCGAGCCCCTGGCGGCCGTTCGGCGCGATCCGAGCACGCCCGGAAAGCTCTCGACGAGGAGCAGCTGCTGGTGGGCATCCCGAGGCAAGAAAACCTCCACAAACCGACGAACACTCTCGAAGACCGCTGCCTCGACTTTGCTCAACGCGATGACCTCCGTCGTCAGTCCCCTCCTGGCCGCCCCAGAGAGCTCGCGGCGAGGCAGAGCTGCCAGGAAGCATCCCAGGGGAGGAAGACCGCCGATGATCCATGAACACGCCCGAAAACCTCGAGCCTCGAACCGTCGAGCTCGGGGAACGCAAAATGAACCTTCGGAGGACAGCGCGAATTTCTCGTATCGGCGCTGGAGCCCCCCGGCGGCGCTTCTGGCGCCGCCCCTGGCGCGCTTCAGGGAGGGGGGTCCAACGCCGATCCAAGAAATCCGCGCGGACCTCCGACAAATCATTCCCCAAGCGATGCTTGCACCTGCGGGTTCTGTCTTCTCTTCTGCGGAATTGGCCCTGGATGTCGGTCTGGCGGCTCCGTGCTCGCTGTCGCCGCTCCGTCGCCGCCAGCCGTCTGGGCCTGAATGTCGGTCTGGCGGCTCCGTGCTGGGCGTCGCCGCCTCGTCACTGCCACATGGGTTGCAAAGAGAACTGGGATCCACCGGTCTCCCGAAGCCAGACTGATCCGTTCCCCCTGGGGATGAGCAATTTGCGCATGATTTTGCCCCATCGTCTACTCGAACTGCGAATTCATATCATCCCAACCAATCCGGTAATCCCCCTCTCACCCCTGACAAATAACACTATGCGCGCGCACTCGTTTATCACAAATCAACAATTTTCGCGCATCTTTTGTAAACAACTTGACAACTTTCACGCGCGCGCGTCGTCGCCCGCGCAGGCCGGAATCTTACAACAACCGTGGGTTCCGTGAGGATTCCAAACTCTAGTGCCCCGAAAGCAAATGCAACAATCAACGGTCTTGCAACATGGGTGTCCCACGAAGTCTCCTCGCGGTCTGGTGAAGTCAGGGGAAAACAATGATTTTGAACACTGTTATCGCGGGTCTCTCGCGCCGCAGCTCGAAATCATTCGAACGTCCTTGCGCACGTTCTGGGGGGGAAGAGACACGATCCTTGTCAAATAACACCATGCGGGCCACTCGCGCCCGTCGGCCGCGCTCGTTTGCATGTCGAAATCCTTCCAAAACGTTCATCGCCGACACATGGACATCATCATCGTCGTCGGCGTGGCCAGCATCGGCGCCGTCATTGGCCTTGCCGTCGTCATCGGAATCATCGTCCCCAACATCGCTATTATCACAAACGTGTCTGCCGTTGCTGACGTCGGCATGATACCGCGCCCGCCCGGATCACCGACTCGCACTGAACTGCCCGCGCGTCAACGCGGCCTGCGACACAGGCTGGGAGTCCCCGGCGGTCAGCGCCACCGCGTCCGCGTCGCTCGCGCAAGACTAGCTGGCCGCCCTGCGCGCGAGCCTGCGCGCGCTGGCGCGGCCGCCGCGATGCGCCAGCCAGCGCCAAGCAACCATCACAATCGCCGCCGCGTGGGTTTTGCAGGCCACCTTGCGGGTGGGTGGGTGGGATGATTCCGCGAGCAGTGGGGTTGACAACTTCAAATTCGGCGGAATCAATTGTATGATGATGTAGATTTCCGGTCTAACAAGAAATCGCAATCTCCTCCCGGGTTTCTTTCTCGCTTCCCCCAGGGGATGACATGATTTACAAATCATTCGGCCCCATCGTTCATTTAACAACTGATTCCAAATCATCTTAGGGAATGCCGTTGTCGACCTTCCCCATGTCTGAAATCATACTAGGCGCGCGCATCCGCGCATTACAAAATCACGTATTTTCAAGAATGCCTTGCTTCACATGGGACAGTGTCCTCACGCCCGCGGCGTTGAGCGCGCATGCCCAAATCCTTAAAACACTTTTGGCTTCCTCGTGATTTCGATATCGAGGTTCCCGGAATCAAATCAAACTACCTAAACCCTTGGTTGCGCAACGTGATGTTTCAAACGAATCGCTGCGCGCGCTCTTTTAAACGAGAAAAAACATATGTTTCACGACTTTCGTCTACTTGGACCATGCGGGTCTCCCACCTGCGCGTGTCGAATTCATGCGGCCGCCCTTGCGCGCTTGCTTGGGGGGCGCGATCTTTTGTCAAACAATACCATGCGAAATCTTTGCACACCGTTCATCGCCGACGCGTGGACATCATCATCGTCGGCGTGACCAGCATCGGCACCGTCATTTGCCTTGTCGTCTTTATCGTTACAGTCGCCACCATCATCGCTACGATAATCATCGTGTCCGCACGTCAGCGTTGCCAGCCTGCGCGGCGCGCTGGGATGTCCCTAGCGGTCAGCGCCACCGCGTCCGCGCTGCTCGCGGCCAGATTAGCTGGTCGCCCTGCGCGCGAGCCTGCGCGCGCTAGCGCGACCGCAGCGATGCGCCAGCCAACGCCTAGCAATCATGGCAATCGCCGCCGGGTGGGTTTTGCAAACCGAGTTGCGGGTGGGTTGGTGGGATGATTGAATCGACTCTACTCCCCCCCGGGATTATTGGTTCGCCTTTCCGTATTGCGATTCACATGTAATTCTGCCCCATCGTCCATCCTAAATGTGAAATCGTACCATCCCAGCCAAGCTGGAATCGCCCCCACCCGCCATCCTCCGAAACAATAATATTATACGCGCGCGCTCGTTTATCAAAAACCTTGCAACCAATTAGAGGACGTGCGCACGCGCGCGTCGCCGCGCGCGCACGCCGAACTCCGTCAAACATCTTCTGTTTCGTCAGGATTTCAAAATCGAGTGCCCCAAAGCATGTAAAACACAAGGTTTCGCAACACGGCTTTCAAAACAAACTTTGTGTGCGCGCGCTCGTGCGAATTTAAAGAGAAGCCATCTGTGTTTCAACATGTCCATACAATGCTACCGAAGTGGCTTCGTGCGCGCATGCCGATATCGTTCGAACGCCCTTGCGCGCGTGCTGTCGCGAGAACCTTTTGCAACAGAAGAGACGCAATTCGCGCGCGCGTCGTCGCGCGCGCATGCCGAAATCAGCCAAAAACCAGAAAGTCAAAACCAAGTGTCCAAAAACATACAAACACGCATGGCTTCGCAACGTCAGATTTCAACAAAGCGCGCTCTCGCTCTTGCGAATTCTTGAGACAATCATAGGTTTTCCAACCTGTTCATGTAATTCTGCCAAAGGGCCTCTCGCGCCGCATGCCTACATAATTCGCGCGCCCTTGCGCGCGTGCCAGGTGGGTGGGTGGGCGCGATCCGTGTCAAACCATGCCGTGCGGGCCACCCTCGCGCGTCGGCCGCGCGCGCATGTCGAACTCTTTCCAAAACGTTCATCGCCGACGCGAGGACGCCGGTCTCGTCGTCGGCGTGATCAGCATCGGCGCCCTCGCTGGCCGCGCCTAACTCGCTGTCAACATTGCCACTAGCATCTCCACTATCATCATCGTGTCTACCGTTGTCGACGTCGCCATGTGCCGCGCCCGCCCAAGTCGCCGACTCGCAGTGAAGCACCTGCTGGGATGTGCCCAGCGGACAGCGCCGCGGCCGCGTCGGGCGCGCCAGAGTAGCTGGCAGCTGCGCGCGCGGGTATGCGCGGGCTGTCGCGGCCGCGGAGACGCGCGGGCCATCGCCGAGCACTTATCGCAATCGCCGCCGCATGGGGTTTGCAAACCGAGTTGCGCGTGGGTGGGCGGGGCGTCTGCGCGAGCAGTGGAGTGGGCAACTTCCTGTTGAGCATCGGTGGATTGCGCCGCGTAGATTGCACCGCATCTGTTGACCGCATAGATGTGCCAAATTTCATGGTCATTGGCCTTGCCGTCGTCATCGTCGCCAACATCGCTACTGCCATCCTCGCGTCTGCCGCTGTCGACGTCGCCATGATACCGCGCCCGCCCGCGTCGCCGACTCGAGCCGAAGTGCCCGCGCGTCGGCGCTGCCTGCGAGACGCGCTGGGAAATTTGCAGCCGTCAGCGCCGTCGCGGCCGCGTCGGTGGCGCCAGGCTAGCTGGCCGCCCCGCGCGCGAGCCCGCGCGCGCTAGCGTGGCCGCGGCGATGCGCCGGCCAGGGCAAAGCAATCATCGGAGTCGCCGCCGCATGCACTTTGCAAACCAAGCCGCGGGTGGGTGCGTGGGATTGCGCGCGCAGTGGAGCTTATGAATCACGCGTGAGCGTGTGCAAAAACCTCCTACGCAAGAACTAGGATCCCCCCCGCCCACCCCCCCCCGCCCCGGATGAATCCCCCCCTCTGTGATGGTGCGATTTGCATCTGATTCTGCCCCATTGTCCATTCCACATATATTTGCATCTCGCCCCAGCCAGGCCCCCTGTCGACGCCTCCCCTCGCCCTTGTCGAATAATATTACGCGCGCGCACTCGATCGCGAAGCATCATTTTCCAAGAGCCATTTGCAATGCGTGAAACGCAATCCACGCGGGCGCGGCGTTGCGCGCGCCGGAATTCTTCAAGCGCCAGAACTTCCGCGAGGATTTCAAGATCGAGGTTCCCAGGCGCATGAACAAACGCGGGTTTCCCAACGTGGTTTTCCACGACCTCGGCCCGCGCACTCTTGTGAATTCTTGCGGAAACCATTCGTGCTTCTACGGGTTCATCAAATGCCGCCAAGCTGGCCTTCCCTGCGCGCGCGTCGAGATCATTCGAAGGCCTTTGCGCGCGTGGCGTGCCAGGGATGGGGGGCGTGGCCCCTGTCCAATGCGGCCAATGGCGGCGCCGGTGCTGATCTCGCCGCGTCCTCGGCGCGATCGGCGTCGGCGCCGTCCCAGGCGTTTCCGTCGTCATCGTAATCGTCGTCGCCGACGCCGCTGCGGTGCGAGCGCGACCGCAAGAGTCCCCCGCAAGAAACCCAACCCTGAAAACCCGCGCGCGAGATGCGCTGGAGGGGGAAGCCGGAGCACCCCGAACGCGGCAGCTCCTTCAATGGCCGCGGGAAGTCGCCGCGCAGCGAGCGGATCGAAGAAACCCAAGGTACCCTGACGGATAGCATATGGTTCCTTGATGCGCGCCCCCACTGCATTGTCATCATCGTCTGCCCTGGTCGACGTCGGCACGTGGCCGCGCTCGCCCGCGTCGCCGATTCGCACTGGCGCGCCCGCGCGTCAGCGCGGCCTGCGAAACGCGCTGGGAAGCCCCTGGCGGTCAGCGCCACCGCGGCCGCGTCGGTCGCGCCAGAATGGCTCGTCGCTCTGCGCGCGAGCCTGCGCGCGCTAGCACGGCCGCAGCGATGCGCCGGCCAGGACTGAGCAGTCATCGGAATCGCCGCCGCATGCATTTAGCAAACCAAGTCGCGGGTGGGTATGTGTGGTAATTGCGCGAGCAGTGGAGCTGACAACTCACTGCGAACTGTGACTGGTTCTGCTTTCTACACATGAACTCGGATCTAGCGCCCTCCTGGGGCCAGGATCATCGACCACCACTGGAAATATGCAGTTTACACATGATTTTGCCCCATCGTTCATTTTGAATGTACATCCCGAACCGGACCAAATTCGACCCCGAACGCCATCCTGTGCAACAGGCAGTATGCGCGCGCACTCGTTTGTCGCAAAAGATCCGTGTTCCAAAAATATCCCTGCCACAGGTGTGACGACGCGCGCGCGTCGTCGCGCGCGCATGCCCGAACCCCAAAACGCATCAGCTTCGCATGTGCTCTAGGACCTACTTTCACGACCACGTATGAAACAACAACCTAATGTTTTGCAGCGTGGGTTTCCAAACAAGTCGGCGCGTGCTCTATATAATGTTCTTAAGGCACATATTTTTCTCCACGTAGGCTTGCCCTGTAGCTGTTCTAAGTCAAACCCTACTAATTGGCCCTTTCCCCTAATTATTATGTCCCCCTTATTCCTATGGCTATGCCTATGCCTTTGCGTATGCCTCCCCCTATGCCTATGCCTATGCCTCCTCACCTTTTCCCACTGGCGCTTGCTTGCTTGCTCTTGCGTGCTTGCTCTCGCTCGCTTGCTCTTGCTTGCTCTTGCTTGCTTGCAATCGATCGTTGGCTGTTGCTTGCTTGTTATTGCTCGCTTGCGCTTGCTTGCTTGCGCATGCTTGATTTTGCTCCTCCCGTTCTCCTCCCGTCCTCCATCCGTCCTCCTCCCATCCTCCTCTCGTCTTCTTCCTGTCCTCCTATCAGTTTGGAGTCAGAGCTAGCTGATATTAGCTTTTAAATGGGCCTGTCGCGCGCATGCCGACGTCCCTTGCGCGCGTTTCTTTTTTTGTGTGGTGGGGGTGGTGGGGGGGGGTACGACCCCTGTCAAATAGCACCACGCGAACCACTCGCGCCCGTCGGCCGCGCGTGCACGTCGAAATCTTTTCAACACCTTCATCACCGACACGTGGACATCATCATCGTCATCCGCATGATCAGCATCGGCGCCGTCATTGACCTTGCCGTCGTCATCGTCATCGTCATTCTCGTCGCCCACATCGCTTGGATCATCATCGTCATCATCATCGTCTGTCGTTGTCGACGTCGGCATGATACCGCGCCAGCCAAGATCGCCGACTCGCACTGACGTGCCCGAGCGTCAGCGCGGCCTGCCAGACGCGCTGGGAAACCCCCAGCGGTCAGCGCCTCCGCGGCCGCGTCGGTCGCGGCAGACTAGCTGGCCGCTCTGCGAGCGCGCGCGTCGAAACTGGGCGAACATGTCCTTTGCGAAAAAACTGCAGCACCAAGATCTCAGGGCCCCCCCCCTGTCCAGACGAGCGCGCTCCACTCTTCGCCAAAAGCAACTCCTCGCAAATGGCCCGGATCCGCCAACGGGGAACTCACAACACACTGCATCGATGTAGCCGTGTGTTTTTTCTCGGACGTTTGCGAGTATCGGAGGCGGCCAACAGGGGGGCGTCCAAGAGGGGGGGCGCAAATCATGGCCGGCGGCATGTGCGTGGCCCAAGGGGGGGGGCCAAAGACGTCATGGAATAAGAAGAGGCGCCGCGACATCTGGGGCTATATCATGGCCCCCGCCATAACATCCGCCCTCCCTAGTCATTGCCCCCTCGCCGCCGCCCCCGAGATGTAGCCGTGCTTTTTTTTGTTTTGTTTTGTTTTGTTTTCTCGGACGCTTGCGAGCAGGCACTCTGCGGGTGGCGGAGCGCGCTCGGTGACTGCCGGCCGCCCCCGCTCTCTGCGGCCCCGCGCCTCGCCCCCCCGCCGCCGCCGCCCCACGGCGCACGGCCCCCCGCCCGCCCGCCCGCCCGCCTGCCTCCGCGCCGGGCCAGCGCCCCGCGAGGCCGGCGCGCAGGGATGTCCTGCTGGACAGTACATGGACGTGATATTCGAACCCTGTGGCCCAAGATGCCGCCCAGGCCCCCTGAAATTAATACTGATGGCGTGGCGACGGGGGGGGCGTGAGCGGACAGAAATACTCGAACCCCAAAGCACCGCCTTTACTGAGATCAACATTGATGTCGGGGGCGCGGGGGTGATTTAGAATCTCCCTCGAATGTGCAAGGGTTCGAATATATTGTCCATGTGCGGGACTCCTGTTTGCATAGCGTTCAGGGCTCATTGTTTCGAGGCCCATGGTGAAAGAGGATAGGGAGGTGAGACCCCAAGGGTGAGAGAGGACAGGAAGGTGAGAGAGGAGAGGGATGGGAGATTTGAGAAAGGTGCGGTCCCAAGGATTTGGACTTGACCCTCCAGGACGCTCGAAAAGAACCCTCCAGACCTGCAGACCTCTCCGGATTGCTGAAGACCTCGACCGGGTTTTGGACGTCGAGGTCCTGGTGCTATTTTTTCCTAGCCCCGGAGGGAGGTCTGGGAGGGAGGGGCGGCGGGGGCCAGCACGGGTCGCCCAGAGTCTGAGGGCTCGAGGCTCGAGGGCCAGGATTACGTCGGGCATGTCCCCCTACAGGCGGATTGTGGACGAACAAAAAAAATAGTCCAAAAATGCTCCAAATTGTTAAAAACATAGTTGAAACATCGTCCCCAGACCATTTTTTGACTATTTTCGGGTATTCCTCCTGCAGAGGGGCAGGCCCGACTTAAGGCCGAGAGCGTCCTGGATCAGCGCCCGAAGGGCCGCCGGAGGGCCGAGCTCTGACTCAAGAGCCTTCGGGGTCGGGGACGACCTTCAGATCTGGGCAATGCATTTTCTTAACGCCAATCATTTTCGTCCGGTTTCGGGCCCCGCGGCCCTCACCGATCGGTCCGGCCTGGGAAATGGCACAGAAAGATGGGGCCCAGGACTCGGTCATGATTTCTGACAATGTCTGAGAGGAGGGAGGAGGGAACCCACACCCCCGACGTCATGATTTTGCCATAACGTCGATCCCCAGAAACCTCGACATATTACCTGGGACCAGTTTTTCATCCTGAGTCGTTTCTTGACGGTCCCGAGGCCTGGTGAGGGCCTGCAGAGGCAGAAGATAACGAAAATCCTCCCGTCGTTTTTTGTTGTTTGTCTGTTTGTTTAACTGAATCTTCTTTCATTACGACGCAGTCGTCATGTTTGACGATGTCTGGGAGGAGGGGAGAGGGAAGGGTAGGGTAGGGTAGGGTAGAAGGGAGGAGGGAGGCAGGGAGGGAGGCAGGGAGGGAGGGAGGTGGGAGGGAGGAGGGAGGAGGGAGGGAGGGAGGGAGGGAGGGAGGAGGGAAATGCGGGGTAGGTAAATCATTGCTGTCATCATGCTGCGGCATCTGGCCCGATGTTCGGGCGAAGCTGGAGGCGATCTTGCCCACGACCGGTGGCCAGGATCGCCCGCCAGGAGTTCCAGTGGCCAGCGGGGGAGGGGCGGGTGAGGGAAGGACACGGCGATACGAGGATAGGGAACCGACAGCGGCAAGAAAGGAGGGAGGGAGACGACAGGGAAGGGTACGGCAGGTTCGTGTCGTGCCGACCCCAGCGTTGGTTTTTGACACCGCAGGGATCGTTCAACCTTGAACGATCGGCCGCTGCCGCAACGTCCGATCGTTCAACATCGATCGATTCTGGGTCGCCGGCGGCGTTCAACCTTGAACGCCCGCGCTGGGGTCGCCGCTGGTCGACACGACGCAAACCTTCCGTAGGGCATTCGAGGTGCCAATCTCCTCGGGCGAGGAGGCGCGCCCAAGCAGAAGGCCGAGAGAGCGAAAGCCGCGGCCCCTCGCGAGGGGCATCCCGCCGACGGCGGGATGAGGAGGAGGAGGAGGGTCCAGAGGGGGATCATGGTGCTGATGCTGATGGTGACGATACTGACGGCGATGCTGCAGCTGCACATGAGGACAACGATGAGGATGAGGTGGAGGGGGATGAGGAGGAGCGAGGGCCAGGATGGGAAGCCATGATGGTGGTGATGCTGCGGCTGATGGGGATCATGACGATGATGACAGTGATACGGCTTCAGATAGGGGCAATGAGGATATGAGCAGGAGGAGGAACGATGACTAGGACGGGCCGCGATGATGGTGATGATGCTGTGGCTGACGGGGGCGATCGGGATGAAGATGATGGTAGTGGTAACAGTGATGATGCTGATGATGCTGATGTTATTGTTGATGATGATGATGGCCATGATGTTGATGATGACGACGGTGATGATGATGCTGGAGCTGATGACGATAGTGGTGATGCTGCTGATGATTATGTTGCTGATGATAATGATGCTAATGATGGTGGTGCTACTGATGATGATTCAATGGTGCTGACGCTGCTGATGATCTTGCTGCTGATGGTGATAATGATGATGATGATGATGATGATGATGATGATGATGATGATGATGATGGTGAGGATGATGATGATGATGATGATGATGATGATGATGATGATGATGATGATGATGATGATAAGGCTGATACTGATGATGATGCTGCTGACAATGACGATGACATTGCGGATGGCGATGTGATTGATGATGGTGACAGTGATTATGTGGCTGGTTATGACGATGACAGTGAGGGTGGCGATGTGATTGATGATGATGCGGGTGGTGGTGATGATGCTACTGATGATGATGCTTCTGATGCTGATGGTGATGCTGCTGCTGATGATGATGCTGATGAGATGATGATGATGCTGATGCTGATGCTGATGTTTATGATGATGATGATGATGATGATGATGATGATGATGATGATGATGATGATGATGGTGATGGTGATGCTGACGACGATGATGATAATGCTGCTGCTGACAATGGATGACATTGCGGATGACGGTGTTGTCGACGATGGTGACGGTGATTATGTGGCTGGTTATGATGATGACACTGAATAAGGCGATGTGATCGATGATGGTGCGGGTGGTGGTGATGATGCTACTGATGATGATGCTTCTGATTATGATGGTGACGATGCTGCCGATGATGATGAGATGATGATGCTGCTGCTGAGGATGCTGATGCTGATGCTGATGCTGGCGACGATGCTGATGATGCTGATGTTGCTGCTGCTGATGATGATGTGATGATGATGCGGATGATGCTGCTCTTATGATGATGCTGATGGTGCTGCTGCTGCTGCTGCTGCTGCTGCTGCTGCTGATGATGATGATGATGATGATGATGATGACGATGCCACCGAGGGAGATGCAATGATGGCGGTGACGATGGGGGTGATGAGGCTATGGTGAATATGATGAACAAGCCGAGATCCTGCATGAACGCCACCGGCCAAGCGTGCCACCAAGAACAATACCGACGGCAACGCTTCCGTGAGCTCCCCGCGGAGCTCATCTTTGTTTCGCACCTTCCGGCCGTTTGCCTCCAAGGCAGGGGGGGAGGAGGAGGAGGAGGAGGATGAGGAGGAGGAGGAGAAGGAGGAGAAGGAGGAGGAAGAGGAGGAGGAGGAAGAGGCGGTGGAGGAAGAGGAGGAGGAGGAAGAGCAAGAGGTTTACTGTGAGGAGGAGAGGGGGTCCAGAAAGGAAGGAGGAGAGATGATACAAGAAAACGACGAGGAGGAAGAGGAGGAGGTGGAGGAGGAGGATGGAGGATGAGGAAGGAGGAGCAGGAGGAGGAGAAGGATGAGAAGGAGGAGGAGGAGGAGAAGGGGGAGGAGGAGGAGGAGAAGGAAGAGGAAGAGGATGAGGAGGAGGAGAGGGAAGGAGGAGGAGGAGGAGGAGGAAGAGGAGGAGGAAGAAGAGGGAGAGAGGAGGAGGAGGAGGAGAAGGAGGAGGAGGAGGCGGAGAAGGAGGAGGAGAGATGAGAGAGGAAAACGAGGAGGAGGATGAGGAGGAGAAGGAGGAGGAAATGGAGGAGGAGGAGGAGGTGGAAGGGGAGGAGAAGGAGGACGAGGATGAGGAGAACGCTGCGTGCCCCGTACATGAAGACTGGACAACGTCAATACAATGGTGGGGAGGAGAGGAAGAGGAGGAGGAAGAGGAGGAGGAGGAGGAGGAGGAGAAGGAAGTGGAGGATGAGGAGGGGAGGAGGACGATGAGGAGAAGGAGGAGGAGGAGGAGGGATGAGGAGGAGGATGAGGATGAGAGGAGGAGGAGGAGTATGAGAAGGAGGATGAGGAGGAGGGAGGAGGAGGAGGGAGGAGGGGAGGAGGAGGAGGAGGAGGAGGAGGAGGAGGAGGGGAGAGAGGACGTGGAGGAAGAGCAGGAGGAGGGGAGGAGGAGGGGGAGGAGAGGGGGAAGGGGCAGGGAAAGGAGGGAGGAGGGAAGGGAGGGAGGGAGGGAAGGAGGGAGGGAGGGAGGAGGGAGGGAGGGAGGGAGGAGGGAGGGAGGGAGGAGGAGGAGGAGGAGGAGGAGGAGGAGGAGGAGGAGTACCGCCCGCCTCCAGGATCACGTCGCCCACCCGCCACCCGAGCGCCCTCGCCTCGGCCGTGTCCACGCCCGTCACGACGATCGGCGGCTCAAAGATGGAGCCTCGAAGGACTGTGCCCTAAGAATGGGAGCGAACAGTGATCTCAACAGAAAGACTCGGAGGTCTGCGAGGATTTCTCGGATTGGCGCTGGGGACTCCTGGCGGCGCCTCTGGCGCCGCCCCTGGCGCGAGGGGGGTCCAACGCAGGTCCAAGATGTCCGCGCTGACCTTCGTCCGCGGCCACAACCCCCCCGTCGCGATTTTCACGACGCGAACATGTCTGGGTCCCTCAGAGGGTTCAGAGGGTCTCGACACTTCCCCAAGGCTGGCTTTTCATACTGAATCGTCTTGACGGTCCCGGGAACTGGCGAGTGCCCCCAGAGGGCGAAGACGCGTGCAAAAACTGGCAGTCGCGATATTTGGCGTCGTCCCTAGTCGGGTCCGGCTAGATGGGGTCGGAGGAGGATCGCGCCGCATCGCCGATGCATCGGCGACGTCGGCGATGCATCGGCGACGTCGGCGTGAAGAAACTCGGGCTCCACATCGCGCCGCATCGCCGGGGCATCGTCGATGCGACGCGATCCTCCGACCCCGTCTGCTCGGACCCCATCAGGGAGGCGTACGGTTAGGAACTTATGCTTAGCGTGTCGCAGCGGCAGCATCGGCGACACGCTATGCCTTGCGAGTGGATAGCGCGTCGCTCCGCTCCGCGGGAGGCTCGGGAAAGCTCGGGACGCTGACGCTTGGGAGCACGGACGTGGATAGCGTGTCGCGCCGAAGCGTGGTGGGCCAGAAACAGCGGCGCGACACGCCAAGTCAAAGTTCCTGACCATACTCGGACTCCATTTTGGAGGCCTAAAATCCCTCAGGGCCCCACCTTTGAGCGGCCGAGACGAGGTGCTCGCCCAGGCGCAGGCCGAGGCGCCCCGCGCGCCCGAGCCCCTCCACGCGGATCCGCAGCACCACGCTCTGCGTTGGCCCGTACGGCGGTGGCGGCGACAACGCCGCGCTGAGCAGGCGCGGCGAGCACGGCGCAGTGCCGGCAGCGGCCCGAACGGCGGAGGCGGCGCCGAGCGAGCGCGGCGAGCGCACCGCCATGCCGGCCGCGGCCCGCGCGGCGGCGGCGGCGGCGCCACGCGAGCCCAGCGAGCCTGGCGAGCACGGCGCAGTGCGGTCCGCCGCCGCCGCCGCCGCGCCGGGCTTCGTCGACAGGCCGCCGTGCCGCCCCGCGCCGGCGGGCGCCGTTCGAGGCGGCGGCGTGGGCGTCGGCGAAGCGGCCGCGCGCTCGTCTTGCCTCGGGGCCCTCGTTGTCCTCGTCGCTCTGCCTCCCCCTCTTGCATCCTACCCCTCCGCTTCCTGCTTTCCCCTCCTCCTCCTCCTCTTCCTCCTCTTCCTCCTCCTCCTCCTTCGCCTCCGACTCAGCCTGCTCCTCCGCCACCTCCTGCTTCCTCCCTCCTCTTCGTCCTCCTCCTCGATTCCTTCCGTATGAACAAATTCTCCGTGTTGCACCCCGAAGCCAGTTTTTTGGGCGGGCGGGGTGTTTCTCCTAAGACTTCCTCACCGCTTATGACTCTGAAATTTATAAGTTGGCAACATATTAACATATGGAGGGCGGACCGTTTTCAAAATGTGTCGCCTGAGCGTCGCGCACATTCGTTTTTAAAATTACACAAGTTTCACGGATTGAAGGCGGGGGGTTTTCAATATGTGGCTCTCCTCTTAACGCCGCGCATATTCGTTTAACAAATTACAAAACAGGTTTCACGGATGGAGGGCGGGTCGTTTTCAAAATGTGGCTCTCGCCTTACCGACGCGCACATTTTTCTATATAGTTTAAAAACAAACGCTTCACGGATTGAGGGCGGGTAGTTTTCAATATGTGGAGTGCAGCGGCAACGGCTTCCGGAAATCCATCCGACCGATAAACCGATAAACCGATAAAAACTAATCGGTTGAACGGTTTGCAAACCGATCAACCGATAAACCGATATAATCATATCGGTTTATCGGTCGATCTGCCGATAAACCGATCAACCGATAATCTTCGTATGCGAACATAGAGGCGATTGCTGGCGCGCCCTCCTCTCTTCGTCGGTTTATCGGTTTATCGGTTTATCGGTTGATCGGTTTATCGGTTGATTGGCTGGTCTGAGACCGCTGGGGGGGAACCTGTGGAGGCGATCCTTGTGCCGCATATCGGTTTATCGGTTTATCGGGTTATCGGTTTAGCGTGACGGCCCGCGCGTCGCTGGCAGCAGGACGCTGCGTGAGTGCCCGCAGCTGCCACCCGCAGCTGTCGCCTCGAGCCACAGGGAGGCCGCCCGCAGCAAGCGCCGCGGGCGGCCCAGCTTTCGATCTGCAGCTTTCGCCGCGGATTCAGATACTGTCCGCGGCTTCCGCCACAGCTAGGGCACCAGCAGCAGCTTGCGCCGCAGCTACGACCCGCAGCAGCTTGCGCCGCAGCTAGGGCACCTGATACGGCTAGAACCGAGGAGGAGAAGGAGGAGACGGAGGAGGACTGAAGGAGGAACCGATGGAGGGAGGGAACCGATGGAGGAAGGGAGGGGGAGGGAAGAGGAACCGATGGAGGGAGGAACCGATGGAGGGAGGGATCCGATGGAGGGAGGGAGCCGATAGAGGGAGAAAAACGATGGAGGAAGGGATTGGGAGGGAGGAGGGAAAGGAACGTGGGGAAATGGGGTGGGGAGCTGGGGAAGTTCTCCCCGAGTGCCCCTCCGGGAAGCACCTGCTGCCAGGCGCTGGCCCCACCAAGACCGGCCCCATGACTTCCCTGGATCGACTCGGGGCTGCCCATCAAGCTCCCTCTTGCAGAAAACGCCCCGCCAGATTTCGCTTCCCATACATTCGGCCCTCCTCTCTGTTCCCCAAATGCCCGCTTCCAGACTCGAATCCGACCCCCTCGCCCTCCCTCCCTCACGTATCCCCCCCTTCCTCCTTTTTCACTCCGCATGCAGATCTGACGGCCGACGGCCACAGAATCCGAGCATATGCCCCAGGCCATCGGCGTCGAAGATGCCCGGGATGACCTCCGAGACGGTCTAAGCCAGCGTCCCAAGCCACCAATATGGCCCAGCATGGACCCAAGACGGCCCGATATAGCCCCATGACTTCACTGGACGGCTTCGGGACCGCCCAAGAGGCTCTGAAAACGGCCGAAGACCAGGGCTCAAGAGGATTTCCTCGGACCCAGGGATCCCCACCGAAACCGAAAACATCCTCTCACCGCCGAGCCCAACTCTCGCACAGAATGCCCCGCCAGATTTCGCTTCCCGTAGACTCAACCCTCCTCCCCTTTCCCGAAGAGCCCGCTTCCCGACTCGAATCGATCCCTCCCTCCTACGTTCCTCCTCGTCGTCATCCTGCTCCTCCTCCTCCTCCTCCTCCTCCTCCTCCTTTTCTGCGTTCCGGCCCCTCCTTTGGTGTTGGATCCTCGTTTTGAAATCGCATCCACCGCGTCATCGTCGTCCTGCTCCTCCTCATCACCATCGTCGTCAGCATCGCCACAATCATCGAAACCATCAACAACATCATCACCATAGCCGTCATCACCATCGTCATCATCGTCCTGCCGCATGGCGGCCATGGCCAAAAATGTTTCGTGCCCCCATAGGGAACTCCACCGAAGTCTATGCGGTTCACTGGGCACGGCCGCCGCCGCGGCGGGGAAGGAGGAGGGGGATGATGATGAGGAGGGGGAGGAGGAGGACGACGATGATGATGATGATGATGACAGAGGCAATGACCACGATGATGACCGAGATGATAATCATGATGATGGTGATGGCGATGGCGATGGCAATGATGGTGATGATGACGATGATGATGCCGCGTTTCTGCGCCCCCGGCCGCGCGCGGGGCTGCGCAGCCACCAGTGAGTCCACTCCCACTGCTCCACTGCGAAAGTGCCGCGGGCAGCTTTCGACACCCAAGAACCTCAGCTCCCGCCGCGCCACAACCGCAGCTCCCGCCGCGCATATCGCCACTAGAACGTCGTTTCGCCGCGGGCGGGGACAGCTCGCGCCGCCCAGATCGCCACCCAATCGCGCAGCTCTCACCGCGCAGCTCTCGCCGCGCCGCTCTCGACGAGCAACTCTCGCCGCGCAAAAGCGAGACCAGCTCAATCTTCGAAGGAATCGGCATTGAGCTGCAAGCTCACCACGAAGGCGGAAGCGACTTCGTTCGCCAGAACGGTCGCCCAAGGGTTCTTCCTGAACCTGAGGACGCGCCGGCCCCGCCTAGCCCGCGGGGCGGCGTCTGCGCCGTCCTCGGCGGCAGGGGCATCCGCGATGATCTCGACCACCCCGGCCGCTGCTGCTGCTTGGATGGCCCCGTGCGCCCGGCCAGCCACATCCCTCTCGCCACGAGCCATGAGCCGAGCGCGCACCCACGTGCGGGCATCGCCAGAAGTCACGACGCCACGGCACCGCGGATCCGCAAGAATCAAGTTGCCCGCCAGCCTGTCAATGGGCAGCTGGGCCGCGCGGGGCCGCGGCGCCCCGGCCCCCGCGGGAGCGGGCCTGGGCCCGTGCACGGCGCCCCACTTTGCGTGCGCGATGTACAGACTCACCTGGCGACGCCAAGCGTGGATGGCATGGCACAGCTCGTGCAAGCTCCACTTGTCGCGCGGGGGGGGCCCCTCCTCGACCAGGCGCAGCGGCGACGTGTGCTCTAAGAACTGGCACATCCGGAACTCGACGTTGGTCAACCGCAGGATGTCTGTGTCGGCGAATTGCAATTTCTCCCGCACGAGCTGGTCGAGGCCTGGATTCTCGTCTATGAAATTGGAGATGCCGCTCATGAAAGCCCGATACATGGACAGCGAGAAATTATCGAAGCAGTGCACTTCCTGCTGGGGCAGGGCATTCTGACACATCCAAGACATGAACGCTGTCAACAAAATCGTGGACTGCTCGGTGTTCTGCGTCGGGTGGCCAGCCGCCTCGCCAAACCAAATGGTATTGAACCTCTCGCGGAAGCCAATGGAATCACGCTGGAGCACCTCCTCGACCGCTGGAATCTGCCCCCACACCTGGTGCAAGAACCCGTAGGTGCCCAAGTTAACGGCCCCATGCCCAGTCATAGTGATGCTGCGCTCGCCGTTGACGAACTTGAGCATCGTCGGCTTTCCCGCGTAGTGACACCCGCGCGACCCCTGGCTGAAGGTGGTGTCGCAAGCCGTCGTGATTTCGTCGTTGACCAGCCCGCTGCGCTCATGCGTCGAAATACAATTCAACAATCCTCTCAGCGTGGCGTCACCGCAGGTGCAAGCCTGTAGCTGCCGCCCCTCGGCAGTGTCGTCCAGCAGGCTGACCGAGACGAAGCGGGCGAGGGAGGTCTTGCGAGTGGATGGCATAGCCGCGCGACCCCTGGCTGAAGGTGGTGTCGTAAGCCGTCGTGATTTCGTCGTTGACCAGCCCGCTGCGCTCATGCGTCGAAATACAATTCAACAATCCTCTCAGCGTGGCGCCACCGCAGGTGCAAGCCTGTAGCTGCCGCCCCTCGTCAGTGTCGCCCAGCAGGCTAACCGAGACGAAGCGGGCGAGGGAGGTCTTGCGAGTGGATGGCATAGCCGCGCCGAAGATCGCAATCGTCGGCTTGCGGGAGTGCGTCTCATCCGCAGTTTCCTTGAGCACCGTGGCGTGGTGCTCCGACCAGCCCGCGTTGCTCATGATACCTTGCATGAGCGCTTCGGGCTGCCAACCCTCGCGCGACGCCACCGCGACGACTGCTGTGCGGAAGGGGCGCGGGAGCAGGAGCCGAATTGAAAAGCTGGGATCCATTCCCACCTCCTTGTGGTCCCTAGGGTCCGCCAGCATCTCGCCCAGCCACTGCTTGGCTGTCTCTCGGGCCCCCCGCTCGTCCTGCAAGCCGTTGAATAAGCCCGTCGGACGCAGGGCGGTTCGGAAAGCGGCGGCATTCGGCACGGCGTCGAGAGCGCGAATAGCAGCCAAGGACGGGTCTGGCACCGGGGCCCCGTCACCGCCAGCCGCCGCGTTGTCAGTGAACGCGAAACCGAAATCGGCATCCGTGATGGCAGGGCCTTGCGGCCGCGACGGCTGAGACTGTGATGGGGATATGGACTGCGACAGCCCCCTGCCAATGGGCGACGCGGCCGGGACGACGGCCCTGCCAATGGGCGACGCGGCCGGGACGATGGCCCCACCAGGCGACTCGGGCTGCATGATGGGCGAATCGGCCACGACGCGGGGAGGCGGCGACCTGGAGCGGCGGTTCTCCCTGGTGATCCTGCGCCCCCCCCCCTGGGTGAGGGGGGTCCGGAAGACGGCTGTGCGCCTGCGACCTGCTGCCGCTGACGACCCGCTGCTGCTGACGACCTGCTGCCGCTGCAACCTGGCGGCCTCCATCGACTGGAGCTGGCGTTCCGTGGTCCTGCACTCTGGGCATGGAAAATTAGCGAAGTCCAGGCCGTGCACTTGCATGCGCGCGTTGACGCACTCTTTATGGTTAGGCCCGCGCAGCCAACCCAGACGGACGAGCTCCTCGCCATCTTCGAGTTCCTGCTTGCAAATGGCGCAAGAAGCGGCCATACCGATCTGCAGCTATCGCCGCGGATCCGCAATAGTGTGGGTGGCCGCAGATCTGCAGCTATCGCCGCGGATCCGCATTAGGACACGCGACGCCAGCAGCTTTCGCCGCAGCTCGCGCTACAGTGATAACCTGATACGGCTAAGACCGAGGGGGGAAGGAGAAGGAGGATGGGGGAGGAGGAGAGGGGAAATGCGACCCCCCCAAAGCCCAGAGAAGGAGAGGAAGGGGGAGCTGGAGGCACCCCCGCCAAAGCGCTGTAGAAACCGAAAACGTCCTAGCTCGAAATGCCCCGCCAGATTTTGCTTCCCACAAACCCCGCCCTCCCCCCGCCACTCCTCCCTCCACCCCTCCTTCCCAACTCCAAACCCCCGCCGCCCCCATCCCTATTCCCTCCACCCCTCCATCCCCTCTTTTCTCAAATGCCCCTTCCCGAATCTAATCCAACCCTCCCTGCCTCCATCTCTCCTTCCCGCCCTCCCCCCTTTCCAGTTTTTCTTTCTTTCTGGAAGAGGAGAAAGAATTTCGAAGGATTACCCATTGGACAACCACGACAACGCCGGGCCGATAAACCGATCAACCAATAAACCGATAAACCGAAACATCCGATATACCGATAAACTGATAAACCGATAAACTATTTCGGGTAAACCGATAAACCGATAAACCGATAAACTGATAAACCGATAAACTGATAAACCGATAAACTGATAAACTGTGCTGAGATTCGGGCACGCATGCGATGAGTCGAATTATATCGGTTTATCGGTCGATCTGCCGATAAACCGATCAACCGAAATAGTTTATCGGTTTATCGGTTTATCGGTTTTATGTTCGTGTCCTGCGGCTGCAATCAATATGTGGCTCTCCACTTAGCGCCGCGCGCATTTGTTTCACACAGTTGCAAGAGCTTCACGGATTCCCATGATCAGCGTGCCAGAAACGGTGTTTTGGAAGGGTTCAGGATTAAGCGGGTGCAACCGTTTTGTTGGTTCGCGGTGTTGAAATCCCCCAGAAACGGCGTTTTGGCACAGTTCCATATCGTCAGGACGCAGCAGTCAGGTTGATCCGTGGCGTGAAAGCCCCGAAAACAATGTTCTGGCATGCTTCAAGCTCTTCAAACGGTTGTCTCCCAACGAGGCAGTTCCCTGTGGAAATGCACCGTTGTGGGGGGGTCCTATGAAGAGGGGGCTTGGAGGAAAGGTTAATTCCAACATCGTTGATGTCTCTTGGGTTTACACTGGTCCTCCTCCTCCTCCTCCTCCTCTTTCTCCTTCTCCTCCTCCCCCCTTCTTCCCTCCGCCCCCCCCCCCCGACGACAGCACCAGCGACCGCTGCGAGCCGAAGTCACCGAACGTGCTGCACTTATTAATATCCCCGAGAGAGACACAGAAGCCGCGCGCGCTCAAGGTGCCGGAGCAAAAAAAAAGGAAACGGGGGGGATAGGGGGGGGCGCGAGAGATATATAGCGAAGCGCCTGACCCAGCTCCCGCTTGCTCCAGAATGGCGGGCGGGCCACGATGCAGGAGGGGGGGAGGGGTGCCCATGGCAACATGGCCGTCGATGCACACCCACACATCTGTATATGTATGTGTGTATATATATATATATATATATATATAATAATAATATATATATATAAAAATATACATGAAAATTCCGCCAATTTGTCCTGGGCACTCCTTTCCTTCGCCCGCGGGCAATCGCAGGCGATTGGCCTGCTCGCCGTGCCCCGCTGTGTGCCTGGCTGGGAAGAGGGCTTCGAACAAGGGCGAGGTCCTCCGACTCCCCCGCCCCAGTAACACCGCGCCCCGCGCCAGCGCGCGCGCATCGAGGCCCTCCGCCACGCCGCCGCCCCCGCACCCCAGGAAGCTCTAGCGGCAGGGATGCAACACGATGCCTGGGTTGAAGGGGGGGGCGAGGAAATGGATGGATATAGGGAAAGAAAATGCGGGCAGGATGATATTTCGATGGGGAGATGGTGCTGCAAGCGTTGGCCGCTAAGGCGGCTTCTCCTGCCTCCCTCTGGCACGCTCTCGCAGGCAATTGACCTGCTATCTTGCCACCGCAAAATCAGCAGTACGCAGGTGTCTTAGGCGGCTTCGTTCGAGCCGCTCTCTCTCTCTCTCTCGCTCCCGCTCGCGCTCCCTCTCCCGTCCCCGCGCCACCTCCGCAAAACGCGAGCGGCGAAGGCGGCGTCTCTCCAACCTCGCATGCTCCGCTGTGGGGTCTGGAGGAAACTGGGAACAGCAGTGTAACCGCGCTCTGCCTGATCTCACCATGCTGGTAGGCGTTGCCTTCGTAGCCACCTGCTCTCCGGCTGCCTGCGTCTTGGCCCGTCTCGCACATGACTGGTTCAGCTGGCAGTACGCAGCATCCGAAGGCCGTGAGATACCTGGCATGTCAATTTGACTATTCTCTCTGGCTGCTCGGAAACCATTGCTTACATCCTTCTGCTCCTCTGCCACTGTCTCGCTGGGATAACCTTCAAGCGATCAGTGATATCGGTATGATGACTCATCCCGTGACACTGGTTGCTGCGACTGGCGCTCTGGCAAAGCATATCAAAAAATCAGTCGAGCGCCTTGCTGGCCCGTTTGGCCCTGGCCAGGCTCAGCTTCGGTACGTCTCCCAGCCAAGGCGTCCAAAAGCAACCTACACTGCTGCTCTGACGATTCTATACGCACTACAGGCCAGGTACCTGGCGCCACCCGTCCTGCAGGGAAGTCGGGGGCATCTGCTCTGAACACTGATCCCAAGGATGGCGAACCATCCTGGGCAAGGGAGTCGCAGCCTCCCTCCCTCCCTCCCTTCCTCCTCCTCCTCCTCCTCCACCTCCTTCTCCTCCACCTTTTCCCCCTCCTCCTCCTCCTCCTCCTCCTCCTCCTCCTCCTCCTCCTCCTCCTCCTCCTCCATCCTCCGCCTCCTTTTCGTTAACGTTGCTCGGACTTCATGAACGGGGCACGCAGCGTTCTCCTCCGCCTCATCCACCTCCTCCTCCTCCTCCTCCTCCTCCTCCTCCTCCTCCTCCTCCCTCCCCCCTCCCTCCCCCTCCCTCCTCCCTCCCTCCCTCCCTCCCTCCCTCCCTCCCTCCCCCCCTCCTCCTGCTGCTGCTGCTGCTGCTCCTCCTCCTCCTCCACCTCCTCTTCTCTCCTCTTCTCCTCATCCTCCTCCACCCCCTCCTTCTCCTCCTCCTCCTCCTCCTCTTCCTCCTCCTCTCCTCCTCCTCCTCCTCCTCCTCTCCTCCTCTCTCCTCCCCCTCTCCCTACCCCAGTCCTCCTCCTCCTCCTCTCCTCCTCCTCCTCCTCTCTCCTCCTCGCTCTCTCCTCCTCTCCGCTCTCTCCTCCTCCTCCTCCTCCTCCCTCCTCCTTCCCTTCTCCGCCTCCTCCTCCTCCTCCTCCTCCTCATCCTCCTCCGTTTCTTTTCCTTATGCATGACTTCGCCTTGTCGCACCGCGATGCTATTTTTTAGGGCGGGCCGGGCGTTTCGCCTGAGACTTCGTCACCTTTTATGACTCTGAAGCTTAACCATTGGCAACAGTTTCGCAGATGGAGGGCGGGTCGTTGTCCAACTGTGGCTTTCGCCTTAGCGCGGCGCGCATTCTTTCTAAACATTTGCAAGGGCTTCGCGGATTGAGGGCGGGTCGTTTTCAACATGTGGCTCTCGCCTGAGCGCCGCGCACATTCGCTTCAAACATTTACAGAGAGTCACGGGTTCCCATCATCAACGTACCACTAATGGTGTATTGTAAGGATTCAGGACCATGCGGGTGCACCAACTAGGTTGGTTCTCTGTGCTGAAGCCCTAGGAATGGCTTTCTGGCACGATTCAGGATCGCCACGACGCATCCGTCCGGTTGATCCGTGGCGTTGGATTCTCAAGAACAATGTTTTGACATGCTTCAGGGTCTTCAAACGGGTGACTTCAAACGGTTCATTTCCATCAATGGAAATGAACCGTTGTAGGGGCCTATGGAGAGGGAGCTCGGAGGGAGGGTTTACTCCAACATCGTTGATGGCTCTTGGGTTTTCACTGGTCCTCCTTCTCCTCCTCCTCCGCCACGTCCTCGTCCTCCTCCTCCTCCTCCTCCACCTCCTCCTCCTCCCCGTCGCCGCCGCCGCCGCCTCCGCGTTAGCCTCCACCTCCGCCTCCACCTTCTTTTCTGCTTGCTCCGCCTCCGCCTCCGCCTCCGCCTCCGCCTCCTCCTCCTCCTCCTCCTCCTCCTCCTCCTATTCGTTCTCCTCCTCGTCCTCCTCCTCCGCCTCGTCCTCTTCCTCCTCCTCCTCCTTCTCCTGATCCTCGGCCTCCGACTTCGCCTCCGCCTGCTCCTCTGCCTCCTCCTCCTCCTCTTCCTCCTCCTCCTCCTCCTCCTCCTCCTCCTCCTCCTCCTCCTCCTCCGCCTCCTCCCCCCCTCTCCTCCCCCTCCTCCTTATCCTCCTCCTCCTCCTCCTCCTCCTCTTCCTCCGCTTCTTTTCCTCATACATGATTTCGCCTTGTCGCACCAAGCTGAATCCGCCGACCCCCGCTTGCATGGGGTGACAAGACGTGTGAGATATTTGGCTGTCCTCCTCCCCTTTCCCCCTCCCCCAGGGTCCAAAATCCAGTTTAGGGGGGGGGGGGGGGGGACGAGCTCCTAAACGCACCTCTGGGGCCTCTGGAGCCTCCAAAGAGCCCCAAGACGGCCCAAGAGGGCCCAAACTCAGTGCCAAGATAGGTCCAAGACAGCGTCGAGACGGCCCAGGGTGGCCCCACGACGGTTCAAGATGGCTTCGAAACGGCCCACAAGGCTCCCAAAACGGCCCAAGAGTGCTCCCAGAGGACCGTCAAGAGGGCCCCAAAAGGCCAAAATCGCCACAGTCCCAAAGGAAAACATACATTTTTAGCCTGCCCGCCTTTTTCGCCCTGGCAGCATCCAAAACGGCCCAAACGGCCCCCAAAGATAGTCCCAAGACGGCTCATGAGGCCCCCAAGCATGCCCCAAGACGGCCCAAGAGGACCCCAGGACGGCCCTGGGGGCCTCCAAGACGGCCCAAGAGACTCCCAAGAGGGCCTTCAGAGGGACCCAAGAAGGGAAATATGATATGTTATTTCGAAACTTTCCCTCCAAGATGGCCCCAATAGCCCGCCAGAAGCCCCCGAGGCGCCCTCAAGAGGCCCCAAGATGACTCCAAGAGGCTCCTAAGAAGCCC